>QJPP01006918.1:52500-652500 GCA_003996215.1 Jaltomata sinuosa
AATATTTTGGAAGTTTCTACCATATTCAGGTGTGTGCATGTTTTTATTATTTCGGTAATATCGCCTCAATATTGACTGATTTAGGAAGACTTATCTTGTGGAGATTCCGAAGAACATAGGCATCAACTCTGGCTCTTATACTGTGTTGGGGTGAAAAGAGAAGGGGCTGGAGGATTGGAAGAAAATACGGGGATTAGGTTAAGTTCCCTTGTTTAAGAGTAAAGTAGGTGAAGTAAAATTTAAAGGTGTCAGAATATCCCTCAACATAAGCTTTTCCCATTTGGAAAGGAAGTAGAAATATTTTGGATTTACTCCCTTCTATACAAAATGATTGGAAGTAACTATCAGAATCTTACCTTGAGGAAATAGTTCAGTTAATTTCTCTCTTTCACCTCCGTCTTCCTTTTATGGAACCAAACATAGAGTTAAAGTAGAAGCAGAGGAATTGGATCTGAACATATTAAAATCACAGAATATGAGTCTAAGAATAAGCAATAGATAATAAAGAGAATCCGGAAGACCACAGGCGTCAACCATGGCTCTGAAAGTAAAATAAACAAATTAAGTCAGAAATATTGTAAGAATCACTGAATATAAATATGGAAGGATCAATGCAGGAAAAGCATATAGGAAATACCCACTGAAAGTTCCTTGAAGAAGCTAAGGGTATAATAAGCTTAAAACAGCTTAGAAGTTTTATGGTTCAACTTTAGTGCAAATTTGAGACTGAAGTAAGTAGGAACTGAATATTGAGTGGTAAGTGTCTTACATCCTTGAGGTACAAGATCTGATTCTCACTAGACTGCTCTTCCCCTTTGATCTACCCGGTGCCACCCCCTGCTCGCCCCCCAACAACAACAACATATCCAGTATAGTTCCACAAGTGGGGTCTGAGGAAGGTTGGGTGTACGCAAACCTTACCCCTACCTTTGTGGAATAGAGAGGTGGTTTCCGAACCCCCCCCCTCCCCCTCCCCCCAAAAAAAAAATAATAAAAAAAAATTAGGCATATCTAGGTAGTCAAAAGAAAAAAAGGCCTGTTGGAATAGATTTGATCTCTGTCCAGTTGGTTTTTATTAGTTTTCTGGTTAAGACTGTCTATTGTTCTTGAGATAGATGTAACCTTGGTATGTGGCTTGACTTGAGTATCCAAGGTGAAATTTGAGATTGTTTATTATTCTATAGAGGAGTCTAACTTAGGGACACTGGGCAGTAGACGAAGAGATCCAGATATAGATGGAGAAGGGGTTTTAACAAGTTGGCAAAATAATGATACATGTGACCTCTTTTACTGAAGAAAAAAGAAAGATACCTTCTATTACTTTACCTTCTCAAAAAAGAAAGATACATTCCGACTTCCTACTGTATCTATTGAACCATTTAAAGGACTATATGTAATGGCTAACAATGTTGACTAGTGATACTGTCAAAGCTTATGTCTATTTAAACATATCTTAGATTTAACATCTCAAGTGGGAAGAGGTCTTTGCCTTGGCTTCTTCATTTCCGTTATTTCTTTTCTGTACTTCTTTGGACTGTTCTTTTCCTTATGCTGAGGGTCTATCAGAAACAGACTCTCTACCCCCAAGGTAGAGGTAAGGTCTGCGTACGCTCTGCCTTCCCCAGACCCCACTTGGTGGAATTACATTGGGTATGTTGTTGAAGTGGGAAGAGGTCCTATTGCAAATGTAAATAATGAAGAACAAGAAATGAGAAATACTTTAGGAGGCAGTATTTGGAGAGTTTTACCTTCCTAAATCGGTCAATATTGAGGCCATAACTCGATTGAATTCATGTTTTCCTTGTTACTACTATTTAACTGCTAACTTCCTACACTCAAGTTCAATCAACAATTTCTTACATTTCATTTGACATCTTTTAGTGCCGTTGATACCCCAAGCAAGGTTGGTGACAATGCTGGACATGCTTCAGAGAATGCTGAATTGAATCCATCGAAGAATGATATGGATATAGAAGGTATAATGTCACAGATGCATGATCTTTCTTTTATGCTCGAGAGCAATCTATCGATTCCCTCGAAATCCAACATTTCTCTTCCCAAGGATTGATACCTTGGTTTGCTCATGTGGTTTGACTTCACGATTCATGTAATCAAGTTGTAACTGTTTATGTACTTTATTGTAAGAGAATTTGATTGTTTTTGTAGCTTAGTATCTTAAATTTCTTGAATGGGTGCAATGGAGTTACACGTTTATCTCCGAATATTTTGTTGTAACTGAAGAGAGAATTAGAAAAGCTTTCTTTTTCTTTCTTTGGAGAGTTAGACATGAACTTCCCCACATACCTGGGGTATGCTTTCTGGTTTTGATATGGTATGGTCAATGGACCACTTTATGGGATACGTCTAGGAAAGATATATAAAAATCAGATTATGTTCTTACAAAGATTTTATTTTGAACTCTGTAAAGATTGGATTGTGTTTCTTACAGAGATTTCATTATCGATGCACAATTGGAAACTCATGTTTTAAGTGGAAATGCAGATATTCATTGAAACTTAATATGTAATAAATCATAACTGAACCTGAAAGATATTTGCCTTACATAATTTACCTTCATTACTGATCATCACCAACAATCCACATAACCATCGCACCATATCAAAGAGAACGTCCGTAGGCACGAATTGCATAGAGTTTTAACCCTTGGATGTAGACATGGGGTTTGAACAGAGCATTACTTGTACAACAAGTGCATGAATGGGATGTTTCTTTCCATCAAGTATGTTACTTGAATCAAACCAGATATGGAAAATGTCAAAGTTAATCTGGATGGGAGAGGTTCTTTTGGCTTTTTCCAGACCTATCCAGTGTGCTAGCAATATGCAGGCTGAAGCCATAGCGGCTAAATATGGAATTCAATGGTGCATTCACAATGACTTCAACAACTTTCCCATGGAATTAGACTCTCTAGTCAATACTAACATGATCATCAATGGGAACATTACTATCATAAAGCTGAAAATATTTATCAGAGATACAATTGGCATGGTCCCCTGACCCTGCGCATAGCGGGAGCTTTAGTTCACCGGGTTGCCCAACCTTTTTTTTTTTTTTTTTTAACAATTGGCATGGTCAAAGGAGCTGAAGTGACTATATCTCACTGTGTCAGAGAAGTAAACCAAGTGGCAGATTTTTTTTTAGCTAAAATGACTTCATCTAGTGGAACTGAAAACTTTTATACCTCCTCACAACATCTTTTTCCTATAGTAGAAGTGGTGGTGGGCTGCTGAAGCAGGCAGCAGGCGGTCGACATGCCTGCTTCAGCGGGCTCCACTTCGAAAATTTTAATACTCTTCTCCGTTTTAATTTATTTGTGTTACGTTAAAAATATTATAAATCACAATAATTAATAATTTATTATATATTTAAATTTTTCTATAGTAGAAGTGGTGGTGGGCTGCTGAAACAGGCAGTAGGCGGTTTACATGCCTGCTTCAGCGGGCTCCACTTCAAAAATTTTTATACTCTTCTCCGTTTTAATTTATTTGTCTTACGTTAAAAAATATTATAAATCACAATAATTTATAATTTATTATATATTTAAAAATTACATCAAAAGTATTATAAATCACAATAAAAAATTTACATTAAAAGTATTATAAATCACAATAATTAACAACTTAAAATATTCTTTTATGAATTTCGTTGATCTAAATAAAATAGTGTATACATATCTAAAAAATTCATTGAGTATTAACATTGGGCCCGTTAATAGAGCACGGGGTTTTAATTTAGTTAAAGGTTTAGTTCAACTAGACAAATGGAAATTTCCCTCTATGAGGAGGAGATATGAAAAATACAATTTTTTCATTTTTGTTAAGGCTTTCTTCTTTCTTGTATGAAAGGGCATTGTATAGGTCGTCTGACCCTTTCTTTATCAATTTTTGGTTTCTGTGATAACTTTCATATTAGAGGTCTTGGTACATGTCCCCTTCTAATTATATAACTTTTTGCACATGAATAGACATGGTAGCGGTCAAGCCTAACCCTCCACATCAAGGATTCAAACCCCTTGATGATGGCTTAATATATTAAAAAAAAAGGTGGTGTGTGTGTGTGTGGGGGGGGGGGGATGATATTTCTCAATTATAGAAAACGAAACACATGGAGGAAAGGTCCATAAGCACAAATACCTTGCATACTAAGCCCATAGGGCACAAATAGCTCCCGTTTAACCATAGATTTTGAAGTTGAAACTTAAAAATTTGAGTTTTTGAAGTTGTGTTTTTTTTGAATTTGAAGTTGAAACTTGAAAATCTTATTAAATTTCATGGTCAAACAGATACTCGACGATAAATTTTCAAAATTGATCCAAAATCTATGACCAAATGCTAGCTTAGGTGAATACAGGGAAGAGAAAAGGAGAAGGGGAAGATGGATTAGAAGAAAATCAAGAATTAAAAAGCAAGCTTTGGGCCTTTGCAGTTTGCAGGATGACCACGAAAACAGATTTTCTTGATTTTCAGAAAACCAATTCTCTCAAACACCAAACGTTTATTGTAAAGAGAACAACAACAGCAGATAAACAACAAACATTTCAGCTGAACAAAGCCACAATTCGGTACACAACTAGGCAACCATTCGGTACACAGCAAAGCAAAAGTATCAGTTTCAACGAGGCTCAAGAAGTTTTCAAGCTTTTAACAGTTGAAAGTTAACTTAAAACATTCTCCCCCCTACTAAGATCATTATTTGTTGTCTTTTCCTACAGAACAAGTTCATTTCTTTCCCTTAGCCTTTCGAATTGTTGTATGCTTATTTGCGTTCTTGTTAATGTCTTCAATTGGCCGAAAATGTAGAGATCCGTAAATCTTGAAATGTAGCACCTGCAACATCCATGAAGTTTCGTGGTCATCCTGCAAAGGCATATACAAAAGTTTACAATTATACACATGAAGCTGTAACAGTAGTTGAAAAGATCTATATAGATGACACAAATTTAAGGAATTCTGATACTAGTAGAAATGCTATATATAGAAGATGAAACAAGTACTTGTGAAAGGTTTCAACCTTGTGTTCTTATGAATGATTACATAAAAAGGTTTGTTCAGAGTAGTTGCAAGAAACTGAAGAAAGAGACTAGGCTAACAATAGGGATTAATTATATTGATGGTCATTAAACTTAGTCGCAATTTTTTTGTAAGAGTAAAGTCCTTAAACTAACTATTTGTAACACTAAAGTCACAAGACTAGTTTTTGTATTTGGTAAGGAGAGCAAATGAACTCACACGAAGAATGTCCCTGAAGGTGTTGTCAAATAGCTTAGGAGGAACTTGTCTTCTGAATGCATCACATGGCGGCCTGCATTATGAAGGTGGATCAAACATTAGATCCCAGAGAGATATAGCTGATACTTACATAGAAATCAAAATTATGAACTCGAGTAGTATGGATGAGAATGTTTACCCAATGAACCTTAATATTTCTGAAAGACCTAGATAACATTGTATCACATATACTAGATGCAGTAGACAAGGGTTTTCAACAAGTTTCTCTACCACTCGGTACAAGACTTGTACTATCGAGAAGAAGCGCTCAGCTGTATCACAACAATAGACCATTCCCCTCTCTTGCATCAGAATTTTCATAAGTATGAGGGTTGCAACCTGTGGAGGTACAATATTCCTTTCATATAAGATCCAAGAAATAACATATCCGCATAAACCAACAAAGCCATTCAGAAACACTATTTATAAAAAAGAATGGAAAATCAGGAGCGACAACCATGTCACAAGTACCCTTTTCTCCTAAGTTGTTCGGACTCTCCAAAAATGTTGTTGCACCCGTGTCGGATCCTCCAAATGCACTACTTTTGAAGGATTCGACACGCACCCGATGACATTTTTGAAGAGTCCGAGCAACATAGCTTTTCTCCCTTTCTAGTGACCACGTCCCCCGTTTCTCCTGCAAAAGTGTTGGGTGTGCGAACAAAAATCTCACATTGGTAGTTGAAAAGACCGGAAAGCTACATAGAAGGTGTATGATCTCATAATAGTGTGAGGCCTTTTAGGGAAAACCGTGCGAGTTTGGCCCTAAGCGGACAATATCACACCATGTAACTCATCTTTCGGCTGGCTGAGCCCACCAAAAAGTTTGCAAGCGTTCTTCTCATGGATGTTTTAGCATTAGGTATACCAATGCATGCAGGGGCGGAGCCAGGGGAGCGGAATGGAATTCGTCAAAACACCCTTCTCCACTGGATGCATGACTCCTTTACAAACTAAATATTACATTTATGATGTAGTTTATCAGCAACTGAATTTACAATTGTGTTGAAGAACTAAATCATTTTCAAGATCCTAATTTCCTTTTAATCATATGGTCACTCAGTCCCATGAATTTTTGAACTTTATTCCCATATTCCAAATTCTCATTCGAAATACATGCATATACAGGGAATACGGAAAAATTCTTCTAATGAAACAATAGAACTAAAGACATCATTCTGAGGTATCAGGAACCACTTTGAAGAAAGTAGATGGAAAGAAACTCATAACTTCTAAGCCTAAATCAGTATGTAGCAGGCTAACCTTCCTTGATAGATCATCACATCGATCCATGCATGCCAGGCACAAAGGAACCACTTATGTTTCCAAGAAAAAATCAAGGACCTTTGATCCATATTGATCATCAAACTGCACCAGCAAGCAAAATATCAGAATCATGAAGTAGCCACTTTTCAGCCTCTCTTGAATTGGATGGAAAAAGAGTATATTTCTTTATCAAATAATCAGATGTAATTTCTCTCCTCGTGGAACAAAACATAAGACACGTTTGGTCTTTTCATGATGATTTAATCAGAGACGTATGAGATTCTCTGGCATATGTAAACAGCAAAGTATAATTACTAAGCATATCCAGTCTTGAAAAAAACTGGAAAAAGTAAATGCATGAAATGAATGTCGTGACAACAATGGAGACAGCATGTGTATATTTGTTCAAATGGAGGAATACCTGTGTTAGGGAACCGATAACACCCAAGCTGGTGAGCCTCAAATACTCTAGAGGCTTATCATCTCCACTAGGCTTGAGAAATGGATAGAAATAACATGGTATTTTAGCTGCAAAGAGAAGTTACTAGAAGAGTTAGCTGTTTCTCACACAACAGTAAAACAATTCTTACATATAAAAGTAACTTGAGTGGGAAGAATTTTTTCTTCCACTCATTTTGAAACCTCTTCACCTGAATCTTCCCATACTCGTACACTCTTTCGAGTAGTTTGGACTATGCCTAAATTTCATTTCAAGAACCGACATTACCTTCTATGAGCCCCCTTCTATGAGCCAAAACCTGAGAATACAACCATAAAAGAGTAAGGTCGATACATATCATGAAGTTGTGGAAAATTGATGTCACGAAATAAGTAACTAATGACACGATATCAAAAATTCAGTTCATGACGGCCTCATTATCTCAGCAGAAGCTTGTTGAGTATGTTAGTTTTAGAGAATTGTATGTTGTGCATACACTTATCAGTGGTCTTACACAAAAATTGTCTCTTGTATTGTATTACAACTCTTTTACCCTTTCTAAGAATATTGCTCACAAATACTGATTGAGCTGAAGTTAATATGCAGAACATGAATTGAGATAATATTGAGAATAATCTGGGGGGACTACTTCTTATCTTCCTATCGGCTGAACATTGAGATAATCTTGAGGTCGTGAGAATTGATGCAGGATTGGAAACTCACGTTTCAAGTGGAAATGCATGTACAATTGTAAACTCATAGAGATTTAATACGTAATCAATCATAACTGAACCTGAAAGTGTATCTTTAATGCATTTCACTTTGATTTTCAAAAATTACAATTCAGATTTTCCTAAAGTAACAGATTTCCAGAGATTCCACGTACCAAAGCATTGTAACATAAAAAAGGTGCCTGGCAAAGACATAATTTACTAGTGCATTTTGCTACTTCAATAGTTTGATGGCATATTACTGACCTGAAACAAAGCAAGAGCAAGACACGCTCGAGTTGACTCTTTCATAGATAGCATTGAGGGTGACAACTTCCAATACAGTGCTATGACTTCCTGAAATTCATAAAGGAAACATTATCAGGCATTGACAACTTCTTGCAGATCAAGTCCATTACTTAGAAGGGTTAAATTTAAATATGTATTTGTCCAGTTGAGTGACCTTGTGAGTTATATAGGCTTAGTTAAGTGACTTTACTGTTACAAAGAAAAGGAACATGACTTTGGTAGATAATTTCTGATAGGTGAATGACCTACTAAGAAATGGACTTGATCAAAACACATTCTTTCCAAGAATTTCAGCAAATCAAATGAAGAAAATCATTGGATATTTGTTGCTTGTCTTTGAGTAAAACAAAACCAGAACTTGTGAAAGTTACAGTTTGCGGTGGGAGGGAAATAACTCAAAAGAAAATTAGTTCATGAAACTAGAAAAAATAGCCGCGAAGGATTTTGTTTTAAAAAACTTTTATCATTCTCTCACAAGCATTCATATGCCTCTCCTCGCGGTATATGAAATTAGATGGTCGCGTAATTTAACATGGTAAATTTTCTCTCGGTAACATCCTAAACTTTTAGACGAGATGATCACAAAATTAACATGTTTAGAAAACTACAATTTAAGATTATCTTAGAGAATATAGATTCGCGAAAATTAAAAGAGATGTACCAGCAAAAGAATGTAAACTGCATTGAAGGTTTTCCACACCAGCAGAGCTAAATCTTTGCATTTATCTTGCTTCTGAATTATAAAAGAAGAGTCACCAACTTAGAATCTGACAATTACTAGCACTTTTAGAAGGTTAAAAGAAGGACTAAAATCCATTTGGCCAAACTTTCAAAATCTGCTTATTTCGAAAAGTGTTTTTTTGTCGGAAATACTTATCAATAAGTACTATTGAAAAGTTGCAGTTTGTGTTTAGCTAATCAATATGAAAAACACTTTTGCCAATGTTAGAGCAATAATTTGTGCTTGACTTGAAGTATTTTTTTAGCTTCGAGAAACAGCTCTACTACTCTTCAAAATTACTTATTTTTTACCTAACAACTTGACCAAACACATAAATTCTAGAATAAACACTTTCTTAAAGAATTTTTTTTTTAACCTAGGAAGCTTGGCCAAACAAGTAATTAAATCTTTACCATATTATTTAAGTTATATATAATTTTTTCAAAATGTTTAATTTGTAGCCATTATTGATAGATTTTAGACAAACCATTATGTATGACTTTCTTTTTCTTTAGCAGATCGCCGAGTTGAGGATGCTGCCAGATGCTGACGAAAACATATATCATGTTTGATATATTTCCAATTTTGGATGAATATTTTAAGACATTTTGCTCAAACTCATATGTCCTAATCTTTTTGAAAATTCAGATTCGTCAGTATATAGTTTAATTTGAACGTTGAAGTGACTAGACTTATAAAAACTTATAAATTTCGGCTATGCATTGAATAAGGGTCCTCAAATCGGTTATTTGAGCACTTCTCCTCAAATAAACTTCACTAGGTCAGTCTAACACAACTCACTAGTTGGATTGCATTAGATTAAAATATTTTGGGGAACGTACATAAAACACACATCTTTAGGAGCTAATTACTCTTTTTTCCACTACTTTTCCTTCGGATGCATCACAATCCCATTGGATACATCCCAAACCACTCAGATACATCCCAAGCCACTCGGATACATTGCATAAGGTATCTAGATACATGGTGTTATCTCGGATACATCAACATCTTTGATTTTATCTCGAATATATCAGCATCCCGCATGTATTTGAGGGGTTACAACATGTATTCGCATGTATTTGAGGGGTTACAACATGTATTCGCATGTATTTGAGGGGTTACAACATGTATCCGAGGGTTGTGATGTATCCGATAGGTGAGATGTATCCGATGAGATTGGAGTGTGTCCGAGGTAAGGTGATGTATCCGAAGGATATTTGGTTAACATGTGGTATATTAAGTAATTAAAATAAAGTAGTGGGAGAGTTAGTAAATATGGTAAGAATGTATGTCTCTTTAGGTAGTTTATCCAAATATTTTCAGCTCATTTAAAATTGGGACTTTTACTTCAACTCAGATAGTCCACTAACCTGGTGGATTGGGCTGGCCTACCAGGACAAAAGAAAAGAGATTTCTTTTCTATAGGCAGAGAAATCAGACAATCTTTATCCGATTTAGTGAGATTTTAGGGGTTTTAAAGTATCAAGAGTTTTCATTAACAATATTTTACAAATTTGGTCAAAACATATTACTTACATACAATTGCATACAACTTTTAAAAAAAAATAAAATAGAATCCGGTGCATTCACACATAATTTGTATACAAGTTCGGTCAATATATACAATTTATATACATTTGCATATAATTATGTTGTATGCATTTTATTTGTCATTGAATTTATTTTGTATGTCGTATGTATGTCATTGTATACAACTTATTTATGTCTTCCTCTTAGAGCTTCAATATGAAATTTCAATAAAAACTAACTCCCGCATATTAATATTGAGATACAAACTCCAAAGAATATTATCAATGGTTTGCAACACCAGTCCTCCGAATAAATAACAATTTCGCGAAAATCACTTTGATTTCAAAGCCTCAAAACTTTTAATGATTGTCAATGGAACTTTTAAATAAAGTTTAAATTTCTTAAATTCAGAAAATAAAAGTAATAGTTCCTGCTTCATTGTTTTAAGTGAGAGTTTGTTATTTTGACTCATTTGACTTGAATTCGATAATTTATTGGTCTTTGGAGTAGAAATTAGGATTGGATTTTGAATTTATGTGGTTGAAAACTGATTTGAACTTGAATTTGTTCAAGACCTTCTTGCTGGGTCTTTGAGGATTGAAATTGACACTTCAGAGCTCAAGTTCTATTGGAGCCTAAATTGAGAAGATTGAAGTTTAATTTCTTACTTTGTATACAATTGATAAATATAGTTATGTTTGGTAATCAAATGGGAATTTCCCTAATATTGATAATTAAGTAAATAATTTTACATGTACAGACTAAAATCCTTAAAAGTAATTATACTCATCATTCTTACAAAAATAACAATGTCTTTATATTGAAAATGATAAATGATTGTGTTGATGTTTATCAAAAATTGCATTAAGAGCTTTCTTATTCGATTGAGCATAAAGGCCTCCATACTTTCATTTCTTTAATATCTCTTGGTGTTTCTGGTACTAAAAGGAATACCTGGTTGGAACCCAGCCCCCCCCTCGAGACAGACTTGTTTTGTCCGATAGGGAGAGTGGTTAATTTTGGTGTATCTAACGACCTAACACAATATAATATTATGACAACTTTGTATAATTTCTTTTGTGCGATCGAAAGATCACCTAAATTTTTCTGGCGGGTACAGACCCGACGGCTAAAAGGGCTTCTTTTCCGAGTCCCTTTAGTCGCCTCTGCGTCCATGACCAAAGAGGTCACCCTTGCGGGTTGCTCTTTTGTTGTTATAGTCCGATCAATGAAACAGAAATCTAGTTTCCTGTTCACTGCTTTGTATTTAAAACAGTGTGCAGTTTCGCTGAAAGCAAGCTCTAGTGGTGGGTTGTCTTCGCGGTCCCACAATATAGTCAAAAGCAATGGATGTTAGGGATGCTTTCCGTGGTATTGAAAGGGACCTGTACAAGAATTATTTAAAAGTCATAGAAATGACATTACTGTGATAATTGACAAAATTGTATACATTTTTTGAAGAATGTAAATGCTTACCCTCGATCTAGTTCGGGGCCTGCTTAATTAGGGCGTGTATGTGCTAGCACTTTACAAACATTTTTAAATAAAAGGCTGAGTTGAGATCATGTTGAATTTTACGTCATGCCATTTTGAGTATATATGATATATCTAAGGGGAGAGGGGCAAATATACCCCTCAACTTTGTGATTTAGAGCAGATATACCTTCCGTTAAAAAGTGAAGCAAATATACCCCCGTCGCCTATAGAATGGTGCAAATATACCCCTGCCGTCTATGAAATGGTGCAAATATACCCTTTTTACTAACAAAGTTATTTTTTTTAATTAAATAACATTTATCTTATTTTTTAAAATTAAAAAAAGACAAATGGATTTATATTTGATAGGTAAAAGGGTGCTAAAATTACAGTTTTCATCTAATAATCTAAAATACATTTCCATAGAAAAAGTACAGATGGTTATGCAGGTACTACATAGTCAGGAATACGAGTATTTTAATTTTCATCGGGTGTTTTCTAAATTAAAAATTTATGGGTTATTGTTTTTGTTTGGGTCGTGCGGGTTGGGTCAGTTAAAAAATAAATCCATTTGTCTTTTTTAATTTTAAAAAATAAGATAAACATTATTTAATTAAAAAAATACAGTCTCATTAGTAAAAAGAGTATATCTGCAGCATTTCATAAACGGCAGGGGTATATTTGCTCCACTTTTTTAACGGAGAGTATATTTGCTCTAAATTGCAAAATTGAGGGGTATATTTGCCCCTTTATAGAAAGAGAATCATATAATCAGAGAATCTATAAACAGTTGATAAAAGTTCATTTAATTTGAAATCTAATGGCCATTAAAAAATAGCACAAAAGAAAATCAGTGATCGATAAACTTTCTTGCCTCTGTATCTCACCCATCGAACGACCGCCAAGTATAAGACAAAAATACATAACAAACAAATATACAGAAATTAACATATATACAATATATATAATAATAATAATAATAATAATAATAAAAATAATTTTAATGTGCCATATACCTTGATGAGTTGACACATAACCTCTTCACGAAGATTAGCATCATGGAGTAATAGCACCAACTGATTTGGAGTGAGAGCACCCAACTCAATAGGATTTTGCTGTGTAACCAGAAGAGAAGAAGGAGAAGAAAAATTGTTGCACAATGATGACGAAGACGTAAATGTGAATACTGAAAATGGTGAATTTGGTAGATTCTCCATTGAAAAATCTTTCCTTTTGAAAACCTTCCAAATGAAAAAAGAGACTAAAATGAAGCGTTGATTTTTTTTCCTAGTTAAAGAAAAAGAGTAGTTGTTTGCTTCCCTTAAGAAGAAATTGAAGCAAGAGATGGAGAAATGCTTCTATATTTAGAGTGATGCCTTTGTTTAAATTATAGAGAGGTTGAGATCCTTTAGGAAGGATGATGATGACGGAAACTGTCGAGAATCATAAATCAAGCATTTCAGCAAGACTCTCTGATGAGAAGAAGCATGAAATTCCTTCGAGCACAGTGAAGATGAAAAAGGAGAAATATCCGGACAAGTGCTCTTCGATGTGTACGAAGTGCTTTGTTTGGCACTCATATGGGCCACGTTCATATGGGTCGACTACGAAGCAAAGTATAGGGCCAGTTCAGAAGAAGACACTGCCCGATTACCTTCAGCCCAAAAACAACCATTTGCATGAGTACAAATTAGATTCTAATATAGTTGTAAATATTTGTAGTAGTTTTCTAGTATAGTACAAGATCTGTTATGACATTTAGTTCCTAGTATAGTACAAAATCTGTATAGGGTTTATTTTTAAATTTTTTTTATATATCTACAATAAAGTAATTAGTTTGGAACAAATATAGCCATAGTTTTTTAACATAAAAAATAGCACAAAAGTGTCACTACTTTATATCAGGAACCAACTAGTGTATCAAAGTAAAGCGAATACTAAGAAGAGGCTTATGCATTCCCTCAAAATTAATTTGTGTATTAGAATCTGAGGGATTAAGGCTATGTTTGATCTAGTCTCCTCACTCTAGGAGAAAAAATTAGAGTTTAAGTAATGATAGTCTTAAGATGAGAGGGGAGAACTGATATGTTTTTCCCCTGGAGTTTGTAATGTTTCCTAGTAACTAATAAAGCCTGCTTTAATTGCCAAAAAAAATTTATACGGTTTCTCAATGTATTTCTCGCATTCAAAAATAGAAATAACATAATGGAGCAAATTTCTACCTCTTTCTTCCATACAAGTGACAAAAACAAAATCCAACAAAAATTGTGCGTTGTATATATAATGTATAAATAATTATGTAATATATTGATATTGTATAAATAGTGTATAATCATTTATATATTATGTATAGCTATATATCAGAGATGTATATACATCCATATACATTGTTTATACAATACTTATACATTGCAACAATTCATCTTGAAAAATAATGGCTAGTGAAGTCTTTCAATCTCGATCAACTCACAATCTTCTCTAAACAATCTTAAATTTTAGATGTGAGCTCCTCTCAATATTTTGAGTTTTTTGATATACTATTCACTCAAAACGGTTCACGTTTACGGCATGTCAAATTTTAAAATCGAGCTTTGAAGAAACTTTAATGGCTGAAAGCAACAATGAAGAAGGAAGGAAAAAGAAAAGTTACGAAGAAGAAAGGAAGAAGTAGAAGAATGAAGAAGAAGAGAAGAAGCAGATGAAGGAATAAGTATAAGAATGAAGAAGAAGAAGAGATCAGAAGCAGATGAAATACATATAACCGAATGACCAATTTTAGTAATTGAAAATAGCCGAATGGCTAATATATATATATAATGAGTTTTTTTAAAGTAAGCTACTTTTTGTATAAGAAATTTATCCCAATAAACATTTTATTTAATTTTTCCTTATTTCCCATTCCTACTTCGAGAGTGTATAGAAGGAAATGATTCAGTGTTGAAGAGGATGAACAACACTCAACGCTTTGTCTGAGTAAATGAGGGAACCCTCTTTTGTTTGTTTCATACACAGATAAGCTCACTAACTTGGACCTCTATACAGGCCCAAACTTTCTCATCCACATAAGAGCAACAATGTACAAAATTTTATAATATAAATGGCACATTGTAGATAGGATACTTTTTTGAGTATACTGCATAAAATCCATGAGTATAGGAGCTAATTACTCCCTCAATCATTAGTTTTCAATATTACATATTATACCACTAAGAAAAAGCCGGATACATGATTAAAGCATCCGAATACATGGTTAAGGCGTCCGAATACACGGTTCAGTTGCAGGAGATACATGTATCTCAAATACATACGCATGTATCCAGGGGGTAACGACATGCATCCGAATGTATATGGGGGTTACACTATGTATTCACATATACCTGGGGGATTACAATATGTATCCGCGTCTATCGCGCGGGGGGAGGGATTTTTAAGAAGTGAGATATCGCATGTATCCGCATCTATTCAGAGGGGGAAGGGGTTACGACATATATTCACATGTATCTGAAAATATTATGTAATTAATTTAAAGTAGTGAGAGAGTAATTATATATAGTAAGGATGTTTGATTATTTAGGTATTTTACCCTACTTTTTTCGACTCTTCTAGAATAGTTTGTTACAGGTGGTTACAACAATTGTTTTACTTTATAATTTCAATCCTTAGCATACTTGTATAAATAAACAATAGCCAGATTAATCAACATTTATCTCTTTCGATACAACAACAAGATCTTTGATTTTGTTCGTTGGTTATTGATCACATTTTATTCATGAAATGATTTAGATTGGTATTAGCATGGTTACGACAAAATCATTCTATTAGATCGAATATCAAATATGTACATTCGATCTAATATATAAGTATTTTGTGTTAGAATTGAGAAATTTTATGGCTTGGATCTTAGTATTCTCTTTTTATTTTATTTTATATATATATGTACTATTTAGGCAGAACATCCTCACTCATTCATACTAAGAAGCTGAAAGAAGCCTCAAAAGTAGAAGAAAGGGTGGAAAGTGAGGAAGAAGGGTGAGATTCAGACAAAATCGATGAAACAGAAGAAATCCAAGTGAATGAAAAAAAAGAGAGGATAATTCCACTCTCACCTTACAGAGACATGCTTTAACTGTTATTGTGAATTAAAAAAACTTGAATAAAAAAAGAAAATAAAGAATTTAATTTAAAAAGTAAAAAAAGTAAGTAATAAACTATAAAAAAAGATGGAAACATAAACTAAATATAAGAAAAGATAGGAAGAGATGCACCCGCCCCTGTATTGATACCTTCTCCTAAAATGAAACTAATAACCCCAACCTCATTAGTCATCCCATCAATTACTCGTCGATCAAAAAATGTGTAAATTCAGCTACTTCTCTTATCCCACTAACTAAGAATTTTATACAAAAAATATCTGCGTAAGCACGATTATATGACCAATCATATATGCCATTTATAATTTTGATGCAAAAGATTTATAGATGGAGCTAACCATTTCAATAATATATCCAAATTCACTCCCCGTTGGTTGAAAAGAATTCCTATAGAGCCAACAAATAAAGTAAAGAATCCGAATACAAATATCGAGAATAACAGAGTATTATCCAATTTATAAGGATAGGAATAAATCACTTTATGCTCAAAATGAGCAATCATCATAAAAGGCCCAAGCTATTATTATGAAAATTCGCAAATACAACCAACTATCAATAGAACCTTTTTTAACTTTGGGCTTCCTAGTGTGATATGTACGAGGAGTGTTGAAATCCCAGTCCAGGTAGGCTAAAGAAGCTCCGGAAGAAAGAACCTTTTTCACTATATATATCTGTATGTTCCGGAAGAAATTAACAACATACACAAACACGTCCTAATGGTTGCGATGAATTCTATGTGATGGTTAAAGTTGTACAGAGATTGCCGCTTAAGTCACCTCCTCCTCTCAATTATAATCATATATAGGGCTCACGTCTGCTTCTTTTTTTGGATTTGACCCTAGCTATCTCTAGGGCTTATAAGCTGCTCAAAGTAGATGGCCGTGAATGCCAGATCCTTACACGGGAACAAAACATGCTTGAAGATTCGTGGAAGCAAGTTGTCCATTAGGTTAATTTCCATTCTTTTTCATAAATAGTGTTTTTGAATGACTTTTCTGGTTTTATTTCTGTGATATGCTGTTTCTTGGATCTTATATGAAAGGAATGTTGTACCTCCATAGATTGCAACCCTCATAGTTATGAAAATTATGATGCAAGAGAAGGGAATGATCTATTGTTGTGCTACTACTGAGCTTTTTCTCGGTAGTACATGTCTTGTATTGAGTGGTAGAGAAACTTTCTGAAGACCTTTGTTTGCTGCATCTAATATATGTGATACAATGCTATCTAAGTCTTTTCAGAAGTAGTAAGGTTCATCAGGTATACATTCTCATCCCTGCTGCTCGAGTTTCATAATTGTGATTCTTCTGTAAGTATCAACTATATCTGTCTTGGATTTAATGTTTGATCCAACGTCATAATGCAAGCCATGTGATGCATTCAGAAACCAAGTTCCTCCTCAACTATTTGACAACACCTTCAGGGACATTCTTCGTATGAGTGAATCTGCTCTTTTTTACTGTTGCAAAAACTAATCTTGTGAGTTTAGTGTTACAAATAGTTAGTTTAGTGACTTTACTCTTGCGAAAAACAATTGCAACTTTAGTGTTACAATGCGTAAGTGTAACCCTATTGTTAGTCTAGTCTCTGTCTTCAGTTTCTTGCAACTACTCCGAATAAACCTCTGTATGCAATTATCTATTAGAACACAAGGTTGAAATCTTTCAGAAGTAGTTATTTCATCTTCTATAGTGTGTCCCTCCACATAAGCTTTTCCCATGTCGAAAGATAGGAAGTAGGAAATATTTTGGATTTACTTCCTTCTATACAAAATGATTGGAAGTATATTATCAGAATCTTACTTAGGCATACGTCTTACATTATTGTGCTAATTGACAAAATTAAATACATTTTTAGAAGAATTGAAATGCTAATTACCCTCGGGTTAGCTCGCGGCCCGCTTAATTAGGGCGTGTATGTACTAACACTTTATAAACATTTTCAAATAAAAGGCTGATCTGAAGTCATGTTGAATTCTACATCATGCCCATTTTTGGTATATAAGATATATCTAATAATTTGTAGAAAGAGGAGCATTACCCAAGTGTTTCAAAGGTAAAAATGGGGGAAATCCAGATCAAACTAGGATTTATCTTACTTAACTTCTGTCACGACCCGGACCGTCTTGAGTGGCACCCACTGTTGCGTCCTTACGCACAAGCAAGTGTACGCGACCGTACAAGTAATATAGGATGTGAGTCCAGATATCATACCCAAGGGATTTGACGAATTGATTTCTAGTTTGAATCTTTATACGAGCTATTCCGTAGGTAACCGACAATAAAAAGTGATTTGTGTGTTTTGAAAGTAAACAAATAACAAATTTTAGACAAGCTTTGATTTGAGGTTGTAATTCAGATTTCAGAAAAGTTCCAGGGTCATGGTATTTCGACAATTCAGTTGGGTTTGCAAACCATACATTTAGTTGATTTCCTGAGTTACTAGTTGCGGGTTGATTTTAACCATGTTGAGCATTTTGCCAACAACTCTAGGTCTCCTCGACTATTCTTAACGCCTATATTCCTATGGTCGTCGGTCGATAGTGAAGGGTATATGATTTCTCTTCTGTATCAACTGGGCAAGGCTAACGGGTATATTCCTATCCACGTTAGCGAATCGTTCCCCCTTCCCTATAGAGTTCACAACCAAGCCCTACCTTCCCTTATTGCGTACATAAACACCCTATTCCTAGTCCAATTTATGCACCATAGATAGTGTTTGCTAGGTGATCAAGTTAACAAACAATTAAGAGCAAAGGAAGATAAATAACTCAATAATGAAAATTCGAACTAAACAATATGATAATTAAATGTCAACCTTCATGTCTTTAACCACAACCCTAGATACTAAAGGTTTAGCTACTCATGAATCTCTTTGGAAGAAAAGATTTCATGAGCTTACAAGAAAGAATCGAAAATAAAATAAAGAAATAAAACTAGACCTTGTTTTTGAGCTTTGCCATAGGTTTTGCCTTCCCCAAATCAGTTGTTGTTGATAAAAAACGTGGGAGGGGGTATTTATAGAGTTTAGGAAGCCTTAGGACTAAGAAAACCAATCCCAATCAGGTTAGGAGAAGTGCCCGCTCGCGCCACTACCCAAAAGCGGAGCAGTGGCGCAAGGAACAATAAAATTTTCAGACAGCTTGTGAAATCCGCGCCACTGCCCGCTTTTGGGTGTGTGGCGCAGCTGCTGCTGCTGGAAAAGTTCAGAGAGGCTGCAAATCCCGCGCCACTTCCCGCTTTGGGTCAGTGGCGCAAGGTTGCTGCTGGTCTTCATTCTCCGACACATTGTCAGGTACGTTTCTATTCTCTTTGAAATTTCAATTGTTTTGCTTCCAATATCATTTAGTACTTGCTGCCTAACTTTTTCCTTTCAGGTGCTTGCTTCACTTTTCTCCTTGTCAATTTGTAATCTCAATACCAAATTTAGTTAATATTCATGCCTCCAATGGTTTTTTTTTTCTTTCAATTGCTTTGTTCCTTTTGTGTCTTGATTAAGCTCCAAATACCTCAAAATACTCCTACATAAACAAAACACAAAACATAAGTGTAATTCATAACATATACGCTCAAGACGACACTAAAAAGAGGACAAATGAGAGGCGAATGATAGTATAAAAGCATACTTTTAGCCTCTCATCAACACCCCACACTTAAACCCTTGCTCGTCCTCGAGTAAGCTATACACTCATGGTCTAGACTCTACTACAAACTACACCAATTGAATACAAGAATACTCAAGCTAAGACTACAACGACTAGATGGCAAGCGCTTAGCACACATGCTTCATTCATTCAAAGCTCATAAATAACTACTTCAAGACCTCCTAGCCTCAAGAATTGACTCTATGATCATATATAGTAAACACTCATAACTTACCCAATCAAGAAATCAAGCATTTCACCTATCTTTTGTCAACCATGTGCCCTCACCACAAGAGAGTTACCCATATTCACTCACAAGAATACAATTTATCGCATAGATGGGTATGAAAATCGAATACGCTCACTCTCACAAAGAAATTCGCATGCAACATACGATGAACCATAGGCTTGCCCTTAGTGTACTACTCCACTAATATAAGAACGTTAAATTCAAGATCAAGTAGGACTTTTTGGGTTGTATGTAGGCTAAGGGATGGGTAGAAATTATTTTGGCTAAAATAGTGACTACCTTCCCTAAGCGCTTTAATACATCACTTTTTTTCCCAGTAAGCACCCTTCTCAATCAACAAACTTCCTTCTTCTTCTCTTCTTGCCCATAGAAATATTTATTTTCCCATATCTTTAAGCATGTTCACACACCACTAGTAAGGAGTACTCAATTATCAAGCAATTTTTTTTCTTATTTCTTTTTATTTGTTCTTTTTCTACTCCCTACTAAAGTATATGATTTTCTTGCACCCTTAAACTTTCTACATGCATCTATCTTCAGCTATTTCCTTTTTCTTTCTCACTCCTTCAAACTCTTATTTTTCAATTAAAGCGCTTAGGAGTTTTGGATCAAATTCATGGTCAATTGAAACAAAAGGATTAAGCTTTAGATGTGGATACCAAAAGAATAGGCTAAAGGCTTAACGGGGCTAACTAGGGACATATTTTGGGTAGGTAAAGAAAAGGACAAAAATTGACTAATCAAAGAAATTCCTATATCATCTCCTAAGCTTAACATTCTTCATTTCATTTTGCAAACACACCGGGCAAGTTCTAGACATCAATATGAAAGCACGGAACATCACAAAATTCTAACACACATGGCACATGTTCGACTTAAGAAGGATCCACACAGACTCTCAATCAAGCAGCCAACAAGCGTTCAAATTTAGGCCAAACGTCATATAAGAGTCAAGTAAAAGAGCTTAGGTGTCTCAAAAGAAGTCATTCAATCTTTCACACAACATGCTTTCAAATTTAAAACCAACTTGCATCATTCAGTCAATTATAGTTCCTAACAAGAGCACCTAGCATTCGATTGGTCTTAAAGACTCTCTAACTCCTAATGACTAACTCTTCCCTCAAGACGGTCGTCAACCATCCATCGTCGGGAAGAGTCATTCTACCTAAAAAAAACTAAAATAAAAAAGGATACTTGGTTCAAAGGGATCCCCCTCGGAAAAGAACTGAAAAGAAAAACCAAGAGGTGGACGAAGTATGCCTCTAAAAAGAAATTAAAAGCTAAAAACTATCCTAACTAAAGAATAAAAAAATCTTTTGTGTTTTTAGACTTTTTCATTTTTTTTTAATTTTAACTTAGCAAAATGAAAAGAAAACTTAATAACCTATGGCATACTTCACCCTTAACAAATATCGGAAGATATCCCACCCCACACTTAAAGTCATGTTTTGTCCCCAAAGCAATAAATAAGATAAAAACCGGGTTAGAGATACTCCCTGAGGCCCTCTAGGGCCTAGCTAGCAGCATGCTTTCTTCAATTCTTAATCAAAGGGGAGAACGACCCCGCACTTAAACTTCGACTATACTCCTTAGCTTTCAAATTCAGGTACTCAGACTTCCCCAAACCTGCACAAACAAAAACAAAAAGTGACACTATAAAAAATACTAAACTATTACAAAATTTGGTGGCCTCCCAATCAGTGCCTGATTTAACGTCGCGGCACGACGCAAGTCACACATCAGACAAATTCTCTTAATCTCTTCCTCCCCCTATGATAGAGCTTTTGCCTCTTCTTCACTCTTGGATGATCACTTTCTTCTTTCACTTTTCTTTTATTCTTAATATCCCTTTTCGGGTCACTGTCCAATGATCTAAACACATGCTCATGCTCCCTCAACAACTTGAGCAATTATTTTTGCTATACCTCAGACAATTCATAAGCAATATTCAAAGTTTTAACTTTTTCAAGTCCACTCTCTTCCACTCCACACTTATTTTTTACCACCTCTGTGATCATGCACAAATCTCTGTAATATGAAGGGATAGAAAGTGACTTATATACCTTGAACGTTGCCTCCTCATAATGAACTCTCATCTTCAATTCTCCTTTCCACACATCTATCAATGCTCCACCAGTTTTAAGGAATGGGCGCCCTAAGATAACCGGTACCTGCTCATCTGCTTCATAATCCAAAATAATAAAGTCGGCAGGAATGACAAACATACCCACCTTGATGAGCACCTCCTCAATTATGCCCTCTGGATATACACGAGATCGATCTGCTAGCTGGAGACAAATAGTGGTGGGGCGTGGCTCTCCCAAGCTTGGTGTCTTAAAAACAGATAGAGGCATTAAGTTAATACTCGCCCCAAGATCACACAATGCATGCCTAACCTCATCTTCACCAATTTATATGGGGAGGGTGAAGCTCCCAGGGTCTTTGAGCTTTTGAGAAAGTTTGCTCAATACCCTCGAACTACACTCTTCAGTGAGTGCAACCGTCTCAAACTCTCTCATCCTTCTCTTTCCAGCCACCACATCTCGTAAGTACTTATCATACTTTGGTATGTCCGTCAAAGCATCAATCAAAGGAATATTGATGTGAAGCTGCTTGAAGATATCAAGGAACTTCTTATAGTTAGCATCTTTCTTGCTTTTCTATAACCTTTGAGGGAACAGTGGTGGAGGTCTCTCTCTTACCATCTTAGGCTGCTCAATAGTCTCTTCTTCAACTACCTTTTCTGGCGCACTCTCTAACTTTGGCTCAGGTGTTGGTGCTGGAGTTGATGCAGGAAGCAACGCTCGTGGAAATGGAGGTGGATTCTTGTAGTTTTCCAGCCCCTCTCCCCAATGACCTTTTCTCTTTGGAGGCTCTTCTTCTTGCAACTCTCCCCCATTTCTCAAAGTGATGGCCATAACCTGCTTGGGCATCTCTGTATCGCTAGGCAAGGTACCTTAAGGCCTATAATGAAGTGTGGTGGCAAGTTGCCCCATTTGAATCTGCAATTCATTGATAGCCTTCTTGGTTTCAACATTTACTTGTGCATGTGCCTGCTGAACTTGCTGTTGTTGGGTCATAAAGTGCTTTAGAGTTTCTTCTAAAGAACTACTCACTTGTTGACCCTGCTGTACATATTGTTGTCTCTGGCCCTGCTGAACTCCACCCCAAGAGAAGTTTGGGTGGTTTCTATAATTCTGCTGCCCTATTTAGAAAATAGACTCAGGATTTAATGGACATCCCGAATAAGCATAATTCTCACCACACTTTTCACAAAATAATACAGCTGCATGAACTTGTTGTACTTGCTGAACCTGGCTCACATTTGGGTTGGTGACCAATTTGTTTACCATGTTGACCAGCTGACTAATGTCGGACCGTATGGCAGCTACATCATCAAGTTCAAGATCTCCCGGCGTCTTCTGAGTTGCGGTGAATATTTTGCTTGGTTCTGTATAATCTCTGTGCCCAGCAGACATAAGGTTAAGCAACGCCTCTATTTCATCATAGCTTTTGGACAAGATTTTCCCTTGAGCTGTAGCATTTAGAAGTGATTTTGAGTCTGGCCTTAACCCTTCAATAAAATTGTGCCCAATGATCTCCTTGGGCTGCTGATGGTGACGACAATCTCTCAAATATCCCTTGTATCTCTCCCTAGCTTGGGGAAGGGATTCTGCGTCTTTTTGAATAAATCCGGAAATTCTACCTCTGAGCTCTTTTGTTCTTCGAGATGAGAAGAACCAGTTGAGGAACCTTTCAGACAATATATCCCATGATGTGATAGAACTGGCAGGTTCACTCTGCAACCACTGCTTCACCTCTCCAATCAATGAGAAAGGGAATAATGTTAACTTCACATATTCATCACTCACATTCTGGTAGTGAAAGTTATCACTCAAGTCAACGAACTCTTGCAGGTGCTTGTGTGGGTCTTCATGTTGTTTACCCTCAAATTGACAAGTGTTCTGCACTAGTCGCACCATGCCTTCTCTTAGCTTGAAGTTTCCTGTGATGGTAGGCTTGACAATTGCTTTGGAGGCATTTTCCCGATTCGGACTTGAAAAGTTAAGCACTAGGACATGTGGTGGTAAATCAGGCTGGACTGCATCCCAATTTCCAGCATTATTTGGGTCAATTAGGTCATTCACGTGGTCACCCATAGCTCTCAGACCTCTGAGGGTGCGTTCAAGCTTCTGATCAATGGGAATCAAGGGATTGCCTTGACTCCGAGTGTTTAGCATAAACTAACCTGTGACCTGAAGTAAACAAAAACAACAAACAAAAGTGAAATATGAATAGTTTAACAAAAATCCAAAGTAGTATCAATTTCAAATCAAATCCCCGGCAACGGCGCCAAAAACTTGTTGCGTCCTTACGCACACGCAAGTGTACGCGACCGTACAGGTAATATAGGATGTGAGTCCAGATATCGTACCCAAGGGATTTGCTTAATTGATTTCTAGTTTGAATCTTTATACGAGCTATTCAGTAGGTAACCGACAATAAAGAGTGATTTGTGTATTTTGAAAGTAAACAAATAAAAAATTGTAGACAAGCTTTGATTTGAGGTTGTAATTCAGATTTGAGAAAAGTTCCAGGGTCATGGTATTTCGACAATCCAGTTGAGTTTTCAAACCATACATTTAGTTGATTTCCTGAGTTACTAGTTGCGGGTTGATTTTAACCATGTTGAGCATTTTGCCAACAACTCTAGGTCTCCTCGACTATTCCTAACGCCTATATTCCTATGGTCGTCGGTCGATAGTGAAGGGCATATGATTTCTCTTCCGTATCAACTGGGCAAGGGTAACGGGTATATTCCTATCCACGATAGCGAATCGTTCCCCCTTTCCTATAGAGTTCACAACCAATCCTTACCTTCCCTTATTGCGTACATAAACACCCTATTCCTAGTCCAATTTATGCACCACAGATAGTGTTTGCTAGATGATCAAGTTAACAAACAATTAAGAGCAAAGGAAGATAAATAACTCAATAATGAAAATTTGAACTAAACAATATGATAATTAAACGTCAACCTTAATTTTATTGATGGTCATTAAACTTAGTCGCAATTTTTTTGTAAGAGTAAAGTCATTAAACTAACTATTTGTAACACTAAAGTCACAAGACTAGCTTTTGTATTTGGTAAGGAGAGAAAATGAATTCACACGAAGAATGTCCATGAAGGTGTTGTCAAATAGCTTAGGAGGAACTTGTCTTCTGAATGCATCACATGGCCTGCATTATGAAGGTGGATCAAACATTAGATCCTAGAGAGATATAGCTGATACTTACATAGAAATCAAAATTATGAACTCGAGCAGTATGGATGAGAATGTTTACCCAATGAACCTTAATATTTCTGAAATACCTAGGTAACATTGTATCACATATACTAGATGCAGTAGACAAGAGTTTTCAACAAGTTTCTCTACCACTCGGTACAAGACTTGTACTATCGAGAAAAAGCGCTCAGCTGCATCACAACAATAGACCATTCCCCTCTCTTGCATAAGAATTTTCATAAGTATGAGGGTTGCAACCTGTGGAGGTAGAACATTCCTTTCATATAAGATCCAATAAATAACATATCCGCATAAACCAACAAAGCCATTCAGAAACACTATTTATAAAAAAGAATGGAAAATCAGGAGTGACAACCATGTCACAAGTACCCTTTTCTCCTAAGTTGTTCAGACTCTCCAAAAATGTTGTCGCACCCGTGTCAGACCCTCCAAATGCACTACTTTTGAAGGATTCGACACGCACCCGATGACATTTTTGAAGAGTCCGAGCACCATAGCTTTTCTCCCTTTCTAGTGACCACGTCCCCCGTTTCTCCTGCAAAAGTGTTGGGTGTGCGAACAAAAATCTCATATTGGTAGTTGAAAAGACCGGAAAGCTACATAAAAGGTGTAGGATCTCATAATAGTGTGAGGCCTTTTAGGGGAAACCGTGTGGGTTTGGCCCTAAGCGGACAATATCACACCATGTAACTCATCTTTCGGCTGGCTGAGCCCAACAAAAAGTTTGCAAGCGTTCTTCTCATGGATGTTTTAGCATTAGGTATACCAATGCATGCAAGGGCGGAGCCAGGGGAGCGGAATGGAATTCATCAAAACACCCTTCTCCATTGGATGCATGCTCCTTTACAAACTAAATATTACATTTATGATGTAGTTTATCAGCAACTGAACTTACAATTGTGTTGAAGAACTAAATCATTTTCAAGATCCTAATTTCCTTTTAATCATATGGTCACTCAGTCCCATGAATTTTTGAACTTTATTCCCATATTCCAAATTCTCATTCAAAATACATGCATATACAGGGAATATGGAATAATTCTTCTAATGAAACAATAGAACTAAAAGACATCATTCTGATGTATCAGGAACCACTTTGAATAAAGTAGATGGAAAGAAACTCATAACTTCTAAGCCTAAATCAGTATGTAGCAGGCTAACTTTCCTTGACAGTTCATCACATCGATCCGTGCATGCCAGGCACAAAGGAACCACTTCTGTTTCCAAGAAAAAATCAAGGACCTTTGATCCATATTGATCATCAAACTGCACCAGCAAGCAAAATATCAGAATCATGAAGTAGCCACTTTTCAGCCTCTCTTGAATTGGATGGAAAAAGAGTATATTTCTTTATCAAATAATTAGAGGTAATTTCTCTCCTCGTGGAACAAAACATAAGACACATTTGGTCTTTTCATGATGATTTAATCAGAGACGTATGAGATTCTCTGGCATATGTAAACAACAAAGTATAATTACTAAGCATATCCAGTCTTGAAAAAAACTGGAAAAAGTAAATGCATGAAATGAATGTCGTGACAACAATGGAGACAGCATGTGTATATTTGTTCAAATGGACGAATACCTATGTTAGGGAACCGATAACACCCAAGCTGGTGAGCCTCAAATACTCCAAAGGCTTGTCATCTCCACTAGGCTTGAGAAATGGATAGAAATAACATGGCATTTTAATGACTGGATTCGTCGTTATGGGTAGTCCAATAGTGCCAAGTGTTAGAGTTAGAAAACTCCGGATTTGGGAGTTTGAAATTTTGGGCTAGGCTAGCCTCGACCGGTTTTAGAGCGAGGTGGAGTCTAGGGAAATCCGGGTATGGATTGGACTAGGTGTCTTAGGTTAAGCTAGTTTTCTGCGTAGCCAAGACATAGAGGAGGACGGGGGACTTTTCGAAATCAAATTTGGGTAAGCAGAACTCCCGGAATCGCGTTTGACGGGAATGGGTTGCTTTTGGTCATGGGGAGAAGAAAGTGTGTTGTGAAATGGTCAAAACTGGCAGATTTCCGGACATTTTATCCGTGACGAGAGCGACCAAGCGCGACAGCGGCCACCGTTATAGTGGCGGTCAAAGGGCGATCAACCTGCTTAAGACCGCTATAGCAATAAATTGGCTAATGGTCATCCATGAAGCGAATGAAAGGTGATGAAACTGGTTTGATTGAGTGTTAGAGCTTGAGATTCGTGATTGCATGCATTGCATTATTTGAATGACCGCGATTGTGTGGTGTGTAGTTACTTGAGTTACTTTGAAATTTGTGGTTGGCAAGGAGTCTTAACTTGGTTATGTGTTAATAATTGAAGGAGTTCTTGTTTTGTAATTCAAGTGGAAAACAGTATGCTAAATGTGGGGCAGGGTCTTATCATTGGTAAAAATGATAAGGGAAAATGATATATATACTTGTGGGAACTCAGGTTTCAAGTGGTTGGTATGTGAATAAGTACCATGGATAAGGGCTATTATTGCTTAATAGCGGGAGTTATGGTAAGACATGGATGATCGGCTAATGGTCATCCATGAGATGAATAGAGAGTAAATTAGGTGGCTTGATTTTGTTGTAGTCTGAAACCAAATTGTTTGTGTGTTACAGTGCTTGTATGACTTGATTGGTATGTGATTGGTTACCTTACTGTGAAATTGTGGGTCTAAAGGTCGTCATCAATTGAATTGGTATGATTTGGTTGGTGATAAAATACTATGTGTGCAGACTAAAATTTAATATTACTTTCGAGAAAGGACTCATCATTGGTTAAGATGGTGAGGGAAAAAGGATTTACGACTGTAGGGAAGCTTCGGTTTCAAGACAGTCGGGACTTGGTTGGGAACCAAGGGGGGAAATGGGCTATCATTGCTTGATAGCGGGGATTTTGGTAAAGAAATTTTCTTTTGTGATAACTCCTGATCGTGACTTCAGTAAATTTATTTTGACTTAAAGGTTTGTGATTTGCTTTAGTGATAAATTATGGTAGGCCCCAATTGGAATGATTTGCATTTACATTCTGGTATAAACTTATCATTGGTATAGATGGTAAGAGGAAGGGATTGGGAACTGTGACTATAGGGAAGCTTCGGTTTCAGGACAGTCGAGACTTGGTTGGGAACCATGGGAACAAAGGAGTCATTAATGTGTAATGGCGGGAAGATATTGTTGGGAACAATTGTCTAGTGTTAACTCTTTATGATTGATAATATTTTATGCTTAATTGTGTACATTTAATGCCAGGAATGATCCTAAGGGTGGTTTAAGACCATGGCGGGATTTACAGGACTAGACAATGGTAACCGGAGAAGGGGAAGGATATACTTGCTGGAAATTTTGAATTTCTGGGCTGTTATCGTTGGGACCGCCATAGCGGGACTAGACCACTACGGCGATCCCACTATAGCGGGATTTTTACTGCCACAGTGGAAGGGCGCGGGGCAGAGTGCCTGCCCTTCTTTCCCTTGTTTTCATTTCATTCCCGGGGCATCTAAAGGCAATGGTTACATTATGAGTTGCTATGTGAAGCAAGGAAAATGTCCAGATAGCTAATATAGTATGCATATAAGGTATTTGACGAGAATTTAACACCCATGTGCGATAAAAAGGAAAGAGTAGATATGGTAGCCCGGGATGTTGATAAAATTATGATTGACCATCGGTGGAAATAGTCACTCATGTAGAATTTGATAAATGACTCATGATTGACTGAATAGTGTTGGACACTGCTCATGGGCTTGTATTGTGAGGGCGATTATTGACTTGTGTTAGTATTGATGATCATTAGTGGTGAGGGTGTGCTCGCCATAGCATTGGTTGGGGTGTAAGTACCCGGATAGACTTTTCCCCTAGAACGGGAGTCGCCAAAACCTCAAGCTAAGATGAGTTCCAATGGAATCTTTGTTGTTGCATGATTTAGAGACATATGGTGTCTCGGGGAATAGTGTTGATAGGAATAAGGTGATACTATGATATGTGAGGGGCATAGTACCCCGTAGGAAGCTTCCGGAATGGAGTTCGGGCTAGCAGAACTCCGGGCATAGTGGAAAGGGGTTCGCTATGGTGGGATCTAGCCCCCTTGGTGGGGAAAAGCTATTTTGTTCATTAGGTGAGTTTCTTTTGCTCCGGTGTTTCGACGAGGCCCCGGATTTCTTGGGCACTCGGGGAGGGGTAATCTAGTTGCCTTGTGTAGCTCGAAGGAAGGGATTCCTTGACAGAGTGGGAGTGAATTAAATTTTTGGTTGAATTGGGTATACCAAGGGATTCAAAAGTTTCGGTAATTTGCGTAAGGTTATATTTACGCTGTCATGGTAGAGCAATAAGATTGAGGGATAGACGTGTTCTCTCCCTCCGCCGTAGAGATCGTTCAGGGATGAACGATGGGTAAATTGGTATTTGTTGTAACGACTGGGTCCGTCGTTACGGGTAGTCCAATCGTGCCAAGTGTTAGAGTTAGAAAACTCCGGGTTTGGGAGTTTGAAATTCTGGGCTAGGCTAGCCTCAGCCGGTTTTGGAGCGAGGTGGAGTTTAGGGAAATCCGGGTATGGATTGGACTAGGTGTCTTGGGTTAAGCTAGTTTTCCTCATAGCCAAGACATAGAGGAGGACGGGGGACTTTTCAAAATCGAATTTGGGTAAGTAGAACTCCCGAAATCGTGTTTGACGTGAAAGGGTTGCTTCAGGTCATCGGGAGAAGCAAGTGTGTTGTGAAATGGCCAAAACTAGAAGATTTTCAGACATTCTGTCTGTGACGAGCGCGACCACGCGTGATAGAGGCCACCGCTATAGTGGTGGAAATTACCGCTATAGCGGCGGTCAACCTTCTTAAGACCGCTATAGCGGGCCGACGGGGTTTTAATGCAGAACCATTCCCCAAAACATCAATTTTTCACAAGTTTGTTTTGGGAGAAGGGCTAGGCGATTCCAGGCATTTTTCCTCATTCTTCCATAAAAAATCTTCCCTAAGGTAAGGCTTTCGTTCCCCAAACTCTGTAATACGTTTCCTATGCGGTAGAATTGCTAGGAGGGAAATTGGGGAAGGGTTGGAATGACCTAGGGATGGTGGAATTTTGGGAAAGAAGGGGATTCCAAGCATGTATGTTCTTGGGTATTGTTAATAGTATGTTATTATGATCATAGGTTGTTAAATTCTCCGTTATATCCGTAAAAATGATAGAACTAGGAGATTTAACGGTGGAAAGCCCGGGAAAAGGGTGGGATGATCATGGGTGGCCTGGGGTTTGAGGATTTGGTATAGCCCAGGTAATATGCAGGCCTTGTATATTAATTGTATGTACTGTGTGTTATTTTTAGACCAAGAACGAGAAAGGAATTCTGATAAAAAAGATGCGAAACCATGGATCCGGGCTTGCATGACCGCCAGGAATGCCTCCACGGAGCCAGAAACTCACGGTTGCAGCTGCTTGGCGCCCAGGTAGGCTAGGTTTTCATGAGTAGTTAGACCTGTTTACTTTCCGTACTTGTTGTATAGTAGAAATGGAGAAACCATGTTTTAGGCCTTCGGGCATGGAGTCTGGCGGATTCGGGATTGGTTGTGTTGTTTCTAGGATGTACAGAATGGCTGGTCTTGTGAATGGTAATATGTGTTCAACTTATTCATATTATCATGATAAAATGATGGGTTGAGGGACTAGCGTGTCGGGAAGGTTCGGGGAACCGGGGAAGTGCTTGGGAGCACGTGAAGCGGGAATAGGAAGCTCCTAGGTGGGGTTTCAGGAATGTTTATTGCTTGAGGCTTAGCGGCGGTCTCGCTAAGGTTAGAAAAGGGAAGCGTGTCGCATGCTTGTGTGTTTATCTAAAAAGGGAAATCGCTAGTTACATGTTATAATAAAAAGGGTGAACTGGGGAATAGTCTTCAGACGGAATTTAACAGTTCACCGGTTACCTGGAAATGGGGTAGGTGATGGCTTATGATTTTCTGTGAATGTGTATATTCATGTACTCATGTCTAAGTGATTGTATGCATTACAGTGCTTAGGGAAATTATGTGGAATGTCTAGGTTCCTGTTTACAGTCTGTGATTGAATGGTTTTACTTGTTGGTTTTTCAAGTTGTATGTGTTCATATATTGACTGTGGTTTGTTGACATTCGGTTGGCTCGGGTACCACGCCTGGTACGTGTATAACACATGGTTGGCATGGGTACCACGCCTGGTACGGGTATAACACATGGTTGGCACGAGTACCACGCCTGGTACGGGTATAACATTTGGTTGGCACGGGTACCACGCCTGGTACAGGTTTACTTTATTGCATCTTGCATTATTTCATTGACTATTGTATTGCATTGGTTGATATTGGTTCTGTGAGTGGACCGGGTTGTTTTACTGAATGTGATACTTGATATTGGTTCCGTGAATGGATCGGGCTATTTTTATTGAATCGTGATGTCCAATGGTGGTCCTTGAGTGACCGGGAATTCTGTTATATCATGTTATTAGTTTGGTCTTGGTTTAGGCCGGGTTGTTATATCATGTTATGAGTTTGGTCTTGGTGTAGGCCGGGTTGTTATATCATGTTATTAGTTTGGTCTTGGTTTAGGCCGGGTTGTTATATCATGTTATGAGTTTGGTTTTGATGTAGGTCGGGTTGTTATAACATGTTATTAGTTCGGTCTTGGTATAGTCCGAGTTGTTATATCATGTTATTAGTTTGGTCTTGGTGTAGGCCGGGTTGTTGTATCATGCTATTAGTTGGTCTTGGTGTAGGCCGGGTTGTTGCATCATGTTATTAGTTGGTCTTGGTGTAGGCCGGGTTGTTGCATCATGTTATGAGTTGGTCTTGGTGTAGATCGGGTTGTCATGTTTAACACCTAGATGTGTTAGGGGGATCCGGACTATGTAAAATAGGTTATGAGTTCATGTTTTATTGTCATTAAGTGTACTAATGACGGTCAAGGATTTATTGCGTTAATAAGCATAAGGATGGGTCTTGGGGTAGACCGGGTAGCCTGTTGAACACTTAGGTATGGTTAGAGGATCCTTGGAGGGTTCGGGTTTTGGGATGAGAAAGGGATTTAAATATAACTCTGTTGTTGTCATTGAAAGTGCCAATGGTTGCTAGGTGAGTTGCATGTGATTGGTAAATATAGAGGAAGACGGAGAGTCTGGGCGTGGTTATTGGTTAATATAACCAGGAGGTAAAGTTGTCCTAGAGGTCCGGGAAAGAGCTGGAAAATGGTAGGTAATACTTGGGTATAATAGCGGTTTTGGTTGGGCAGCTAGCCGGGTCAAGTTTGAATATTTAGTCAAGGTAGTTGACTGGGGTAAAGGTTAAATGTGACTTGGGAAGTCCTGGATGTCGGTCAAGGTTAGAGGTGAAGGAGGGAGCTATAATGTTTAATTCATGTCTTTCCCTGTTTTTCTTATATGATAGTAGGAATGGATTCGGGTCGACCGATGATGCCTACCAGTACGTGTGTTTGTACTGACTCTACTCTTGATATACCTTTTGGTATAGTCTGGTTTCAGTTTGGTGATGTTTCATAGGTTCACGGCGATGAGGGTCTCCAGCAACTTCTGTCTTCGATTCCATGGCGAAAGTTGGGTCTTTTATCTCTTTGCGTCACCTTGTAGAAGCTCTTGTACCTGTTTAGACTAGATCCTAGGGAGAGATTTAAAATGTTGTAAAGGTTTTCCGCAAGTGTTAAGTCGTTTACTTTCCTGAACATGTTTGTAACAAGAGATTTCTCATGTATAAAATGTTTGACTAATGTTTTACCGTAATTTCCGCATGTTACCTATTGGTTGGGTGGTAAAGGTTCGTCTATCTAGGTGATTAGAGTAGGCGCCTGCACGGCCCGGTAGGTTGGGTTGTGACAGTATTTTAGCTGCAAAGAGAAGTTACTAGAACAGTTAGCTGTTTCTCACACAACAGTAAAAAAATTCTTACATATAAAAGTAACTTGGGTGGGAAGAATTTTTTCTTCCACTCATTTTGAAACCTCTTCACCTGAATCTTCCCATACTCGTACACTCTTTCGAGTAGTTTGGACTATGCCTAAATTTCCTTTCAAGAACTGACATTACCTTCTATGAGCCCCCTTCTTGTTTCTGGGTTATCGGCCAAAACCTGAAGAATACAGCCATAAAAGAGTAAGGTGGATACATATCATGAAGTGGTGGAAAATTGATGTCATGAAATACGTAACTAATGACACGATATCAAAAATTCCGTTCATGACGGCCTCATTATCTCAGCAGAAGCTTGTTGCGTATGTTAGTTTTAGAGAATTGTATGTTGTGCATACACTTATCAGTGGTCTTACACAAAAATTGCCTCTTGTATTGTATTACAACTTTACTACCCTTTCTAAGAATATCGCTCACAGATACTAATTGATCTGAAGTTAATATGCAGAACATGAATTGAGATAATATTGAGAATAATCCGGGGGACTACCTCTTATCTTCCTATAGGCTGAAGATTGAGATAATCTTGAGGTCGTGAGAATTGATGCACGATTGGAAACTCACGTTTCAAGTGGAAATGCATGTATCATTGTAAATTCATAGAGACTTAATATGTAATCAATCATAACTGAACCTGAAAGTGTATGCTCAGTGCATTTCACTTTGATTTTCAAAACTTACAATTCTGATTTTCCTAAATAACAGATTTCCACGTACTAAAGCATTGTAACATAAAAAAGGTGCCTGACAAAGACATTATTTACTAGTGCATTTTGCCACTTCAATAGTTTGATGGCATATTACTGACCTGAAACAAAGCAAGAGCAAGACACGCTCGAGTTGACTCTTTCATAGATAGCAGTGAGGGTGACAACTTCCAATACAGTGCTATGACTTCCTGAAATTCATAAAGGAAACATTATCAGGCATTGACAACTCCATTACTTATTAGAAGGGTTAAATTTAAATATGTATTTGGCCAGTTGAGTGACCTTCTGAGTTATATAGCCTTAGTTAAGTGACTTTACTGTTACAAAGAAAAGGAACATGACTTTAGTAGATAATTTCTGATAGGTGAATGACCTACTAAGAAATGGACTTGATCAAAACACATTCTTTCCAAGAATTTCAGCAAATCAAATGAAGAAAATCATTGGATATTTGTTGCTTGTCTTTGAGTAAAACATTACCAGAACTTGTGAAAGTTAAGTTTCTGGTGGGAGGGAAATAATTCAAAAGAAAATTAGTTCATGAAACTAGAAAAAATAGCCGCGAAGGATTTTATTTTAAAAGACTTTTATCATTCTCTCACAGGCATTCATATGCCTCTCCTCGCGGTATATGAAATTAGATGGTCGCGTAATTTAACATGGTAAATTTTCTCTCGGTAACATCCTAAACTTTTAGACGAGATGATCACAAAATTAACATGTTTAGAAAACTAAAAGAGATATACCAGCAAAAGAATGTAAACTGCATTGAAGGTGTTCCACACCAGCAGAGCTAAATCTTTGCATTTATCTTGCTTCTGAATTATAAAAGAAGAGTCACCAACTCAGAATCTGACAATTACTAGCACTTTTTGAAGGTTAAAAGAAGGACTAAAATCCATTTGGCCAAGTTTTCAAAATCTGCTTATTTCGAAAAGTGTTTTTTGTCAGAAATACTTATCAATAAGTACTATTGAAAAGTTGTAGTTTGTGTTTAGCTAATCAATATGAAAAACACTTTTGCCAATGTTAGAGCAATAATTTGTGTTTGACTTGAAGTGTTTTTTTAGCTTCGAGAGAAACAGCTCTGCTACTCTTCAAAATTACTTATTTTTTACCTAACAACTTGACCAAACACATAAATTCTAGAATAAACACTTTCTTAAAGAAGAAAAACTTTTAACCTAGGAAGCTTGGCCAAACAAGTAATTAAATCTTTACCATATTATTTAAGTTATATATAATTTTTTCAAAATGTTTAATTTGTAGCCAATATTGATAGATTTTAGACAAACCATTATGTATGACTTTCTTTTTCTTCAGCAGATCGCCAAGTTGAGGATGCTGCCAGATGCTGACGAAAACATATATCATGTTTGATATGTTTCCAAATTTAGATGAATATTTTAAGACATTTTGCTCGAACCCATATGTCCTAATCTTTTTGAAAATTCAGATTCGTTAGTATATAGTTTAATTTGAACGTTGAAGTGACTAGACTTATAAAAACTTATAAACTTCGGTTATGCATTGAATAAGGGTCCTCAAATCGGTTATTTGAGCACTTCTCCTCAAATAAACTTCACTAGGTCAGTCTAACACAACTCACTAGTTGGATTGCATTAGATTAAAATATTTTGGGAAACTTACATAAAACACACATCTTTAGGAGCTAATTACTATTTTTGCTACTACTTTTCCTTCGGACACATCCCAATCCCATCGGATACATTCCAAACCACTCAGATACATCCCAAGCCACTCGGATACATTGCATAAGGCATCTAGATACATGATTTTATCTCGGATACATCAGCATCTTTGATTTTATCTCGGATACATCGGCATCCCGTATGTATTTAAGGGGTTACAACATGTATCCGCATGTATCTGAGGGATTACCGCATGTATCCGAGGGGGTGGGATGTATCTGATGGGTGGGATGTATCCGATGAGATTGGAATGTATCCGAGGTAAGGTGATGTATCCGAAAGGTTTTGATTAACATGTGGTATATTAAATAATTAAAATAAAGTAGTGAGAGAGTTGATATGGTAAGAAGGTATGTCTCTTTAGGTAGTTTATCCAAATATTTTCTGCTCATTTAAAATTGGGGCTTTTACTTCAACTCAGATAGTCCACTAACCTGGTGGATTGGGCTGGCCTATAAGGACAAAAGAAAAGAGATTTCTTTTCTATAGACAGATATTTCTTGGTCGAAACATATTACTTACATACAATTTTTTTTAAAAATAAATAAATAGAATCCGGTGCATTTACACACAACTTGTATACAAGTTCGGTCAATATATACAATTTATATACATTTGCATATAATTATGTTGTATGTATTTTATTTGTCATTGAATTTATTTTGTATGTCGTATGTATGTCATTGTATACAAATTATTTATGTCTTCCTCTTAGAGCTTCAATATGAAATTTCAATAAAAAGTAACTCCTTCATATTAATATTGAGATACAAACTCCAAAGAATATTATCAATGGTTTGCAACACCAGTCCGAATAAATAACAATTTCGCGAAAATCACTTTGATTTCAAAGCCTCAAAACTTTTAATGATTGTCAATGGAACTTTTAAATAAAGTTTAAATTTCTTGAATTCAGAAAATAAAAGTAATAGTTCCTGCTTCACTGTTTTAAGTGAGAGTTTGTTATTTTGACTCATTTGACTTGAATTCGATAATTTATTGGTCTTTGGAGTAGAAATTAGGTTTGGATTTTGAAATTATATGGTTGAAAACTGATTTGAACTTCAATTTGTTCAAGACCTACTTGCTGGGTCTTTGAGGATTGAAATTGACACTTTAGAGCTCAAGTTCTATTGGAGCCTAAATTGAGAAGATTGAAGTCTAATTCCTTACTTTGTATACAATTGATAAATATAGTTATGAAAACCTTCCAAATGAAAAAAGAGACACTAAAATGAAGCGTTGATTATTTTTCCTAGTTAAAGAAAAAGAGTAGTTGTTTGTTTACCTTTAAAAGAAATTGAAGCAAGAGATGGAGAAATGCTTCTATATTTAGAGTGGTGCCTTTGTTTAAATTATAGAGAGGTTGAGATCCTTTAGGAAGGATGATGATGAAGGAAACTGTTGAGAATCAGAAATCAAGTATTTCAGCAAGACTCTCTGATGAGAAGAAGCATGAAACTCCTTCGAGCACAGTGAAGATGAAAAAGGAGAAATATCCGGACAAGTGTTCTTCGATGTGTACGAAGTGCTTTGTTTGGCACTCACATGGGCCACGTTCATATGGGTCAACTACGAAGCAAAGTATGGGGCCAGTTCAGAAGAAGACACTGCCCGATTACCTTCAGCCCAAAAATAACTATTTGCATGAGTACAAATTAGATTCTAATATAGTTGTAAATTTTGTAGTAGTTTTCTAGTATAGTACAAGATCTGTTATGACATTTAGTTCCTAGTATAGTACAAAATCTATATAGGGTTTATTTTTGGAAAAATTTCATATATATACAATAAAGTAATTAGTTTGGAATAAATATAGCTATATTTTTTAACATAAAAAATAGCACAAAAGTGTCACTACTTTATATCAGGAACCAACTAGTGTATTAAAGTAAAGCCAATATTAAGAAGAGGCTTATGCATTCCCTCAAAAACTAATTTGTGTATTAGAATCTGAGGGATTAAGGCTATGTTTGATTTAGTCTCCTCACTCTAGGAGACAAAATTAGAGTTTAAGTAGTATTCTTTGTATAGGAAGTAATGATAGTCTTAAGATGAGAGGGGAGAACTGATATGTTTTTCCCCTGGAATTTGTAATGTTTCCTAGTAACTAATAAAGCCTGCTTTAATTGCCAAAAAAAAATTATACGGCTTCTCAATGTATTTCTCACATTCAAAAATAGAAATAACATAATGGAGCAAATTTCTACCTCTTTCTTTCATACAAGTGACAAAAACAAAATTCAACAAAAATTGGGAGTTGTATATATAATGTATCGATATTGTATAAATAGTTATATAATATATTGATATTGTATAAATAGTGTATAATCGTTCATATATTATGTATAGCTATATATCAGAGATGTATATACATCCATATACATTGTTTATACAATACTTATACATTGCAACAATTCATCTTGAAAAATATTGGCTAGTGAAGTTTTTCAATCTCGATCAACTCACAATCTCCTCTAAACAATCTCAAATTTTAGATGTGAGCTCCTCTCAATATTTTGAGTTTTTTGATATACTATTCACTCAAAACGGTTCACGTTTACGGCATGTCAAATTTTAAAATCGAGCTTTGAAGAAACTTTAATGGCTGAAAGCAACAAAGAAGAAGGAAGGAAAAAAGAAAAGTAACGAAGAAGAAAAAGAAGAAGAAAGGAAGAAGTAGAAGAATGAAGAAGAAGAGAAGAAGCAGATGAAGGAATGAGTATAAGAATGAAGAAGAAGAAGAAGAAGAGATCAGAAGCAGATGAAATATTTATAACCGAATGACCAATTTTAGTAATTAAAAATAGCCGAATGGCTAATATATGTATAATGAGTTTTTTTAAGTAAGCTTTTTTTTGTATAAGAAATTCATCCCAATAAATATTTTATTTAATTTTTCCTTATTTCCCATTGCTACTTCGAGAGTGTATAGAAGGAAATGATTCAGTGTTGAAGAAGATGAACAACACTCTCAATGCTTTGTCTGAGTAAATGAGGGAACACTCTTTTGTTTGTTTCAGACACGGATAAGCTCACTATCTTGGACCTCCATACATTTCTTTTGGGCTGATGTTTTATCAAAAATTTAGCGAAGGACCAAACTCAGAACAGGCCCAAACTTTCTCATCCACATAAGAGCAACAATGTACAAAATTTCAAAATATAAATGGCACATTGTAGATAGGATACTTTTTTGAGTAAACTGCATGAAATCCATGAGTATAGGAGCTAATTATTCTCTCAATCATTAGTTTTCAATATTACATATTATACCACTAAGAAAAAGCCGAATACATGATTAAGGAATCCGGATATATGGTTAAGGCGTCCGAATACACGGTTCAGTCGCAGGAGATACATGTATCTCAAATACATACGCATGTATCCAGGGGGTAACGACATGCATCCGAATGTATCTGGGGTTACACCATGTATTCGCATATACCTGGAGGGGTTACAACATGTCCGCGTGTATCGTGAGATATCGTATGTATCCACATCTATTTGGAGGGGGAAGGGGTTACGACATATATCCACATGTATCTGGAAATATTATGTAATTAATTTAAATTAGTGAGAGAGTAATTAGATATGATAAAGATGTTTGATTATTTAGGTATTTTACCCTACTTTTTTCGACTCTTCTAGAATAGTTTGTTACAGGTGGTTACAACAATTGTTTTACTTTATGATTTCAATCCTTAGCATACTTGTATAAATAAACAATAGCCAGATTAATTAACATTTATTTTTTTTGATGCAACAACAAGATCTTTGATTTTGTTGGTTGGTTATTGATCACATTTTATTCATAAAATGATTTAGATTGGTATTAGCATGGTTACGACAAAATCATTCTATTAGATCGAATATCAAATAAGTACATTTGATCTAATAAGTATTTTGTGTTAGAATTGAGAAATTTTATGGCTTGAATCTTTAGTATTCTCTTATTTATTATATAGATGTACTATTTAGGCAGAATATACTCACTCATTTTTACTAAGAAGTTGAAAGAAGCCTCAAAAGTAGAAGATTGGGTGGAAAGTGGGGAAGAAGGGTGAGATTCAAACAAAATCGATGAAATAGAAGAAATCTGAGTGAATGAAAATAATAAAATAAAGGATAAATAAAAAGAAAATAAAGAATTTAATTCAAAAAGTCAAAAAAGGAGTAATAAACTAAAACAAAGACGAAAACATAAGCTAAATATAAGAAAAGATAGGAAGAGATGTGTCTGCCCCCTGTATTGATACCTTCTCCTAAAATGAAACTAGTAATCCCAACCCTATTAGTCATTCCATCAATTACTCGTCAATCAAAAAAATGTGTAAATTCAACTAATTTTCTTATTCCACCAACTAAGAATCTTGTACAAAAAGCATCTATGTAGGCACGATTATATGGCCAATCATATATGCCATTTATAATTTTGATGCAAAAAATTTATAGATGGTGCTAATCATTTCGATAATATATCCAAATTCAATCCCTGTTGGTTGAAAAGAATTCCTATAGAGCCAACAAACAAAGTAAAGAGTCCGAATACAAATATTGGGAATAACAGAGTATTATCCAATTTATAAGGATATGAATAAATCACTTTATGCCCAAAATGAGCAATAGTCATAAAAGATCGTGTCATTTTTCTTCCATTTTTTTTTTGGTAACTAACTTTTCATTGATTACCAAGTGAATCGTTACAAACCAGTAGCTAAGCAAACACAACCAGCTAACCTTGTTTACATTTACTCTACTACCCACTAAAACAAAACCAAACTAAAGGAATCAAAACGTTAAGGACATTAGCTTGGTATTGGATTTGTACGAAGCCCTCACTATACAGGCATAAGCTATCTCCTTAGCTATATGCAAACACTCTCTACTTGTTTTATCAAATAACCTCCAATTTCTCTCCATCCAAATAGCATGGGTAACTTCAGCATAAACCATTTTAAAAATCTGAGCTTGTTGCGACTTTCCTTTGGCATTCTATATGCACCACCTCTTATGATCCAACCAGTCAGACGAAGGTAATTGTGGCAGTTGAAGCCAGTTTAGCAGGATCCTCCACAGCTGAGCAGCAAAGGACACATTGGGGATCCACCTGCATTCCCCATTTAAGCAATCTATCAACAGTTAACAATCGTCTGTGCAGTTGAAGCCACATAATGAAGTTGGCTTTGGGCCGTGCAACACTTTGAAACATCAAACATTTCCGGTCAACTCTTTCCAGATTACCAAGGATCAATATATAAACCTATCTAACGAAGCTCGTACCAGGTCTAGGGCTAAGCTGAAACAACTGGGCTGTGTCCCTAGCTTCAATGATTTTCTTGATAAGCCAGCAAGCTTGACTCGGGATCCTCATATCTTCTAAGCACTGATTCTTGATGTAATACGTATGAATCCATCGAATCCATAGCTTGTCCTCCTTGTGGGCTAAATCCCAATAGTTCTTCGCTGTGGCATCTTTGTTCCACAAGTGAATGTTTGAGAGATTCAGGCCTTCGGCTGACTTTGGCATACAAACTTTGTCCCAAGCTAATAGAGCCTTCTTGGTGATAATATTAACTCCGGACCATAGATAGCTCCTGCAGTAGGCATCAATAACCTGCAAAACCTTTGCTGGGATAATGAAGAGTTGAGACTAGTAAGATTGGATGCCAAAAATCACTGTTTGAACTAGTTGGGCTCTCCCTGCATAAGACAACTTCCTAGTAGTCCATGAAGAAATTCTAGCAACTATCTTATTGATTAGAGGCTGCCACTGAATGAGAGAGAGTTTTTTTGTTGACAGGGGAACTCCAAGATACTTAAATGGGAGTACTCCACATGAGAAACCTATCATTCTTCTTCCATTTTTATCAGTTAGATTTGTTTTTGAAAAGAAAAAAATACTTTCATTATTATTCATAGTAAATAAACAAAAGTTTTTCTTAACTTTGTTTTTACCTCATAGAGATTGAATATAAAGGGGTTTTCTGATTTCCACCATAATTTTGAAAATGAAGGTCTAAATGCCCTTCAAAAGTAAGTAAATAGATCCGAAACATATAAATTGTGGTTAACTCCATTGTGGCCCAAGCTATTATTGTGAAAATTCGCAAATACAACCAACTATCGTCAATTTTTTTTATCTTTCGACCAAAAAACGAGCAAGAGGCGGAATACCAAATTGAGACAGTCTACTCAATAAAAATGTGATTTTAGTAATTGATACATATTTTCTTAAACCTCCTATAAGGCCCATATTCAGACTTTTAGCTAGAAAATATTGGGACAACTACACAAATGTCCCTTAAAGGGGGTGGCTTTGTATTTTTGCCCTCCATAAGAAAGGTCTTACAAAAATAGCCTTCCTTGTTTTTATGTATAGAACAACTACATTTTTGCCCCTCTATACCTCAAATATTTTTAAACAACTCTCCATGCTCATTTGCCTCTCAACTTTTATATTTATTTTTTCTCTTTTTTATTTTTTTATTTTTATTTTTTATTTTATTTTATTTTTCTTTTTTTCTCAACCTTTATTTTTCTTTTATTTTTTGTTTTATTCTTTCTTCTACGTTTTTTTCTTTTTTCTCAATCCTTATTTTTTTCCTTTTCTCCTCTCAATTCTATTTTTTTTCCTTTTCATTTTTTATTTTTCTCAACCTTTATTTTTTGTTTTATTTTTTGTTCTTTGCTTTTTCCTTTTTTTCTCAATTTTTATTTTTTTTCTCTTAACTTCTATTTTTTTTATTTTTTCTTTGATTTTTAATTTTTCTTTTCTCTTTTTTTTAATCATTTTTCTCGACCTTTATTTGTTTTATGAGATGTTCTATAACTCTTGCGTTAGAGGCAAGACTTAGCCTAAGAACTTCCAAACAACAAATTATGCCCCATGAGCAAGACTTGACACTAGTACATTGTGTCTTTATTTATGAGATGTTCTATAACAGTTGCCTCAGAGGCAAGACTTAGCCCAAGGACCTCTCAAAAAATACAAGTTACACCCCATGGGCAAGAGTTCACACTACTTCATTGTGTCTTGATTTATGAGATACTCTATAACTCTTGCCTTAGAGGCAAGACTTAGCTCAAGAATTTTCAAACAACAAGTTATGCCTCACGAGCAAGACTTGACACTACCTCATTGTGTCTTGATTTATAAGACATTCTATAACTCTTGCCTTAGAGACAAGACTTAGCCCAAGGACTTTCAAACAATAAGTTACACTCCATGGGCAAGAGTTGACACTACCACATTGTGCTTGATTTATGAGATGCTCTATAACGCTTGCCTAAGAGGCAAGACTTAGCCTAAGGACTTCCAAATAACAAGTTACGTCACATGGGCAAGAGTTGACACTACCACATTGTGTCTTGATTTATGCGATGCTCTGTAACTCTTGCCTTAGAGGCAAAACTTAGCTCAAAGACTTTCAAACAACAAGTTACGCTTCATGGTCAAGAGTTGACACTAGCACATTGTGTCTTGATCATGAGATGCTCTATAACGTTTGCCTTAGAGGCAGGACTTAGCCCAAGGGCCTCCCAAAAAATAAGTTATGCCCCATGGGCAAGAGTTAACACTACTTCATTGTGTCTTAATTTATGAGATGCTCTATAATCTTGCCTTAGAGGCAAGACTTAGCTCAAAAATTTTCAAATAACAAGTTATGCCTCACGAGCAAGACTTGACACTACCTCATTGTGTCTTGATTTATGAGATATTCTATAATATTTGTCTTAGAGGCAAGACTTGTTCCAAAGGACTTCCAAATAACAAAGCACGTCCTTAAATTTACTTCGATTTCAAATAAAGAAGATCCTCTTTGCGGATTATCCAACTTTTTGTTCATTAGCAAAAAATAATAGAGGTTAAGAAAAAAGAAAAAAAGAGAAGAAAGAAAGAGAAAAGGAAAAAATAAAGATTAAAAAAAAGGAAAAAACAGAAAAAAAAGTTGAGAAAAAAAGAAAAAAGAGAAAAAAAAATAAAGGTTGAGAAAAAAAAGAACAAAAAAAAAGTTGAGAGAAAAAGAAAAAATAAAAAAAATAAAAATAAAGTTTGAGAAAAAAGAAAACGAGAATTAAAAAAAAATTGAGAAAAAAGAAAAAATAAAGAAAAAAGAAAAAAATAATAAAAAGATAAAAGAAAAAGGAAAAAATGAAAATTAAAAGTTGAGAAACAAATGAACATGGAGAGTTGTGGTGTAGAGGGGTAAAAATATATTTGTTCTATACATAAAAAAGAAGGAAGGTTATTCTTTAAAGACTTTTCTTATGACGGGCAAAAATTGAACACCACTCACTTTTGGGAACACTCCATGTAATTTCGTGGAAAATATCCAATAATAATTTTCATTGAATGAATAATAGAATAAAGCCTCGGATAAGACCCCATAACTAGAGCTAACATCAATAGAACCTTTTTTAACTTTGGGCTTCCTAGTGTGATATGTACGAGGAGTGTTGAAATCCCAGTCCAGGTAGGCTAAAGAAGCTCCGGAAGAAAGAACCTTTTTCACTATATATATCTGTATGTTCCGGAAGAAATTAACAACATACACAAACACGTCCTAATGGTTGCGATGAATTCTATGTGATGGTTAAAGTTGTACAGAGATTGCCGCTTAAGTCACCTCCTCCTCTCAATTATAATCATATATAGGGCTCACGTCTGCTTCTTTTTTTGGATTTGACCCTAGCTATCTCTAGGGCTTATAAGCTGCTCAAAGTAGATGGCCGTGAATGCCAGATCCTTACACGGGAACAAAACATAAGTCTTTTCAGAAGTAGTAAGGTTCATCAGGTAAACATTCTCATCTCTGCTGCTCGAGTTTCATAATTGTGATTCTTCTGTAAGTATCAACTATATTTGTCTTGGATTTAATGTTTGATCCAACGTCATAATGCAAGCCATGTGATGCATTCAGAAACCAAGTTCCTCCTCAACTATTTGACAACATCTTCAGGGACATTCTTCGTATGAGTGAATCTGCTCTTTTTTACTGTTGCAAAAACTAATCTTGTGAGTTTAGTGCTACAAATAGTTAGTTTAGTAACTTTACTCTTGCGAAAAACAATTGCAACTTTAGTGTTGGTGTACATTTTAATATTAAGTTCAAATATTAAAGTGTATATGTTAGTGGGTGTAAATTGGCAAGAAAATGGTCATTACTTCTTGGTGTAACTTGTGTAACCACCATTGACATGTTCTACCATTATGTCGTGTAACCTATGTAACCTCCAAGTCATAATCCTCCCATAACTCACTCATTTTACTACCCCATATTCATCCTATTGATGACAAAAAAGATTTCCTCACCTATAAATAGTGATGGTTTTACATTGTGTTTGTATATAGAAAGTGAGAAAAAAGATGAAATATGATAAGTGTGGGAAAGTATTATAGTGTGTAGTAGTGAAAGAGAGAGTTGAGACAAAGAAAATATTCTAAGTCTTCAACTATATTCACTATACAAAAGAGAGTAATTATAAGTTGAAGGAAGGTGTTCTTATGTGGAGCTTTGGACTCTTCAACTAATCTGGAATTGCTTGAGTTGTACGACGTTGTTGGGCTGTTGTATCCTTTAGGGGACAAGTCAAGAGTGATACTGTTGGATCGGTGTAGATTATGCCACAGTGGGCTTGAATCTCCTTAAAGAGAGCGAGATATCTACGCACACTTATCAATTTTGTTCATTTTATTTTCAACTGTAATTTATTGTAAATTGTGGTATATTACACCAACAATTTAAGGAAATTCATGTTTTGTTACAGTTTGAAAATTGCTGATATCAAGATGGGAGATCTCAACATCATCCCGCTTCAACGTCACTAGATCTCTTCAAGAGATGAAAGGGAAGAGATAAACGATTAAAGTATTTTTCTACTTGCTCAACTCAAGCGGAGAAAAGGTAAAAAACTTTTTTATTTGTTGTGGAGAAAAAGGTAAAAAACTTTTTACCTAATATCTTTCATGAATATAGTGATATTATTTTTCATGAAAAAAATGATATTCAAATTCTTGAAATAGTGGGGGTTCATGAAATGAGAAAAAATTCATCATGAAAAAATGTGATTTTTGCATCTTTGAGAATGCTCTAAAAAGAGTACTAAGAATGTATAGATTAATCTTGAAATAATTCACATGTTATTATTTGTATATGATTTGATGTATTTGACTCTAACATGAGTGTTATCAAAGAAAATATAAAAACATGTTGAGTAGCCGTTTTGACATGCAATATTTGGGTGAAATAAATTCATTCTTGGAATGAAAAATATTATAGAACATGTGATGCAACTTTTCTTGACATGTCACATTATGGTGAAAAAATTGTGAAATACAATTTTATAGATTGTATGAGCCTTGCAACTCTTTTTGATTCAAATGTGAAAGTGGTGTGACAAATAAGAAAAAAAGAAGTTTGCTAGCCTATAAAAAATATGTGATATGTGACTACTTGCACTTGGCTCAATATTATGTGTGCAATAGCAGTACTTAGCATGTACAAGCAAACCATATATATTTACTTGATACAAAAGTTTGTGGCTTGTTATAAAAAATAAATAAATTATCCTGCTATACTTAAAAGCTTTTTGAAGTAAATGGGAAGTTAAGTGTTATTTGTTGAAAATGAGAAAAGCAAATTATTATTTGTTAACTCTACTATTGAGGTTGAACTAATTATTTTAGCTTCAACTAGTGAAAAGGTGAATTGACTCGAGATTTATTATATCAATCACTTTATTTTGAGAAATTAATTTCTCAATTTTTGAGTCATTGTGATAGCAACAAAATTTACTGATAGAGTGTGAACCATTATTATAATGGTAAATTCAGACCTTTAAGAGAAAACACAATATTGTGAGATCATATTGATCATTGGTATACCATTATATTAATTGTGTTAAATCTTGAAAATTTATAAATTAAAGCCTAAGCAAGATAAAAGGTCTGAAGCACATCGAGAGGGATGGATTGAAGCTCAAAAGTTTCTAAGTCATATATGAGGAAATCTAACCTGGGGACTAGAGATCCTATAACCAGGTTCAATGGAAAAAATGAATCATATGATGACTTGTTGTGAAATGCACTATTATTTTATCCCTTCCTATGGTGTGAGTGCATTTTTTCTGTAATGGTTTGTGAAGGTTGAGTCTAAAAAAAACCTCTTAATGAAAGTGTGTATCTCTTATGAGTGGGGTGTCTGAATTACAGGAACACCCTTGACAGATTTCACCTATGTAAGTATGAAAGTAGGCCGCTTCCTATGAGAATTGAGCTTATTTTCAAAAACACTTATAAAAATCGGGATCGCACAAGGACGTAATGTGCTGGCTATTAAAGCTTATGTCAACGCCTTGATTATTGTGTGTAAGCAGTAATACTTTATTTCCCTCAAGTAGTCATAGTTCAAGTCTGAGACCACTACTGACTCTGGATTAAATGTTACTGTTTTACTAAGTGGAGGTTCAATGCAGAGCACACCTTCATTATGCATAATAGTCTCCCTTCAACTAAATCGGTGAACTCTCTTATTTTAATATTAAAATGAGTGGAGTAATGTTGGTGTACATTTTAATATTAAGTTAAAATATTAAAGTGTATATGTTAGTGGGTGTAAATTGGCAAGAAAATGGTCATTACTTCTTGGTGTAACTTGTGTAACCAACATTGACATGTTCTACCATTATGTCGTGTAACCTATGTAACCTCCAAGTCATAATCCTCCCATAACTCACCCATTTTACAACCCCACATTCATCCTATTGATGACAAAAAAGATTTCCTCACCTATAAATAGTGATGGTCTTACATTGTGTTTGTATATAGAAAGTGAGAAAAAAGATGAAATATGATAAGTGTGGGAAAGTATTATAGTGTGTAGTACTGAAAGAGAGAGTTGAGACAAAGAAAATATTCTAAGTCTTCAACTATATTCACTATACAAAAGAGAATAATTATAAGTTGAAGGAAAGTGTTCTTATATGGAGCTTTGGACTCTTCAACTAATCCGAAGTTGCTTGAGTTGTACGACGTTGTTGGGCTGTTGTATCCTGGAGGGAACAAGTCAAGAGTGATACTGCTGGATCAGTGTAGATTATGCCGCAGTGTACTTGAATCTCCTTAAAGTGAGCGAGATATCCGCGCCTCAACCTGAATTATATTTATTCAATTTTATTCATTTTATTTTCAACTGTAATTTATTGTAAATTATGGTATATTACACCAACATTTAGTGTTACAATGAGTAAGTGTAACCCTATTGTTAGTCTAGTCCCTGTCTTTAGTTTCTTGCAACTACTCCAATTGAACCTCTTTATACAATTATTTATTAGAACACAAGGTTGAAATCTTTCAGAAGTAGTTATTTCATCTTCTATAGCGTGTCCCTCCACATAAGCTTTTCCCATGTGGAAAGATAGGGAGTAGGAAATATTTTGGATTTACTTCCTTCTATACAAAATGATTGGAAGTATATTATCAGAATTTTACTTTGGCATATGCCTTACATTACTGTACTAATTGACAAAATTAAATACATTTTTAGAAGAATTGAAATGCTAATTACCCTCGGATTAGCTCGCGGCCCGCTTAATTAGGGCCTGTATGTACTAACACTTTATAAACATTTTCAAATAGAAGGCTGATCTGAAGTCATGTTGAATTCTACATCATGCCCATTTTTGGTATATAAGATATATCTAATAATTTATAGAAAGAGAAAAACAATCATATCATCAGAGATTCTACAAGCTTCTAGCAAAAGTCATTCAATGTGAAATCTAATGGCCATTCAAAAATAGCACAAAAGAAAACCAGTGATCGATGAACTTGTTGTAACGAATCCCAAGGCGGGAACGCCATTAATATTGAAAGCTAAGAACTAAGAACAAGAAAGAAAAGAATTAAAGGATAAAATTGAGATTTTCATTCAAGATATATATCGTAATAAAATGGGAATACAAGGTATTTAACAAGACCCTACACAATCTAACCAGCCTAACACATGGCGGACCGTCACACCCTTGACGGACCGTCACCTGAACCGTCACTCTTATCCAGAATGCTCTTTTTTGCGTATTTCCTTCCGTTTCCATGTTTGTCTCCATTTCCTACAAATATAACATAAAAACATCAAAAACGACGACGGTTGCTTGAAAACGTATGATTGTTCTTAGTTAAAAGGAGTCGAAAGTGCCGTAAAATGGCGGCACATCACAGGTTCCTGGAGAGCTATCAAAGAAAGATTGTAAGTGGCTTTTAAGCTTTTAAGTCTATCAAAGGCTCCCATGGTTCTAACACTTCTAATGTTCCAAGAAAGATAATTAATCATTGGAAACAGTGGAAGGTTTTTGTTTAATGAGCCTTTTAGCTCTAGTTTTCCTCGGTGAAAAATGGTTAGTCACAAGGTCTTGATTTTTCGTGCCTCTTGGGGATAAGATACCAGCCATAGAGATGCTGCTACTAGTCCCTTGTTGAGAAAGAGAGTAAATAGGTCTTCCAGAATTTTCATCATCAGATTTAGCATAATCTGATTTGTCGTCTTCGGAGCTCTGGTAAGCATCTTGATTAGAGTTATCTTTGGTGTCATCTCCTGGATCATCAAGATCCACAACAGTACCATCAAGAGTTTTGAAGGCATTATCAAGATCAATAGTTATAGAGCCACCACCTACTATTTCCCCTGGAGCTAGGCCTTCTACAGGATCCTTTTTAAGGGGAACTTCAACAAAGGGAAGTTATATCGGAGTGTGTTGAGTCATTTTTGCCATATGGTTGCTTGGAAGTTTTGTAGTCGTTTGGTGATGGATTTGATTGCTCTTTTTGATCCCCACAGGGCACAGAGTTAGCTTTTGGAGGAGTGTTGGTACAGTGAGAGGGAGGTTTTATAGGGTGGGGGCGATGGATTATGCTTTTTGAAAAGAACTAGTACTGGGATAGTGTGTTGCACATTATCCCAAAATATTTAATAAAAAATATTGCAATATCATAAATTTTAAACGACACACATATTTTAAGACTTTCTTTAAGCTATAAAAATAATCAAAACATAAATTAAAAAAAAGTAACTGCAAGTAATTTAAAATCAGAAATTTATAAACTTGATATTACTTTAGTGACATAGTAATTTATTCTAAAAATAAATATATGCTCAAACATCTATTAGTAACTTTTTAAAAAAATAATTGAAATGACCACATTGGTCACAAATTTATTAAAACAATATAAAATCTATGTACAAAAAACATATATTAGTAAAATATATATAATAAAAGTATTTACCTCGTAAGATTATCAATTATGTATGAAAATTAAAAATCAAATTATTACCTATTAGCAATCACATTGTGACTGACTAACGTTTCAAATCATAAGTCATGCAATCTTTATTTGCCTTAAACACATACATATCAAAAATATGTTTTGGACCCATATCAATAAATACAAAAATATGTTATAAATATAATTATTAAAATACGTGTGTATACAAAAAGTATGATACAAATATGATAATTAAAATATGTTTATGATGTATAATACAAAATTTAGTGAAAAATACAAACTCTAATGTGATAAGCCTATTTGATCTTCCAAGAATATTACTTCCGATAACTGTATCTTATTTTTTGTAAATTATATTTCAAGATATATTATATTTCTGTATATGTCCCAAATTACCTTTAATTTTCTCTTTATTGTTATCCATAAATGTTTTCGTTTCTCAAAGAAGTACCTTTGTTCTATTACACTATATATGTACTACATTCTGCACTGATATCACCAACACAATTACACAAAGATGGCATAAAACTCAGTAAGTACAATTAAAAGGCCTAATTTTCAAAATAGTAAGATATAGAGCTTCGTGAATCTTTTTGCACTCATATCACCGAAGGCAGATTTATCATGTAACAGATTCACTTAATTTACTCACGCCCTATAACCTTTTTGAATTCACTCAAAATGACTCTACGAATTACGTCAATACTTTTACATATTATGAGTAACATAGAGGACATCTGTCTGCTTTCCATTTAATAATTTATCATTTAAATAGATATTATTAGCATTCAAAATGATAACATTAAATAAGACATACCTTTTAATATTCAAATTCAGCCAAGAAGTTGTGGCTTTTTGTTTCTGCAAAACGTGTAGATCTTTTAATTAATTAGATGTTTGTGCTAAACTTTTTATTTCCTCACCTGAATGTGTAATTCAGCCTTGGGGTAACTAAAATTTATTCTTTAATATTTAAGTAATAATTAATGAATGATTTTTAATATTTTAATTTAGTGTAGGGGCAAAATGCTAATTCAACTTTGCACTTTGGAGCTTCCCACTTTTAATATAATATGATATTTGGATAATGCTCGTGCTTGAACATTCTTCAATACAACTTCAAAAATGAAAAGTGACTTGGAAATAATGTAATAAGTTATTTTTCAAGTTGGATTTGGAATTGTCATGGTCAAACACTGATTTTCAAATAAAGTGAAAAATTATTTCTAAAAAAGTGTATAATTATTATGCCTAAGTGGGTTCTAAATCACATGCACATTTGTCCTCCAGAAAAAAGAAAAAGAAGAAACAAAACCAAAACCCCTTTACTTGTCAAAATAAATACATAAAAAAAAAAAAAACTAATTCTCTCGAACACCAAATGGTATTGTAAAGAAACAGCAACAGAACTTCATTCCAGCTGAACAAAGCTACAATTCAGTACACACAACAAAGCAAAAGTATCAGTTTTAACGAGGCTCAAGAAGTTTTCGAGCTTTTAACAGTTGAAAAGTTAAACTTGAAACATTTTTTCCTCTGTTGAGGTTATTAATTGTTGTCTTTTCCTACGGAACAAGTTCACTTCTTTCCCTTAGCCTTTTGAACTGTTGTATCCTGGTTTGCAATGTTGTTACTGTCTTCAATCGTCAGAAAAATATAGACATCCGTAAATATTGAAATGTAGCACCTGCAACATCCATGAAGTTTCGTGGTCATCCTGCAAAGGAATATACAAAAGTTTACAATTATACACATGAAGCTGCAACAGTAGTTAAAAAGATCTATATAGACGATACAACTTCAAGGTATTCTAATACAAGTAAAAATGCTATAGAAGATGAAACAAGTATTACTGAAAGGTTTCAACCTTGTGTTCTAATGAATGATTGCATAAAGAGTTCTATTCGTAGTGGTTGCATGAAATTGAAGAAAGAGACTAGGCTAACAGTAAGGGTTAATTTTATCGATGGCCACTAAACTTACTCTTTGTAACACTAACGTTAATTATTATTTTTTGTAAAAGTAAAGTCACTAAACTAGATTTTTGTAACACTAAAGTCACAAGACTAGTTTTGTAACTGTAAAGTCATGACCAGTTTCATATGTTTATTAGTAGCTTGTAAATAAAAGGAGAGCAGATGAACTCACACGAAGAATGTCCTTAAAGGTGTTGTCAAATAGCTGAGGAGGAACTTGTTTTTTTAATGCATCACATGGCCTACATTATGAAGGTGGATCAAACAATAAATCCAAGAGAGATATAACTGATACTTACAGAGAAATCACAATTTATGAAACTCGAGCAACAGGCACGAGAATGTTTACCTGGTGAACCTTGTTACTTCTGAAAAACTTATATAACATTGTATCACATATTTTAGATGCAACAAACAAGGTCTTTCAGAAAGTTTCTCCAGCACTAGGTACAAGACATGTACTATCGAGTAGAAGCGGTCGGCCGCAGCACAACAATAGGTCATTCCCTTCTCTTGCATTAGAATTTTCATAATTATGAGGGTTGCAACCTGTGGAGGTACATAACATTCCTTTCATATAAGATTCAAAAAACAGAATATCACCATAAACCAGCAAAGTCATTTAGAAACATTATTTATACAAAAGTACCCTTTTACCCTTCCTAATGACCACGTCCCTGGTTTTCCTGCAAAAGTTTGCTAGCATTCTTCTCAGGGATGTTTTATCATTAGGCATGCCATATGGTGTAAAACTGTAGATGCATGCAGGGGCGGAGCCAGGGGAGCGGAAGGCAGTTCATCAAACACCCTTCGCCGGGTAATTTGATTGTATATATAAGATCAATTTTTTTTTGGTATATACAGTAGATATTGAATCTCCTTGACTTCTTCTATCTGTACTTCTTTATATTTTGACGGGAGAATCCCTTTTATGAAAATTCTGGCTCCGCCACTGGATGCATAACTCCTTTACAAACTAAATATTACATTTATGATGTAGGTTATCAGCAACTGAACTTACTACCATGTTGAAGAACTAAATGTTTTTCACCCAAAGCAACAGTAATCAATCTTATACAAGCCAATGCAGTACTCAAGATCCTAATTTCCTTTAAATGATATGGTCACTCAATCCCATGAATTTTTAACTTTATTCCCATATTCAAAATGCTCATTCGGAATGCATGTATATAAAAGGCATCGTTCTGAGGTTATCGCGAACCACTCTGAAGAAAGTAGATGGAAAGAAACTCATAACTTCTAAGCCTAAAATAGGTACATAGCAGGCTAACCTTCCGTGATAGTTCATCACATAGATCCATGCACGCCAGGCACAAAGGAACCACTTCCGTTTCCAAGAAAAAATGAAGGACTTTTGATCCATATGGATCATCAAACTGCACCAGCAAGAAAAATATCAGAATCATGAAGTTGCACTTCCAAAAATTAGAAAATTGCTACAAATGTAAAGCATGAAATGAATGTCGTGACAACAATGGAGAGAGCGTCTGTATATTTGTTCAAATGGATGGATACCTTTGTTAGGGAACCGAGAACACCCAAGCTGGTGAGCCTCAAATACTCCAAAGGCTTGTCATCTCCACTAGGCTTGAGAAATGGATAGAAATAACATGGTATTTTAGCTGCAAAGAGAAGTTACAAGAAGAGTTAATTGTTTCTCACACAAGAGAAAGAAGGGCAGGGGAATGCAGAGTGATAAGAACTAGAGTTTGAGGTAATCTCGAATATCCCACAAACTCTTGGGTATTCATAAAGAGATCAACTTCTCGAATATCCATAAACTCTTGAGATATTCATAAAGAGATCAAGATGTGACTTTTTCAGGGATATCAAATAAATCCCAAGGAGGTCCAAATCATCCTATGTTCGAGAAATACGCTATTGATGGCCCTCGAATCATGGAGAAGATTCAGAGAGAAGAATCAAGGGAGAAACAAAATTGTACTCATAAATATTCATTAATAAATTTCTGTTTCACATATTTTATTTGTGATTGCGATTTACTGTCCATCACTATTAAAATTTGTTGCAAACAACCCCTTTGCTTTACACGGGAATAGAGCTCCTTTTGTTTAAAAAAAAAAAGAGTTTGAGGTAAACTAGAGCATTAAAAGGACATATACTTTATAGCAAAATATTTTGCCGTGGGGAGAGTTTGTTCTTCCACTCATTATAAGCTGGCATGAAAAGTGGATAAAATTATACTCCCTCCGTTTTAAATTGTTTGGCCTATTTTGACTTGACACGAAGTTTAAGAAAGTAGAAAAGACTTTTGAATCTTGTGATCATAAATTAAAGATATGTCAAATGTACCAAAATGTCCTTTAATCTTGTGGTCTTAAACAGGCCATGTGGAAAGTTAAAATTAAGGAGTTGCTAAAAAGGAAAAAGAGGCATTCTTTTTTAAATGGACTAAAAAGGAAAGTAGGCCAAACAAATTAAAACAGAGGGAGTATAACTCTACCCAATAATGCGATCATTTTGAAACTTATTTACCTGAATCTTCCCATAATCATACATGTACAACCATTTTTTTATAACCGTGGTGTCTGGGCTAGCTTGCCCGCGCCTCGACTAATTCCATGGGATACCTGCCACTTTTCACCGGCAACAAGTACCAGGTAACTCTATCCACCAAGGCTATGACAAATGAGAAGAAACCACTTAGTGTTTTTGTCTTTACTGGAATTTGAACCTGAGACCTCTTGGTTCTCACCCACTTCATTGACCATTAAACCACACCGTTGGGTGATACACGTACAGCAATTTCATTCACTCTTCTGCTTAGTTCAACCTAGACATAAATTTCATTTGAATTTGTACCATTTTCAAGAACTGAGATTACCTTTTATGAGCCCCCGTCTCGTTTCTGGATTATTGGCCAACACCTGCAGAATACAACCATAAAAGAGTAAGGTGGATATATATCATGAAGCATAAGTTATGACACGATACCATCAATTATTTCATGACCTCCTCTTCTTAGCAGAAGCTTGTTCAAAAACCAGTTGCAATAATAAAATCATCTTCACCAAGAATGTTAGTTTTTTCTGAATTATAAGTTGTTCATAAATTGCCTCTTGTACCGCATTAACATTGATTTTGATATCAAAACCAACTGTTTTATCCTTTCTAAGAAAATTAGCCACAGATACTGATTGAACTGAAGTTAATATGCAGAACTATAATGTTAAGTTCTGCGTATGATAGACCCTTGTGGTCCACTTCCCTGGACCCCCTGCATAGCGGGAGCTTTAGTACACCGGAATGCCCTTATGATGTGAAGTTGTAGGTATTTAATATACATTGCAAGGGTATTAATCCAAGGGACTACAGGATTTTTGGAAATACTCCCTCTTTCCCTTGGCCTTCGTTATAACTGTAGAAGAATCTTATTCTCCTATCGCTGAACATTGACATAATTTTTGAGGCCATGAGAAAGATATAACTGTCTTATCAGATACCGTTCATCTAAACAAAATTACAAAAATTTAAGTGAATCTCTAATGCTTTATAGTTTGATGCCTAGAAGTCGAGAACTTAAAAACATCACATCTCAGATTTTCCTAAATTACAGATTTCCACGATACAACGGACTAAAATATTGCAGCGTAAAGCACATTCACCAAATCTATCAGGTCTTGCATAAGGTGCATAAAAAAGGTGCCCTGCGAAAGACATAATTTACTAGTGCATTTTGCTACTTCAATAGGAGAGCGCGTATTTTTCAATGAATATGTATACAATTATAACACACGGCACATCATAATGTAAGTAAACCAACAAGGGGAAGTACACTTGTTTGATTGGATATTACTGACCTGAAAGAAAGCAAGAGCCTTACACGCTCGAGTTGACTCCTTCATAGATAGCATTGAGGGCGACAACTTCTCATACACTGCTATAACGTCCTGAAATTAATAAGAGAAACATTAAATAAAGAAAAATCATTTGACGTTTGTTGCTTGTCTTTGAGCAAAGCAAAATCAAAACTTGTGAAAGTTGCAGTTTCTGGTGGGAGGGTAATAACTCAAAAGAAAATTAGTTCATGAAGTGATAAACTAGAACAAATAGCCTATCATTTGCAAAGGATTTTTTTTAAAAAAAACTTTTATCATTCTCTCACGGCATTCATATGCCTCTCCTCACGGAGAAGGGTTATAAATTGTTAAAGATATAATTAAGTAAATAAAATTAGATAGTCACATAATTTAACATGGTACCAAAAGTTCTCTCTATAATATCTTAAACTTTTAGACGAGGTGGTCACAAAATTGAAGATGAACTCCAGAAAATTCAATTTAAGATTATCCAACAGAATATAGATTCACAAAAATTATAAGAGGTATACCAGCAAAAGCATGTAAACTGCATTGAAGGTGTTCCACACCAGCCGAGCTAAATCTTTGCATGTATCTTGCTTCTGAAATATAAAAGAAAAGTCACCAACTCGGAATCTGATAATTACTAGCACTTTTAGAAGTATTTTTTTTGTCAGAAATGCTTATCAAATAAGTTAAAGAGTAGCAACTTGCGTTTAGCGAATCAATTCGAAAAACACTTGTGCTATTATTAGAGCAGCAATTTGTGCTTGACTAATTACTACTCAAAAGTAATTAGTTTTACCTAGCAGCTTGACCAAACACTTCAATTCTCTAGAATAAGCACTTTTTAAAAAGAAAAAAAAAGCATTTTTGACCCAGGAAGCTTGGCCATACAATTTTTTCAAAAACGTTTATATTGGCAGACTTTAGACAAAAACAATTATGCATCGCGAATAGAGGACTCTGCCTGCTGCTGACAAAAACATATATCAGATAAATATTTTACATATTTTGTCTGAACCCGTATGTTCTAATTTTTTTAAAATTTCATATTCTCAAGTCTAAAATTGAACTTGAAGTAACTAGACTTACAAAACCTTATAAACTTCGGCTATGCATTAAATAAGGTCCTCAAATTGGTTATTTGTGCACTTCCCCTCAAATAAGCTTAGGTTGTGAGGTCAGTCTAACACAAATAAGCTTAGAAACCGACTGATGTTGAAGCTGCTGAAACTTCTCGACATTGTTGTTTACAAGAAGAAAATAATAATGTAATAGGGAATTGGACAGTGATGGCACACAAAAAATTGATTGGTTCTTCATGGGGTAGCTAGTCGAAGTAAGTCTTCAGATCGTGAAAAGAGTGCAACTGAGAAGATGCAGTTGCGTATCAATCCTAAGGTAAATTTATCTATTCAAAACATTTTTGCACCTTTGGTTGATACCGGAAGAATTCAGCTGGAGCATTTTAATAGGAGTCCTGGTAATCAAAAGGTTGCACAACATAATGTCACTAAGAAAGCTATGTTGCTTTCCAGTTCAAATATAAATTAATTAAAATGAATTGGATAAACTGAACCAAAGTGGTGTTAAGTCACATGTACATTGTGGTGACATTATGAATATTTTGAATGTTTCTGGAAAATCTCACTTGGACGGGGTTGAACAATGTGTAAATGAGGAAATTAATACTTAAGGGGAGATAAGTGCTCCTAAGTGGGCTGATTTGGTTGATGAAGAAGACCAGATTTCACCCCCTCATTTAACTAGAAAATTAAGTCCAAAAGCTCTAAAATTTGTGCCTACAAGTGTGATTGCAAAGAAGAATGAGCTAGGGCATTAGCGTCAGGACTTAGTCCAACTAATACTTATGCTATTGATTTGGGCAAGGACTTTCTTGATGAGAATGAGGAAGATAATATGCTGGCTATATGCTTTGATGAAGTGAAAAGGGATGGGGATCTCTCACCTAGAAGACACATGGAAGGAAGCATAGTTGGGATGGTAAGGTGAATGTTGTGAACCAATTGTCCCACATCGGATAAAAAGAGAAATGTCAATGGATTTATAAGCTAAATGGGTTCTCCCACCTATCAGACTAGTCTTTTGGGTTGGGCTCTTCCATTTGGTTTGTAACATTGGTGCTTTCATTGAGGGTGGGGACCACGATTCGGAGTGGTGGCCTGTGCGCCAGGAGTGGTGGCCTGGACCCAAAAAGGGGTGCCAACCGTGACCAAGGAGTGGTGGCCTGGACCCAAAAAGGGGTGCCAACCGTGACCAACTGAGGACCCAAAAAGGGGTGCCAACCGTGACCAAGGAGTGGTGGCCTGGACCCAAAAAGGGGTGCCAACCGTGACCAACTGAGCTAGCCGTGACCAACGAGGTTGTTGGTTCTCAAGCGGGGCGATTGTTGTGAACCAATTGTTCCACATCGGATAAAAAGAGAAATGTCAATGGTTTATAAGCTAAATGGATTCTCCACCTATCAAACTAGTCTTTTGGGTTGGGCTCTTCCATTTGGTTTGTAACATTGGTGCTTTCATTGAGAGTGGGGATCACGACTCGGAGTGGTGGCCTGGACCCAAGAGGGGTGCCAGCCGTGACCAACGAGAACTCGAAGTGGTGGCCTGTGCACCAGGAGTGGTGGCCTGGACCCAAAAAAAGCTAAATGGATTCTCCACCTATCAAACTAGTCTTTTGGGTTGGGCTCTTCCATTTGGTTTGTAACATTGGTGCTTTCATTGAGAGTGGGGATCACGACTCGGAGTGGTGGCCTGGACCCAAGAGGGGTGCCAGCCGTGACCAACGAGAACTCGAAGTGGTGGCCTGTGCACCAGGAGTGGTGGCCTGGACCCAAAAAGGGGTGTCAGTCGTGACCAACTGGGCCAGCCGTGACCAGCGAGGTCGTTGGTTCTCAAGCGAGGGCGATTGTTGTGAACCAATTGTCCCTCATCGGGAAAATAGAGAAATGCCAATTGGTTTATAGGTTAAATGAGTTCTCTCACCTATCAGACTAGTCTTTTGGGTTGGACTCTTCCATTTGGTTTGTAACAGTGAATAAGGAATTTGTTTGAAAGCAACCTACCGATACGACTATCAAAATAGAATCATATGACAGTTTCATCAACTTCAACAAGAACCAATAAATTCAAGAATAAGTGATGAGTTATCAAGATTTGTTGGACATATTTGAAGAAGGAGACAAGAAGAAATTGCTCCTGGTCATTTTAGGCAGGCAAACTATTTGTTATAGTTCATACATATATATATATGAAAGGAAGTTTGAGGTTGATAACTCAACCTTCTTCGTAGTGTTTATATTTTTGCATTAATTAAGAATCCTCATTTGTAATATCATCATAGAGTGTATTATAAACTCTGTGATGATCATAGGATACCTAATTTTTTATAGCTCTTGTTTTCTTCAGGCTTGTTAATTAGTAGAGGATCATTAACTCATTAAGATTGGTTAGATAAGGTCTAGCCCCCGTTGCTTGTACTTATTCATATTGAGATTTTTAATTTATTATTTATAAAAAACTGCTAAACACTCTGTCTAGTGGTATAAATTCGAGAAAAAAAGATAAATATAGTTATGTTTGCTAACCAAATGGGAATTTCCCTAATATTGATAATTAGGTTTATAATTTTACATGTATAGATTAAAATTTCAAAAAGTATTGAAAAGGATAAATGATTGTGTTGATGTTAGTCAAGAATTACATTGAGAATTAGTCAAGCATCATTGAAATGACATTACTATGATAATTAACAAAATTAAATAAATTTCTCTTTAGAAAAAATTGAAATGCTTACCCTCAGGCTAGCTCGCGGGCCACTTAATTAGGGCTTGTATGTGCTAACACTTTACAAACATTTTCAAATAAAAGGTTGAGGTAAGGTCATGTTGAATTCTACATCATTGCCCATTTTGGTATATATGACATATCTAATAATATATTAAAAGTGAAAAATAATCATATCATCAGAGATTTGGCAAACTATTGCCAAAAGTTCATTCAATGTGAAATCTAATGGCTGTTCAAAAATAGCACAAAAAACATTTATTGATCAATGAACTCTTTTGCCTTTGTACTCAACCATTGAATGACCACCAAGTTCAAGACAAATATAGATAACAAATATATATATATATACATATATATATATATATATATAGAAAGAGAGAGAGAGAGAATAATTAAAAAGTGTCATGTACCTTGATGAGTTGATCGATGACTTCTTCACGAAGATTAGCATCATGGAGTAATAACACCAACTGGTTTGGAGTGAGATCACCCAAGTCAAAAGGATTTTGCTGTGTAACCATGGGAAAAGAAGGAGAAAAAGTATCGCACAACGATGCCAACGAGGGCAATGTTTGTGATGTGGTATCCAAAAATGGTGACTCTGGTAGATTCTCCATTTAAAATTCTTAAAGAAAAAATCTTTCCTTTCTAAAATCTTCCAAATGAGAAAGGAGACACTAAAATGAGGCGTTTGATTTGTTTTTCTAGTGAAAAAAAGAGAGTTCTTTGTTTACCTTTGAAAGAAAATGAAGTAGGAGATGGACATATGTACCTATATTTATAATGTTGATTTGTTTTGACCCTTTTTTTTCTTTCTGTTTATGCAGATTCTTGTAATTTACTATTAGATTACAATTGTATTTACTATTTATATTTAAAGTTTTGTATTTACACCCATTCTCATAAATATATTCCCACTATAATTCGAGATAGATAGATAGATAAAAAAAAAAATTGACTTTCAATTAATGCATGCATTATGTATAATCTTGAAACAAGAAAATATTCATTACATCATTCTTTCCTAACTGGTACTGTATATATCTTTATTGTGATTCAAGAAATAAAAATTTATTTTCCAGGGTATAATTTCTATTTTGGGTCTTTCTTTTATGGCCAAGGACTGATATAGTATTTCTCAGAGGGTATAATTGAAAATATTTTAGAGAATTTATGTTTATACCAAGTTTACTCTGACCATCACAAAGGAATGTCTTTTAGTAAATACAAGTGATACTTTTTAATATTTTGCTACAACAAAAACAAAAAGAAAGAATAGGCGAATATCACATCAATACTTAAGGCATGTTTATTTTTATTAAGAGTAAGATGTTTAAATCTGAATAAACATTTAAATATTAAAATATTGTATTAAGATTTAAATACTAAGTGATTTAGATTATTTGTTTATTCATCATCTTAATGTATAAAAAATGTTTTTACTTAAAAATCAATAAATAAAAAATTGTAAAAATACTAAGTAATCTAATACTATAATTAAAAAATATAAAAGAATTATATGGTGGTTGGTGATGATGATGGCTAACGGTGAAGATTGTGATCCAGATTGGAGTTGGTAATTGGTGATGGTGTTGGCTAATGGTTCTGATTGCGGGTAATAGCTAGTGATGGTGGTTTGATAAAAAGATGTATGTATATATGTAGCAAATGGATATATATGGGTGTTGCATATATGTAACTAAAAAATAAATAAGTTTTTATCAAATGAACATGTGTAACAATTGTCGTCCGACAAAAATATTGCTACCCTCAATTAACACAATCTAATGAGACGGACGGCCCGAACCGACCTGGTTCCGATCCATCCCGTCCCAGGCAATGGGGGAGAGGGTTATAGGGGTAGAGGAAGAGACAGGGTTTTCTCCCGATTGTCCAGGACCAGTTAGGCCCAGTACCAGCCCGATCCGATTCATCCCAATGGATTTTAATTTATTTCTTTTAAAAATTTAGTCATTGGCGAACGACTTGTTTTGTAAGCCTTTGGCAACGGCCAATTACCTCCCCCCTTCCAATTTTTATTTTAACTTTCTGTTATCTAATATGTATTCAAACAATAAAACAGAAAGCAAAATAGCAAAGCAGTATGCTAACCAACAAAACAGTAAGCAAAAATAATTTGCAGAAAATTTCAGGAAAAGATGAAGAATTAAATCGAGCTCACTGTATTCACAGTGTGTCCTTAAGGAAATTATTTCCCTCTATGTACCCGAGGTGTTGGAATATATCCTTCCAGGATAGAACGATTTACTCACCGGAGTAACTATACCTCAAACGCCGGTGACAACGAACTCACTCGACAGCAGTAAATCACACAAGAATTTTATGAAGTGCAAGAAGAAAAAGAGTAGACGATCAGAAAATTCGTAAGGAAAATCTGAGGGATCAATAGGTATTTATAGCCAACAAAGTGTTGCTTCACAAAGAGAAGCAATGGTTCAGAAAGGATGCAACTCTACGGAAGAGATACATTGGTTCAGAAAGGTCACAATGGTTTAAAAAGGTGCAACTCTTCAACTGAAAAATTACACCCTTTCACCCTCCATTTTTCTTTCATTTCTTTTCATAGAACCCAACAATCCCCCACATGAAAGGGGAATGACCATAAGATAAAGGAATGCACGGACAAGTGTGCGATTTACAAGAAAGGATTAATTGCATCTGAATAAGTAGGTTTTCCTTTGAACTTTCCATAGTGAACATATATCGGATGCACTCGATCAATCGGTAGATGCGATATCTTTGAACCGTCGAACTTTGTTGTACACCTAGACAATACAAGTCACACAACTAACCCTTAACCATCTATGGTTCTCATGATTGTGTTCGTTTCAGCCATGAACACTGCTTGGTTTCATGAGTGCATAGAGAATTGGCCTTTACTATCATTCTCCTTGAAGCGGCTTACACTTCACACTCACATAAGTGATTTCTAAACGTTTTAATCCTATAGATAAATTGTTTGGTCATATCTTTGCCAAACTTAGACAACCATTAAAAAGCTTTAAATGTTAAGCTTTATCCTTGTTTTTGAACATTGTCTTCATCACTAGAATGGGTTGAGTTATTTGACAATGTTGAACCATCAGTCATAACTTTGTTTGATCTCTTTGAACCTAGCTTTTGGGATCTCCAGTCTGCTAGGTAGAGTTACCGCCATGATGAATTGTCCTAGGCCTTAACCCCATTCCCTTTGATGATCTATCAACTGCCTCTCTAGTTAGACCTTTTGTAAGTGGATCCGACACATTATCTCTTGACTTTATATAGTCAATTGTGATAATTCTACTAGAGAGTAGTTGTCTAACGTTATTATGTCTACGTCATATGTGATGAGATTTACCGTTATACATAGTGCTCTCAGCCTTACCTATTGCCACTTGACTATCACAATGTATGCATATAGGTGCCAAAGGTTTGGGCCAAAATAGATTATCTTCTAAGAAATTTCAGAGCCATTCAGCTACTTCACCAGCCTTATCTAAAGCTATAAATTCAGATTCTATTGTAGAGCGAGCAATACACGTTTGTTTGAATGATTTCCAAGATACTGCTCCTCCACCAAGAGTAAATACATATCCACTTGTGGATTTAACTTCAGATGATCCGGTGATCCAATTAGCATCACTATATCCTTCAATTACTGCGGGATATTTGTTATAGTGCAAGGCATAATTTTGAGTATGTTTTAAATACCCCAAAACTCATTTTATTGCCATCCAATGAGTTTGATTGAGATTACTTGTGAACCGACTCAGCTTACTAATAGCACATGCTATATCTAGTCGCGTATAATTCATAATATAAATTAAACTTCCCATCACTCGAGCATAATCCAATTGTGAATCACTTTCACCTTCATTCTTTTGAAGTGCAAAGCTTACATCAATTGGTGTCCTTGCAATATTGAAATTCAAATATTTGAATTTCTCAAGTACTCTTTCAATATAATGAGACTGTGACAATGCTAGACCCTGTGGAGTTCTGTGAATTCTAATCCCTAAGATCAAATCAGCAACTCCTAAGTCCTTCATATCAAATTTGCTAGCCATCATACGCTTAGTAGCATTTATGTCAGAAATATCTCTACTCATGATCAACATGTCATCAACATATAAGTAAACAATGACTTGATGATTCGGAGTGATTTTAATGTAAACATATTTGTCACACTCATTGATCTTAAATCCATTTACCAATATTATTTGGTCAAATTTTACATGCCACTGTTTGGGTGCTTGTTTTAGTCCATAAAGTGACTTAACAAGTTTGCACACTTTTCTTTCTTTTACTAGGAACTATAAAGCCCTCAGGTTATTCCATATAAATTTCTTCCTCCAATTCTTCATTTAAGAAAGTTGTCTTCACATCCATTTGATGAATTTCAAGACCATATACTGCCGCTAATGCTATTAACACTCGAATGGATGTTATTCTTGTTACCGGCGAGTATGTATCAAATAATCAAGGCCTTCCTTTTGCCTATAACCTTTAACAACAAGTCTTGCCTTATATTTGTCAATAGTTCCATCAGCTTTCATTTTCCTTTTAAAGATCCATTTTGAACCTAAGGGTTTATTTCCAGGAGGAAGATCAACCAACTCCCAAGTATGGTTGTTCAAGATTGATTCAATCTCTTTATTGACTGCCTCTTTTCAAAATGATGAGTCTGCAGAAGACATGTCTTCCTTAAATGTTTGAGGCTCATTTTCAAGCAGATATGCTACAAAATCTGATCCAAAAGAAGTAGATGTCCTTTGGCGTTTACTACGTCTTGTATTTTCTTCATTTGGTATTTTTTCCTTTGGTTCTTCCCGAGGTCGTTTAAATTCTTCACTAGACGACTCACATTTGATTTTATACGGATAAATATTTTTAAAGAATTCAGCATTGTCTGATTCAATTACCGTATTAACATGAATGTCGGGATGTTCAGATTTGTGAACTAAAAATTGACATGCTTTGTTGTTGGTAGCATATCCAAATAAATACACAGTCCACAGTTTTTGGTCCTATTTTGATCCTTTTGGGTTTAAGAACTTGGACTTTGGCTAAACACCCCTACATTTTAAAATATTTCAAGTTGGATTTTCTTCCTTTCCATTTTTCATATGGAATAAATTGTGTTTTGCTGTGAGGCACTCTATTGAGAATTCGATTAGCTGTAAAGATAGCTTCGCCCCACAAATTTTGCGGTAAACCAGAACTTATTAGCAATGCATTCATCATTTCCTTCAATGTTTGGTTTTTTCTTTCTGCAATTCCATTGGATTGTGGTGTGTAAGGGGCAGTAGTTTGATGGACAATTCCATTTTCTAAGCAAATCTCTACAAAAGGAGATTCATACTCTCCACCCCTATCACTTCTTATCATTTTTATCTTTTTATCTAACTGATTTTCAACTTCAAATTTGTATTGCTTAAATGCTTCAATTGCTTCATCATTACTGTTAAGCAAATAAACATAGCAATATCGAGTACAATTATCAATAAAAGTTATGAAATATTTTTTTTTCACCGCGAGATGGTGTTGACTTCATATCACAAATATCTGTGTGAATTAAGTCTAAAGGATTGTAATTCCTTTCAACAGATTTATAAGGATGTTTAACAAACTTAGATTCAACACATACTTGACATTGTGATTTATTGCACTCGAATTTAGGCAATACTTCCAAGTTAATTAATTTTCGCAAGGTTTTTATAATTGACATGTCCTAAACGATCATGCCATAAATTATTTACCTCCAATAAGTAAGACGAAGCTGGATTCTTATTCATACTATCAACAATCATTACATTGAGTTTGAAAAGGCCCTCATTGAGGTAACCCTTTCCTACATACATCTCATTCTTACTTATTACAACTTTTTCAGAAACAAAAACACATTTAAAACCATTCTTCACTAGAAGTCCGGTTGAAACTAGGTTCTTCCTAATAGTAGGAACATGAAGAACGTTGTTAAGAGTCAACACCTTGCCGGAAGTCATCTTGAGAAATATCTTTCCACTTCCTTCAATTTTGGCTGTTGTAGTATTTCCCATAAAGAGTTCTTCTTCAGATCCAGCAGAAGTATAAGTATCAAATGCTTCTTTGACCGCACAAACATGTCGAGTGGCTCCTGAGTCAATCCACCATTCTTTTGGATTGCCAACCAGATTGCATTTCGTAAGCATAGCACACAAATTTCCAATCTCATCAGTTGTTGCCACTATGTTTGCCTGATCCTTTTTCTTGTTTTTCCTTGGAAGCCGACAATATGGAGACTTGTGTCCAGCTTTTCCACAATTATAGCAATGACCTTTGAACTTCTTCTTGTTTTGTTCTTTCCTTTCTCCAGAAGGCTTCTTTCTTTTCTTCTTATTTGGAGCACCATCCTCAACAAGATTTGCTCCCATAATCAAGGAGTTTCACGGGATTTCTTTTCGGCAGTTTTGTTGTCCTCCTCTATCTTGAGACGAATCACAAGATCTTTAAGCAACATTTCGTTTCGTTTGTGCTTTAAATAGTTCTTGAAATCTTTCCAAGAGGAGGGCAATTTCTCAATCACTGCAGCCACTTGAAATGCCTCATTTATCACCATACCTTCAGCAATAAGGTCATGAATAAGGGGACTTGGAGTTCTTGAATTTGGGCTCCAACAGACTTGTTGTCCACCATTTTGTAGTCTAGAAATTTAGCAACTACAAACTTTTTCAAGCATGCATCTTCAGTCTTATATTTATTTTCAAGTGCCGTCCACAGTTCTTTTGAAGTCTTTGCACAACTGTAGACATTGTACAAGTCATCCTCTAAAGCACTTAGGATGTATCCCTTGCACAAGAAGTCTGAATGTGTCCAAGCCTCTACCACCATGAAACGTTGATTTTCAGGTGTTCCTTCTTCAGGAACTGGAGGATCTTCACTAGTGAATCTTTGCATTCCAAGTGTGGTCAGCCAAAAGAACATTCTTTGTTGTCAGCCTTTGAAGTTGATACCAGAAAATTTTCCTGGTTTCTCAGCTGGTGCCATAGCATGAGCAACATTTGAACGACTTGTCGACGCAATAGTTGTCGCCGCAACAGTTGTCGTTCCATTATTGACATCATTTTCATTAGCCATTTTTGCGGAGTATTTGACACACAATTCAGTGTCGCAGAATACTAATAATAAAAATTAGTAATACAAAATATCAATGTTATTTAAGAAGTTAACGATGAAGTTTTTTATATTCTTTGAATCGCTTAACTGAATAAACTTTAATTCCGATGAAGTTTTTATATTCTTCAAATCGAAATAACTATTTAAACAGAGTGTTCTTTGAATCGGTGAAGTTTTTATATTCTTAGAACCGAATACACAAACTGATTTACTCGGTGAAGTTTTTATATTCTTCGAACCGATCTTTAATCATACTTGTTTCTAGTTAACGATGAAATTTTTATATTCATCGAATCGCTAACCAAATGAACTCTAAGTTCTGACAAAGTTTTTATATTCTTCAAATCAAAATGTAGATTCAAATAGAGTAGAAAACCATAAGGTTTTAATCTCCAGAAACTGAGTACATTAATAAAGTACACTTGAATTATTTCAAATGTCAAGTTCTTAAAACCCAAGTAAAATATATTCTGTTAGAAGACACCCAGACATAAAATGCCATTAATTTCCTCAAGAACCATTTCATACAAACTAGTGCTTTTGGATTACATTATACATTCCGGATTGCAATAGTTAAACAAAATCACTTTCTGTTTACTTATTATCTAAACTATTAAATTTAAAAGAATACCAAGAAATTCCAACAACAAATGATCCATTTTGTAGTAAAGTTGTCACGCCATGTATAAGCGCACAAACAGATCTAAAGTAATTTTTTAGAATCTCCAATTAATGTTGAACACAGAAGAATTTTTTTTTAATTTCCTTAAGATTGTTATCCAATTTGTATTCAAACAATAAAACAGAAAGCAAAATAGCAAAACAGTATGCTAACCAACAAAACAGTAAGCAAAAATAATTTGCAGAAAATTTCAGGAAAAGATGAAGAATTAAATCGAACCCACTGTATTCACAGTGTGTCCTTAAGGAAATTATTCCCCTCTATGTACCCGAGGTGTTGGAATATATCCTTCCAGGATAGAACGATTTACTCATAGGAGTAGCGGTACCTCAAACGCCAGTGACAGCGAACTCACTCGACAGTAGTAAATCACACAAGAATTTTATGAAGTGCAAGAAGAAAAAGAGTAGAAGATCAGAAAATTCGTAAGGAAAATCTGAGGGATCAATAGGTATTTATAGCCAACAAAGTGCTACTTCACAAAAAGAAGCAATGGTTCAGAAAAGATGCAACTCTACGGAAGAGATGCATTGGTTCGGAAAGGTCACAATGATTTAGAAAGGTGCAACTCTTCAACTGAAAAGTTACACCCTTTCACCCTCCATTTCCCTTTCATTTCTTTTCATAGAACCCAACACTTTCAAGTTATTAAATTACACTTTTACCCTACTTCTAAACTTTATATACCCTACATTCTTCTTCATTTTCTCCCACAAATTTCTAACTCTTTGTTGAAATTTGATTTAGTTACTGCAGTAACTTTTAGCCAAATAAGTTGTTTAGATTTAAGATGAATTAAAATTTTGAATTTTGAAATTTTAAATTAGTTTGTTTTATTTGTTGAGATAGTTTAGGTAGTTTGAATTTTAAATTGTGCTGATTTTATGTTGTAAGTTGGCTATTTAAAGCCCTCATATGCTTAAGAAAAGCATTGAAAGACATTTTCAATCATTGAAAGCATTGAAAGTTATTTCAATCCAAAGAGAGTCATTTTAACCCCTTTTTGCTGCCCCATCTTTTAAAAAAAAAATAACAACAGTGGTATCAAGAGCCTCATTGATCTTACGGGATCTGTGAATTCTTTCAAAAACTACCATATCATTTTTAACCCATTTTTTAGAAGATGTCAAGCAACAGTCTCTCTTTGAATGCCCCAAAAAATTTCACTGACGAAAACTTTCAGATTTGATCCGTGAAAATGAAATCATATTTTAAAAACTATGATTTATGTGATGTTGTGATGGAAAAAAAAATCCTTACATCAACATTTTGCAAATCCTATAATTGTCCAGATGAAAGCACTTTCGAAAGAGCTTTCAAACAAGAAAACATTATTAAAGGCGTTTTCGATGCGCAAAATCAAAAGAAGAAAAAGAAAGAAATAAAGAAATGTTACAAAAATGTGCAAGTTTAAAGACAATCCTCAAGCACAAGCAGCAGCACAAGCAGAAATTGAGGAGGAGCAATTTTTTAAAATTGCAGTAACTAAAGCAAAGGAGGAGTGTTGAAATTTGATTTAGTTACTGCAGTAACTTTTAGCCAAATAAGTTGTTTAGATTTAAGATGAATTTAAATTTTGAATTTTGAATGAGATAGTTTAGGTAGTTTGAATTTTAGATTATGCTGATTTTATGTTGTAAATTGGCTATTTAAAGCCCTCATATGCTTAAGAAAAGCATTGAAAGACATTTTCAATCATTGAAAGACATTTTCAATCATTGAAAGCATTGAAAGTTATTTCAATCCAAAGAAAGTCATTTTAACCCCTTTTTGCTGCCCCATCTTTTAAAAAAAAACCAACACTCTCTCATTCTCTCTTTCTAAATTTGCTAATCATTCTTGCTATTAAATTTTTGGTGTGAATTGGTTTAGTATTTGGAGCAATTATCAAGTTTCAAGTTTTAACATTTATTTACGGCTTACAGTTTCAATCAACTTCTTTTACATAGACACTTGGTACACTCGTTCCATCTTGTATTTCTTTAATTCTCACATTTTATTAATTTTATTTCAATTAATTTTCATAGTTAATGCTAATATGTTTTTTAAATTATGGCTCCTAAAAACACTTGGCGTACCCAATCCATTTTCCGGAAAGAGTAGTAAATATGCTAGTTCTAGTAAATCTACTTCTCGTCTTAAAACTAGAATAAAATATAGAAGATCTTACTCATGTTGATGAAACTTCTTTTAGCCAATCTCTCAACTTTTATGATATTAATGAGAGAATATATAATGTAACCTTAGAACGATAATTTAGAAATTTTAGGGATTTTGATGATATAAATAAGCAAGAATAAGTTGAAACACCTACTAGTTCAGTTACAAAAGCTCCAATTTAGACTCCTCGTTAGTCTGGAGCTGACCTTCCCCTATACCTTGTACGAGGGGTAAGTTTAACACTACACGTCATAGAAATCACTTGTATGAAATTCTTTTAAACTTGATGATGAAGTATGTATTGCTATTTCTAACAAATGTAGAACACTATTTACACATGGATCTGGTGGAGGATCAGGTGGGACTGGGGTATTTTAAGCCAACATTTGAACCAAACATACAAAGATGAATGGTTATGAGCTAGATTAGAAGCTAACATTATGCTGAATACCTAGAGGCGCTACTACTAGCGCTCCTAATGGATCTGCTGGGGGTTCTAATATTGTCCAACAATAGTTAAACCCTTAAACGGGATGTTTACTATATTCGTATGACAAAGACAAAGAGCGTGAAAATTTAGCAAAAATGGTCATTGTTTGTGGCTTACCTTTTAATTTTCCTTCTAACCTCGATTTTGTGCATTATATACAAAAAACATATAATTATAGGTCATGATAAGTTTAAGAGTGACTATTGATAATATATACGTTATGTATCTTACCACTTAGATTGTAAAGTGGCTATCACTTCTGTATAGGTCATAATTCGAATGACAATGATTATTTAAGTATTACTCCCTCTAGATCATTTTACTTGTCGTCCTTACTAAAAATAGATGGTCCAAAATAGCTGTCATTTTAAAATATCAAGGTATAATTAGTTATTTGTTTTCACCTTTATCCTTAATAATAAATTTAGAGAGATATTAATGTAGTGCAAAAGAGAGAAGTATTAAATATTGAGGAGTAATAAATAAGGATAATTTAGTCAAATTACACTCTAGTTAATATTTTTCTTAAGGGGCGTGTAAACAAAAAATATGATAAGTAAAGTGGTTCGAAGGGAGTATATGTCATTGGGTTGATCATAATTGGAACTTGCAAAAACGTATTATTGGTTATAAAATTTGTTAATGAAAAACACACTAGTGCATATATATCTAGAAATGTTCCAGAAATTTTAGCATTTTATGGTCTTCTTGACGTAGTTTCAAGTATCACACTAGATAATGCATCTGCTAATACCAATGCAACAAATTTCATGGAAACTAGAGTTTACCCAATTTATAACCCAAATTTTCATGTTAGATGTGCATGTTATATTGTAAATTTGATTGTAAAAGATGATTTTGATTTATTTGTCGACGATTGAACTAAAGTACAATATGCTTGTTCGTACATTTTTAGAAATAATAAAGCGGATAGAATTCATTAATTTAAAGAATGATGTATTGACAAAGAACTTCCGTATAGAAAAGTTTCAAGAGATATTTGTGCTAGGTGAAACTTTATATGAAATGGTAAAAATTGCTTATATCTATTGGACCCCTATACAAATGGTATATAATGCACATAATGCTCACCCCTTGATTAAATTATTGAGTCTGATTGATGTGAAATTAAAAAGCTTACTGCTGTAATGACCCGCATAATCGTTTTACACTTTTGAACCCATTTCCCAAGTTTGACTCTTCCCATATATAGCTTATGCTTACCATTTGTGACTTGCCAAGATGGGCAATATGATTCATGAGGTGATCAGATGAGGATTGGGTGAGATTTTTAATTTTGAAAGTTTGAAATTTGAGAAGTTTGACCAAAGTCAACATTCTAGGATAACGAGTTCGGAGTTGAATTTTGATAGTTCTGTTAGGTTCGAAAGGGAATTTTTGACTTTGTTGAGTGGTTTGCACGGATTCCAAGGCATTCAGGAGTTGAAACGCTCCTCGACACTCCTCGAGTTGAAAGAGTCTATGTAAGTTGAAACGCTCCTCGACGCGTGAGCCTAAACTACACGTTGAAATGCTCAATGCACGAGCCCAAACTGCAAGTTATAATGCTCCTCAACTCATGAGTCTATACTGCAAGTTGAAACACTCCTTAATGCACGAGCTTAAATTGCAAGTTATAACGCTCTTCGATGCATGAGCGGCTAAGCCTACACTACAAGTTGAGATGCTCCTCGGTGCAAGAGCCCAAAATGCGTCATGAAGTTGATCAAATTCGAGCTAAATCCTCAAGTCACGAAGCTCCTTAAATTCGAGCGTTGTCTTCAAATTGTGATGCTCCTCAAATTCGAGCTAACTTCAAGTTTTAAAGCTCCTCATGAGCGAAAAACTACAAGTCAAAATGCTCCTGGACACCCGAGCCTAAACTGCATGTCATCAAAATCATCAAATTCGAGAAAAAAAAAATTTTAAGTTGAAATGCTCTTTGATACACGAGCCTAAATCGTATGTCATAAAGCTCCTCGAATTCGAGCCCAAATCTTCAAGTTGCAAAGACGAGACAAATTTTCAAGTTTCAAAGCTCTTCAAATAGGAGCCAAATTTTCAAGTTATAAAGCTCTTCAAATACGAGCCAAATCTTCAATTTGTAAAGCTCCTTAAGTACAAGTCGGATCTTCAAGTTGCAAAACTCTTCAAATTCGAGTCAAATCTTCAAGTAGCAAAGCTCGAAGTTACAAAAGCTTCATGAAAATGAGTTAAACTTTCAAGGTGAATACTCCTGGCCCACATGCGTTAAATTTTGTATGACACTAAAAAAAGGTCGCTACGTTGAAAAAAAAAAACTCAAGTGAAGCGGCCTAAGAATTCAAGCTAACTTTTCAAGATGAAAGCCTCTTCAACATCGAGCAAAGTCTTCAAGTTGTAAAGCTCCTCAAACTTGAGCAAAATCTTCAAGTTAAAATGTTCATCGACGCATGAGCCAAAACTGCATGTCATAAAGCTCATCAAATTAGAGCAAAATCTTCTGAACTACGACATGACTTGATCTTCTTCACCGAGGCATGGACAACTTAGAATAATATTCTAAGTTCATCACATGAGTAAAAAAATAGTACGGCGCTATGTGATCATCATATTGATTCTTTCAAATGAGGAGACATATATAGCTGAAAAGAAACAATCTGCAGCAAAGTATACTGACTATTTTGTTCCTTCAATCGTGAAAGAATTTGATACATCCATGATTCAAAGAAAAGGATGAAGATATCTATACATCATCTTAGACTAAAGAATCTAAGTCACAAAAGCAGTTGAAGCCAAAAATGATTGCCGCTTGTCTTAAACACTCATCTATTTTGGCTTATTCCTTCAAATGATAACGCCGCTAAAAAAAGAAGAAGAAGAAGCTTGCGTCGATGAATCCAACGAGAATTATGCCTTCATCATTGGCATTGTGTAGCATCCGTAGGTTGAGTTCTGGAAGAGAAAGTAGTGGATGATTCAAGAACTCCAAGCTCAGGTCATGAATTTCTTCGGTGAGAGTGCAAAATCAAAAAGTCGAGCAAGGAAGAATCTGAGCTGACTTCGAAAAACACTTTGTACAAATCTACAAAATCTATGGCCGTGATTTTTACATAGATTGTAGTTCTTGGTGTCCCTTTTTCAACGATATAAGAAGCTCATAATTTCGGCACTCCTACTCCAATTTATGGATTTTCTGCCACATACGTACAAAGCTGAAGAGCCGAGAATGGCAGAATGTAAGCTGACTTCGAAGTAATATCTATACAAATTCATAAAGCCTTTGTCTGTGAGTTTTCTTCTAATTATAGATCTTGGAGTCCTCTCTCCAAAGGATCAAGGATCTCGCGATTTCTGCACTCCTACTCCGAGTTATGAATTTTCCATCACAAACGCGCCAAGCTGAAGAGTCGAGCAAGCTGAATTTGAAAACAATATTTGCATAAATCCGGAGATCTTTTGACAGTGAATTTTACATAAATAGTCTTCCGTGAGTTATATTTCCAACGGAACAAGAATCTCATAATTTTGGCGCTCCTACTCCGAGTTATGAATTTTCTATCACAGATGCTCAAATCTGAAGAGTTGAGCACGGCAGACTCTGAGTTGACTTCAAAGAATTTTCTGTGCAAATCCATAAAGTCTTTGGCCATGATTTTTGTACAGATTTTATTTCTTGGAGTCCTCTTTCCAATGAAAAAAGAATCTCGTGATTTTGTCTCTCCTACTCCGAGTTATGAATTTTCTACCACAGACGCACAAAGCTGAAGAGCCGAGAAGGGCAGAATCTGAGTTGACTTCAAAGAAATATCTGTACAAATTCATAAAGCTTTTGGTCGTTATTTTTACATAGATCATATGTCTTGGAATCCACTTTCCAATGGAACAAGAAGCCTGTAATTTCGGCGCTCCTACTCCAAGTTATGAATTTTCTACCACAGTCGCGCAAAGCTGCAAATTAGACATGTCAGCTTTAGAAATCAACTTCAGAAATTAATTCTGATCAATCCGCGAGGAATATCGATATGAATATTTGATATATTATGGAATATTGAATTCTTGTTCTGTAGGATCAAGCGGCATACAGATCAGAAACTCATAGCTCGAGATATGAATTGTTTAGGCAAGAGTGTGTGATGCAGTGAGGCCAATACGCGAGACTGATACATCAAATTCAAAAATTAATTTCGACCAGCACAGTAAGAATTTTGCAATAATTTTCAGATATGTTGCATCACTTGAAATTTGGTATCTAAGGAATCAAGTGGCTTGTGATTTGAAAATTCCTAACTCGAGATATGAATTTTTTGATGAGAGCTTGCAAAGTTGTGAAGCAAACATGTCAGATTTACAAATCAACTTCAACAATTAATTTCGGCCAAACCAGAAGGAATTTGGCCCTGAATTCTGGATATGTTGTGAATCTTTGAGTTACGATTCTGTACAGTGAAGCATCCCTAATTTTTACACTTTTATCTGGGGATATGAATTTTCTGTCCAGAGTACCCAATGCTTGAAAGTCAGTGCCGCAGATCTCTTGATCAACTTCAAAAAATTAGTTGCAGCTGATCCGAAAAGAATTTGGTTCTAATTTTTTGACACGTCTCACTCTTTGAAGACTAGTTCCTGATAAATCAAGCGGCTTGCAATTTCATTGGTCCTATATCAAGAAACAAATATTCTTGTTGAGATGTGCCGAGTAGTATTGCTTACTGAAGTTAGGAAGGACTACTCAAGGCCTCTTTCTCGCCAAGCCGTAAGGATGAGATACGCCATGTGTTTCCTCGCCAAGAATACAATACGGTCGTTACAAGAGTCTTTCTGCCAAGCCACAATAACAATATGCACCACATACTTGCTGTCCAAGCTGCAACAGGGATGCTCAAGGCTGCCCCTACCCCCCCTCTCTAAATTCTTTTCTAATTCTAATAAGAGTTTGTCATTAACCAAATTTTTTATATACATAAGAGGAGCCTAATAAGATCTCCCAAAAAAAAAAGATTGTGCTTCTGGTTCCTTTCTTGTAGAGCCGCAACGAGGGGATGCACCAAGTGGTTCCTCGCCAATCATGCAGTTATCTCTTACATATTCTTGGTCTGATATTGAGACTATTTGTGTTCCCTTGTAAACTTGCAATAAAAAGGGGGATGATGTATTCCACGGTGCCAATGGCACGACTTCAAGTCGGCATGGTGGAAGTTTTGCCATATATGTACGTCAGCTCATCATGACGAATACGGTTCTAATAGTTTAAAGTTTTGAGTCCTATCTAATTTGGATGTTAAAGAAAAGTCCACACTAATACGGAAATCAATATGCGGCCCTTGGTTTGCTTCTGATTCTCCTTCTCCGAGGGCACGGAGGAGACACTTCATCTAGTCCATCTGCGGCAAACTGCAAGAAGAAAGTGCTTCGTCAAACCAAAGATAAGGATGCTTCGTTGCCGAAGTTGGGAAGGACTACTCGAAGCCTCTTTCTCACCTAGCCACAAAAGATACCTACAAAAAAAAAGAATAATTGTTCATGAAGCATGCTGTCCAGAAAAACGTCAGATTATTGTAGCGTCAACTTCAGAAAATTCTGTGTCAAGCCGATTTAAACATCCATATTTTTCAAGGGTGTAGGGATTGAACTATTGTTTCTAAAAAATCAAACTACTCATGATTTGGACTCTCCAATCTCGAGATATGAATTTTTCTCCAAATGGTACGAAACTGTGAGATCAGAATTCCAAGCATATAACCAACTTCAGAAATTGATTGTGGCCCGTCCAGAAGGATTTTTGCCTTGATTTTCGGATATGTTGTAGCTATCGAAGTTTACTTTCTACAAAATCATTTAGACGTTCCTACAACACGATACAGATGTTTTGGTGAGACTGCACAGACCTGTGAAAAGAACCGACAGATCTGGAGGCCAACTGAAAATATCGATCCCCGTCAATCCATAAGGATTTTTGCCTTGATATTTGGATATGCTTTAGCCTTCAAAGTCTAGTTTCAACATAATCAAGTCTCTCATCATTTAAACGCTTCTACACCAATATGTGTAGGTTGTGGTGAGGCTGCACATATCTGTGAGAAGAACCACCAGATCTGGAGACCAACTTCAAAAATTAATTCCCGTCAATTGAGAAAGAGTTTGGCTTTGATTTTCGGATATGTCGTATATCTGGGAGTCTAGTTTCTGAAAAGTCAAATGGGTCATGATTTAAGCGTTTCTACAATAAGATATAATTTTTCTATCACAAACGTGCTGAGCTGCAAAAAAAGTGACAAGAATCAAACACAGGAGAAGGAATTACCTGACCGAGACGGACTCAATTGAACTTGACATGCTGCAAATTGACAATGAACCACCATGAGAACATGGGTATTTATAGATGTCAAAAGACGGTGACATAAATTTTGTTCCTACGAATTATGGAAAGTTATAATTGGAACCAAATTATGGAAAGTTTCCTTTGGAACCAAACTATGGTAAATTTCCATTGAAACCAAGTTATGGAAAATTTCTATTGGAACCAAATTATGATAAATTTCCATTTAAACCAAGTTATGAAAAAATTTCATTGGAACCAAATTATGGTAAATTTCCATTGGAACCAAGTGACGAAAGTTTCCACTGGAATCAAATACAGAAAGTCTTGGAAAACTTCCTACATACGTATGAAGAGTCTCCTAATCAGCAAAACATCAAATTGTAATGGTGTTCGCGTCACAAGCCGTGAAAGAGCGCGGCGGGCCAGAAGTAGGATTTTTGGAATGCCATCACAGAAAATGAAAGACTCCTGCATGTATTAATTTGGATAGCTTCAACACGTTAGTGATCGAATTGTGACACAATTATAGAGCTTGAGCATAGTCTTTTCTTGTCAAGCTTCAAACATTTTGCAAGATGTCAATTATGTGAAGTGAAAAAAAAAAATTACGAATACTTCAAGTCTTGTCTCTAAAGTTTCGACAAGTCATGCACCTCAACAAGCCTTGAAGTAAGGGGCGTTTGTAGACATTAAAATTTTATTGAATAAATTCATATTAAATTTTGGATTAAATCTTAAATTCATGATATGTTGACCAAGTCAAATCTTTGGTTAATAAAATTGGATTAATGTTGAAGTTAAAATTATATAGCTTAAATAAATTTCAATTACATTTGGGCTTGTCTGTTAAACTGATAAGACGAGCCCAACGCTTGCTCTTTAAGCCCAAGATCTATTAAAATTACTTGGGGACCAAAATACCCCTAAAACCTAGCTCACGCCCATATATAGGGGTCTTCCTAAGGCTAGGAAAAAGTAAGAGAATACAAAAATACATAGAGAAACTCTGCTCTTCAGTAATCCACAAGTTTTTCGCAAACAAAGAAGTCTTCGTCTCTGTAGACATCAAAAATTTGTAGGACTCCAAAAGACGAGTCCAATCTCTATCAGGGTTTCCTGGAGGCTACTCTACCCTAAACCCTAAACCACACTTATTTAAAAGGTAACATATTCCCTTGAAGAGGCATCTCGAATATCCCACAAGATCATGGGTATTCATAAAGAGATCCACAAAATCCTCCTTTCATGGAGATCATATCCAAATCATCCTACGTTCGAGAAATACGCTACTGACGGTCCTCTAATCATGGAGAATATTCAGAGAGAAGAATCAAGGGAGGAATAGATTTGTACTCACAATATTTATGAATAAAAATCTGTTTCTTCATATTTTATTTGTGATTGCAATTTCTTTTCTGTCACATTAAAATTTATTGTAAACAGTCTCCAAGTGGTAGGCCGCTAGTTTTCATACCTCCACTATTGTGATTAAAGCTTCACTTCACATTCGTGGTGAAATTTCAACAATTATATTTCATCAATCAAGAACAAAGCTCTTGAGTTGAAGAACGTAAGAAGAAGAATCAGAGTATTACATCTTCTTTATTTTATAAAGATCGTAACCCCCGCACAAATTATTAAAATATAAATATTAAAGCTCTTGAGTTGAAGAACGTAAGAAGAAGAATCAGAGTATTACATCTTCTTTATTTTATAAAGATCGTAACCCCCGCACAAATTATTAAAATATAAATATTATTACTTGTCGCCATTTGTCCTTTCTTGATTATTATTTTTCAAGAACGAAACTTAATTGTTTACGATCGACCCGATCAGCTAAACCATCTCATACCTTACTGGGTATGAAATATACATGACATAGTTTTGATAGCAAAGAATCCATAATACGTCTCATTTGATGACATAAAGGATAGGCTTGGCCCAATGATATGATCCTATGTCGGCAAACATAGTTTTAGACACTTGTCGCCTAGACTTATGCCTTTTCAGTTAACCATTTTACTCCCTTCATTTTTCATGTTCATAGTTCAGTTCGAAGGCTCATAATCATAAGTCATGCTTAGCTTTATAAGCTCATAAATCATGGTTTTGAAAATCATAAGTAGCCATATATGATAATTCTTGAGATAAAATCATTAAAAAAATCAAGTCATCATAGCATAACGTTCATACTTTGATAAAAGAGCAAAATCGTACTTTAGCAAAAATTTGGCGGTGATGGTAGGAAATTCATGGAATGAAGAATGAGAAAATTTATAGGAGTTCATGGCGAGTTTTTATGAGCAAAGCTCATCAAAATCATACCTAGCCCTAGTTATCTCGTGGAGGAGAAATTTCGGATATTTCAATATACGAGATGCAGGAAGAACAATAATGTTCTCATGCAACGGAATAAACTTAGATACCTTAATATCTCCAAAATACTTGAACAAGAATCTATCTTGAAGAACACCAAGAATCCATTCTTGAACCATGAGATGGGTTTTTTTAAAAACCCTAAATTGTAGTGTAAAATATTGTTAAGAATTTGTAGATATTGATTAGGAGTGTTTAAAAATACTTAGAAATACATGGGAGGGACTTACCTTGGTATTGCAGGTTGAGGAGAGGAGAGAAAACTAACTTAATTAGGGCTTGAAAGAATGAAAATAGAATGAAAAATTTCGGAGAAAAATAGCTTTTAATGAGTCCTGGCGGCTCCATCTGCGTTGGATATGCTGGGGCATATCGTGATAAACTACATGGCATATCCAACGCATATAAAAACAGAACTCCTGGGCTATTAACGAAATATAACATCATTCCAGCTGAACAAAGCTACAATTCAGAGTTAAAAGTTAACTTAATACATTTTTCCCTCTACTTATTTGTTGTCTTTGAAAAGTTCACTTCTTTCCCTTAGCCTTTGGAATTATTATATCCTGCTCTACAATCTTGTTACTGTCTTCAATCGGCGGAAGATGTAGAGATCCATAAATATTGAAATGTAGAACCTGCAACATCCATGAAGTTTCGTGGTCATCCTGCAAAGGCATATACAAAAGTTTACATATACACATGAAGTTGTAACAGTAGTTGAAAATATCTATATAAACGATACATATTTAAGGTATTCTAATACTAGTAAAAATGCTATATATAGAAGATGAAAGGTTTCAACCTTTTGTTCTAATGAACGATTGCATAAAGAGGTTTGTTCGGAATAATTGCACGAAACTGAAGAAAGAGACTAGGCTAACAATAGGGGTTAATTTTATCAATGGTTAACAAACTTACTCTTTGCTACACTTAAGTCACAACATTATTTATTGTAAGAGTAAAGTCACTAAAGTCAGAAAACTAGTTTTTCTAACAGTACAGTCATGACCAGTTGCATATATGTTTATTAGTAGTGTGTAAATAAATAAAGAACAGATGAACTCACACGAAGAATGTCCTTAAAGGTGTTGTCAAAAAGCTGAGGAGGAACTTGACTTTTGAATGCATCACATGGCCTGTATTACGAAAGTGGATCAAACAATAAATCCAAGTGAGACATAGCTACAGAGAAATCACAATTATGAAACTCGAGCAGGGACGAGAATGTTTACCTGGTGAACCTTAATACTTCTGAAAAACTTAGGTAACATTGTATCACATATTTTAGATGCAGCAGACAAGGTTTTTCAGAAAGTTTCTCTACCACTCGGTACAAGGCCTGTACTATCAAGTAGAAGCGATCAGCCATAGCACAACAATAGGTCATTCCCTTCTCTTGCATCAGAATTTTCATAACTATGAGGGTTGCAACCTGTGGAGGTACAACATTTCGTTCATATAAGATCCAAAAAAAACCTATATCACCATAAACCAGCAAAGTCATTCAGAAACACTTTATAAAGCAGAATGGAAAATCAGGAGTGACAAACATATCATAATTACCCTTTTCTCCCTTTCTAAAACAGATGTTTGAGCACTAGGTATACCATATGGTGTAATACATGCCTGGCGGAGCCAGGGGAGCGGAAGGGAGTTCATCAAAACACCCTTCGCCAGATAATTACACTACATATATAAAATCAAAATTATTTTTTATGTATATACAAATAGATATTGAATCTCCTTGACTTATTCGTATGTTTACTTCATTATATTTTGAATCTGTTTTATGAAAATTCTGGCTCAGTTCCGTGAATTTTTGAACTTTATTCCCATCTTCCAATTCTCATTCGAAATACATGTATATACAGGGAATATGGAAAAATCTTCTGATGAAACAATAGGACTAAAAGATATGATTCTGTGGTTATTAGGAACCACTCTGAAGAAAGTAGATGGAAAGAAACTCATAACTTCTAAGCCTAAAATCAGTACGTGGCAAGCTAACCTTCTGTGATAGTTCATCACATCGATCCAAGCACGCCAGGCACAAAGAAACCACTTCCGTTTCCAAGAAAAAATGAAGGACTTTTGATCCATATGGATCATCAAACTGCACCAGCAAGCAAAATATCAGAAATGCAAATGGGTATTTTGAGAAGAAAAAGCATATACTGATTTTAAGAACTGATTATCATGTGGCCATCAACCATATTTAATATGTACACTTTGTCTGGTCAGGGTACTATAGATCGAACCTATTCAATTTTATAGTACACAGTCTAGCTGTACCTAACATCTTTTGTTTAAATGGACGGATACCTTTGTTAGGGAACCGAGAACACCCAAGCTGGTGAGCCTCAAATACTCCAAAGGCTTGTCATCTCCACTAGGCTTGAGAAATGGATAGAAATAACATGGTATTTTAGCTGCAAAGAGAAATTACTAGAAGAGTTAATTGTTTCTCACACAACAGTAAAAACATTTTTTACTCGGTCTGCAATTATTCTAGCATTCCATCAAAAAGAGAACGAGGGGCAGGGCCAGGGATGCAGAGCGCTAAGAATTATTGTATTGAAAAAGTACAAAGTTAGAGTTTGAGGTAAACTAGAGCATTAAAAGGACATATACTTCATCGCAAAAGATTTTGCAGGCATGATCTGCATTTTCACCACAAAGTTAAGAATTTATTTGTTTGAAAGATTGTTCTTCCACTCATTTTAAAACCAATTCACCTGAATCTTCCCATACTCGTACACGTAGAGAAACTTGATTCACTCTTACGAGACATTTGGCCTAGGCCTAATTTTCATTTCAATTTGTATCATTTCAAGAACTGACAATTACCTTCTATGAGCTCCCTTCTTGTTTCTGGGTTTTTGGCCATAACCTGTAGAATATACCCATAAAGGAGTAAGGTTGCATATAATGAAGTGACGGAAAATTGGTGTCAAGAAATAAGTGATGACACGATATCTAATATTCATTTCATGATGACCTCTTCTCAGCAGAAGCTTGTTGAAAAACTAGTTACAATTAAAAAATCATCTTCACCGAGTATGTTAGTTTCTGAGAATTATATGTTATGCATACACTTACCAGTGGTATTAAACAAAAATTTCCTCTTGTAGTTGTATGTCATTACATGGATATTAGTATCGAAACCCTCTTTTACCCTTTTCAAGAAAATAGCTCACATATACTTTCATTTACTTATACTGATCATATGAGATCTCTGTGGAGAACTATAAATCGAATTTCTAGGTATTTGATATACATTGCAAAGGGGATTCCTAGAAATATTCCCTCTCATCTTCCTTTCGGCTAAACATTGAGATAATCTTGAGACCATGAGAAAGATATTACTGTTTTATCATATATTCTTCATCTAAACAAAATTACAAAAATTTAAGTGTATCTCTAATGCATTTCACTTTAATGCCTAGAAGTCAAGAACATAAAAAAAACATTGCAGCATAAATTGCATAAACAGAGGTGCCCTGTAAAATTACTAGTGCATTTTGCTACTTGAATAGGAGAAAGCATATTTCTTGATGAATATGTATACGATTATAACACATGCCAAACCATAATTTAAGTAAACAACAAGGGGAAGTAAACTTGTTTGAATGGATAATACTGACATGAAACAAAGCAAGAGCATTAGTCGCTCGAGTTGACTCCTTCATAGATAGCATTGAGGGTGACAACTTCCGATACACTGCTATGACTTCCTGAAATTAATAAGAAAAACATTAAGCATTGACAACTTCTTCCAGATCAAAACGCGTTCTTCAAAAGTTTTCAGCAAATCAAATAAAGAAAAATCACTTGACATTTGTTGCTTGTCTTTGAGAAAAAACAAAACCAAAACTTGTGAAAGTTACAGTTGTTGGTTTGAGGAAATAACTCAAAAGAAAAATAGTTCATGAAGTGATGAACTAGAACAAATAGCCTATCATTTGCAAAGGATTTTATTTTAAAAAACTTTTATCATTCTCTCACAGGCATTCATATGCCTCTCCTCGCGGAGAAGGGTTATAAATTGTTGAAGATATAGATCAGTAAACAAAATTGTGTTCTCTCTAATCGTCTAACCTTTTAAATTAGATGTTCACATAATTTAACAATTATCAAAAAATGTTCTCTTGTAACATCTTAAACTTTTAGACAAGATTATCCAACAGAATTTAGATTATCCATTCAACATAAACTCTAAAAAATCCAATTTAAGATTATCCAACAAAATTAAAAGAGGTATACCAGCAAAAGCATGTAAACTGCATTGAAGGTGTTCCACATCAGCAGAGCTAGATCTTCGCATGTATGTCGCTTCTAAAATATACAAGAAAAATCACAAACTCAAAATGTGACAATTACTAGCACTTTCAGAAGGTTAAAAAAAAGAAGAAATAGTAATAGTCTATTTGGCCAAAGTTTCAAAATCTACTTATATTGAAAATATTTTTTTTTATCAGAAATACTAATCGAATAAGTACTTTTGAAGAGTAGAATATTATGTTTAGCTAATCAATTTTGAAAAGTACGTTTGCCAATATTAGAGCAACAACTTAAGGAAAATAAAAACACTTCTAACCCAGGATAGCTGATTTAACGATAGATAGTTTATATTTAGTTAGTGCTTGGTTTTGTGTTGAGGGTAGTCTTTGGGGCCGATTTGAGGAGGGCTGGGTCAAACTTGAAGCTGAAGAACAAAGGAATGTAGTCAATTTCAGACATTTAAGTGAAACTTCAAATGAATATTTTAACGCATTTTGCCGTAACCTGTATGTTCTATTTTATTTTTAAATTTCATTTTCGCGAATCAAAAATTGAGTTTGAAGGGACTAGACATATACAAACTTATAAACTTCGGCTATGCATTAAATATGGGTCCTCAATTTGGTTATTTGTGTACTTTCCCCTCAAATAAGTTTCACTTGTGATGTCAGTCTAACACAACTCACGAGTTGGATGACGTTAGATTAGAATATATTCAGCTTATTTAAATTAAGGCTTTTACTTCAACTCAGTTAGTCCACTAACCTGGTGGATTAGGCTGGCTTATAAGATCAAACAAAAAAAAGGGAAATTTTTTTCTATAGGTCGAGAAATCGGACAATCTTTATCTGGTTTGACGAGATTTTTTTGGGGTCTCATTGAGTAGCGAGAGTTTTTTTAACAAAATGTATACAAATTCGGTCAAAAATACTACTAACATACAATTGCATACAACTTTTTATTGTATAGAATCCGGTCAACTTAATACAACTTGCATAAAAAAATTGATGTATACAAGTTCAGTCAAAACATACAACTTATATACAATTTGCATATAATTACATTGGTGTATATATTTTTTTGCCGTTGAATTTATTTTGTATGTCGTGTGTATGTCATTGTATACAACTTAATTATGTCCTTCTCTTCTAGTTTCAACATGAAATTTCAATGAAAACCAACTTCCTCAAATTAAAATTGAGATATAAACTCCAAAGAATTATTAATCCATGGTTTGCAACAACCCATTCTGAATAAATAACAATTTTGCGAAAAATCACTTTGATTTCAAAGCCTGAAAACATTTTAATGATTGTCAATGAAACTTTTTAATAAAGTTTAATTTTTTTTAAATTCAGAAAACAAAAATAATAGCTCCATTGTTTTAAGTAATAGATCCTTATTTTGACTCATTTAACTTGAATTCGAGTTTATCAAAAAAAAAAACTTGAATTCGAGAATCTATTGGTGTTTGCAGTAGAAATTAGAATTGGATTTTGAACTACATGGTTGAAATCAGATCTGAACTTGGAATTGTTTGAAACCTACTTGCCGAGTCTTTGAGGATTGAACTGACACTTAAGAGTTCAAGTTATTAGAGCCTAAAATTGAGAAGATAGAAGTTTGGTTCCATACTTTGTGTAATTGATAAATATAGTCACGTTTAGTAATCAAATGGGAATTTTCCTAATATTGATAATTAGGTTAATAATTTTACATGTATAAACTAAAATCCCTAAAGTATCGTACTCATCATTCTTAGAACAATAACAATGTCTTTATATTAAAAAAATATAGATGATTGGGTTGATGTTACTCAAGGATTGCATTAAGAATTAGGCAAGAGTCATAGAAATGACATTATTGTAATAAGTGATAAAATTAAATAGATTTCTCTCCTTAGGAAAATGAAACGCTTACCCTCGGGCTAGCTCGCAACTTGCTTGCTTAATTAGGGCTTGTATGTGCTAACACTTTACAAAAAATTTTAAATAAAAGATTGAGTAGATGTCATGTTGAATTCTACATCATGTTTGTTTTGGGTATAATGATATATCTAATACTAATAGAAAGAGAAAAATAATCATATCATCAAAGAATCTATAAACTACTGGCAAAAATTCATTCAATGTGAAATCTAATGGCCATTCAAAAAAAAAACACGAAAGAAAACTAGTGATTGATGAATTTTGCCTCTATTTCTTACTCACTGAATGACCACCAAGTACAAGACAAAATTACAAAACAAACGGATATACAGACACTAACACGTACATAAAATGTATATAAATAAATATATATGTATTTAATAAAAACTAGTTAAAACGTGCCATGTACCTTGATGAGTTGATACATGACCTCTTCACGAAGATTAGCCTCATGGAGTAATAGCACCAATTGGTTTGGAGTGAGAACGCTTAAGTCAAGAGGATTTTGATGTGAAACCATAGGAGAAGAAGAAATGTTGCACAACGATGATGATGATGGCGATGATGACAATATGGATTCTAAAAATAGTGACTCTGGTAGATTCTCCATTAAAAAAAATTAAAGAAAAATCTTTCCTTTTTAAAGCCTTTCAAATGAGAAAGGAGACACTAAAATGAAGTGTTTGATTTTATTTTTTCTAGTGATAGAAAAAGAGTTGTTTTTTTACCTTTAAAAGAAAATGAAGCAGGTGATGAAAACATATGGCTATATTTATAGTATTGCCTTTTTTATCTTGGGTGAGTTAGATTTGATTATTATTTTTTGTTTATGCAGATTCTTGGAATCAGTGAAAAAAATTTAGATTTACAATAGTATTTACTATTCAACCGTTTCGATTTAAATGTCACTCTTTTAAATCACATAGTTTCAAAATGTTGATATTAATTTACTAAGAGTTTTAAGTTTTGTATAATAGAGTAAAATAATATTTTAATTTTCAAAAGCCAACTACACAGTTTTTTTTAAAGTTATAGAGGGCGTTTGACTACCAACTCCTAACTGTCTCTTTATTCTATTTTTGTTATTCGTCCTTTTGTATGTAAATTATCTTTAAATGTATATTTTTGTGAATATCTTTCAGCATATTTCAGTTCTTTTAACTGAAAAATGTTTATCGAACATTTATAGAATCAATTTCAATACTTGATGCTTATCAACTACATTTAATTAGTTAACAACAAGTAGATTCATAATTAACACCCTCATAGTCATTTTGAGTTTTCTATGGATTTTTTCTATTTTGATCCTTCCTGTAGCTTTCATAGAACTAACGCTGACTACCACCTTACTGACTGTCATCCCAACCACCTATCCTGCCATGCTAGGCACCACCCCTACAAAGGACACCACCCTTACCAAGGACACCACCTCCTTTGATCGATGGTTGTATTGATCTCAAAGCTGAGCTGGCTGAGAGGCTGGCTGAACTGTACCCCACTGGGGGCACTCTCTGGCAAAATTCCCAATGATACCACACTTATAGCAAGGCTCTGACGGCCCTCCCTGTCGAGAAGAACTGGATGAACCATTATGGCCAGCATGGCCTGATGCCCCAGATGATATACCCCTGAAGACTAACCAGTGTAACCATGCTAACTACCATAGCTCTGATACCAAGCTTTCATGACCCGATTTCTTAGTTCAATATATCATTTGTGACTTAAGGGGATGGGTGACTATTCTCAAGTTGATCGGATGAGTTTCTGATAAGAGTTTATGTTTTAAAGGTTTGAAGTTTGACCAAAGTCAACTTTCTAGGTTAACGAGGTCGAATTTGAGTTTTGACAGCTCCATTAAGTTTGAAGGTGATTTATGACTTAGTCCGATGGGTTTGCATGAATCTCGAGGCATAAAGGAGTGATTTGAGTCAATGGTTGAATTCTAGATTTTGAAAAAGTTAAGTTTGATCACGATCAAATTTTAGTCAAGAAGGCCTCAGATCGGTGATGTGATTATTTCAACACGTCTGAACATGTTTTATAGTCAATTTGCATATTTAATTTATTTTTGAGAGGGTCCAAATTATTTTGGTTGGTGGATCAGGACTTTGATTGGTTTGGGTTCTTGTTGGTTTGTTGATATCTGATGCAGCCAAAATCCTTCTCTGTGTTTGCAAGGCTCAGGTCGCATTTGCGGAGAAGGAGTGTAACGACTGAGTTCGTCATTACTGGTAGTCCAATTGTGCCAAGTTTTACAGTTAGAAAACTCCGAGTTGGGGAGTTTGAAATTCTAGGCTAGGCTAGCCTCGGCCGGATTTGGAGCGAGGTGGAGTCTAGGGAAATCCGGGTAAATATTGGGTTAGATTTCTTGTTTTGAGCTAGTTTTCCACGTAGACAAGACATAAAGGAGTCTGGGGGATTTTTCAAAATCGAATTTGGGTAAGTAGAACTCTCGGAATCACGTTTGACGTGGAGGGGTTCTTTTGGGTCATCGGGGGAAGCAAGTGTGTTGTAAAATGACCAAATTTTAGAGATTTCTAGACATTCTGTCCGTGACAAGTGCAACGGCTCCGCCGTAGCGATCTATGCTATAGCGGTGGTCAAGGCAGTCAACGCCGCTTAAGATCGCTATAGCGGAAGTCGTCCGCTATAGCGGGACCGCTATAGTGGAGCGGGGACCGCTATAGCGGGCCGACGGGATTTTAGTGCAGAAACTTCCCAGTAAACAGTTCAGTTTTCTACAATTCGTTTGGGAGAAGAACTAGGGCGATTTCAGGCATATTTCCTCCGTTCTTCATCGTTTTTCTTCCCTAAGGTAAGGTTTCTACTCCCCAAACTTCGTACTACTTTTTCTATGTGGTAGAATTGCTAGGAGGGAACTTGGGGGAAGGTTGGAATAACCTAGGAATGGTGGAATCCGGGGGATTCTAAACATGAAAGTTCTTGGGTATTGTTAAAAGTGAAATATAATGATCATATGTTGTTAAATTCTCTATTTTTATCCGTAAAAATGATAGAACTAGGGAAATTAACGGTGGAAAAGCCCGAGAAAAGGGTGGAATGATCATGGGTGGCCTGGGGTTTTGGGATAGGGTGTAATCCGGGTAATGTGCAGGCCTTGTTTGTTAATTTTATGTACTTGTATGTTATTTTAGACCAAGAACGAGAAAGGAATCCGAAACAAGGGAAAGCTTGGGTTGAGTAGAGCTTGGATCATTTTGAGATAGGTGATGGCTTACGATTCCTGTGAATGTGGTATATGTTTGTACTCTTATCTAAGTGGTTGTATGAATTACATTGCTTTGAGGAATTGTGTAGAATGTATAAGGGTCCTGTTTTAGAGTCTGTGAATTGAACGATGTGTTGCTTGTTGGTTTACAAGTTGTTTTTTCATCTATTGACTGTGGGTTGTTGACATTCTGTTGGCTCGGGTACCACGCCTGGTACGGGAATACTAACGGTTGGCTCCAGTACCACGCCTGGTACGGGTTTATATTACTGCATCTTTACATTGTTATTGTTGTATTGCATTAACTGTTATTGGTTCCATGAGTGGACTGGGTTGTTTCACTGAAATGTGATACTTGTTTTGGTGGTCCTTGAGTGACCGGGAAATTTTGGTTATAATTGTTGAGTTGGTCTTGGAGTAGGCTGGGTTATTCTTTGACACTTAGGTGTTGTTTAGAGGGGATCCCAGGGTGGGTCCGGGCTAGACGAAAAGGTATAGTTATTGGTATATGATTGTGGTTTAGAGTTATAAGAGATGGATTTCATGCGGGAACAAGCTAGGTAGAGACTTGTAATCTAGGGTCTGTTGACTTGTTGCATGTCTTCCATACTAATTACTTGATTTGTTGTACTACTTATACACTGTTTATTTGAAAACTGGCTGATGATCCTACCAGTACATGATGGTTGTGTACTGATACTGCACTTGCTTATTTTTGTTGTGAGTACAGGAAATCTTTCGGAGGTTGACGCATGACCTCACCTGTAGGCGGACTGTTCCAAGATATCAAGGGTGAGCTGTTCGACCAAGCTGCTTTGCTTATCTTTTATGTTATAGCCTAATTATTTCGGGCTTAGACTATCTCTTTTATTGTTTAAGCTTTGGGGTTGCATTCCAGTACTCTAGATATTGGTAGAATCGTTTGGTATGATGACTTTCAAATTCTTGGGGGAAATTTTCGCAGGATAACTTAATGAAGTGGCTTATTTATTATTGAATTGCTAGTTTTTATGCACTGGTTTTAGGCTATTAGTTTAGGCTAAGGGTTGAACTCTACTGGTTCGCTTATCCGGAGGTTGGGTGGGTGCCACACACGATGGTCTGGGTCATGAAAAAGATGGTATCAGAGCCCTAGGTTCGTTGATCTTGTCATACCAAATAGGTCTAGTAGAGTCTTGCGGAACTGTGCGTAGACGTCCATACTTTTCTTCGAGAGGCTATGGGCCTTTAGGAAAAAACTATCTCTTCATTCTTTCCTTCGTGCTATAACTTGATTCCAATTGGTATCTGGTGATACAAATTGGTATCTAACCTCATTCACTCTTCTATCCGCAGATGGTTACTACAAGGATTAACGGAGCGAGGCGAACGGTCTCGGCAGCGGGCCCGACAGCTCATGGCAGAGGTAGGGGAAGGGGCAGGGGATGAGGTAGTGCCGCACCCGCCAGGGGTGGAGCTCAAGCAGCTGCTGGAGAGCGTGAAGCAACCCCTCCCCACCTCAGGAATATATTGCTGAAGATATGGAAGTTGTTGTGGAAGACGAAGGGGCGCAGGCGGAGGCGGCACCAGTTGGGGGTACAGGCCTTCCTACTATAACACCGGAAGCCTTTCAGCAAGCTTGGAATATTCTGAGTGGGTTGGTTGGTACTGGAGCCATACCCGCGGCTTTTGCGAATCAGGCCTTGGGCACTCATCCAGCGGTTACTACAGCACCTAGGATGGATGCAGCTTCAGGCACGAATGATTTCTTCAGGCCAATGCTAGGCCCAGTGATGACAGGGAATGAGCATGAGATGCTGACCAAGTTTCTCAAGCTGAAACCTCTTACTTTTCAGGGTACTGATAAATAGGATGCATATGAGTTCATCTTAGATTGCTATGAGAGGTTGCACGTCAGCATGGGGTTGAGTTTGTCACATTTCAGCTGCAGAGTGATGCCAAGCAGTGGTGGAGGTCTCATATGGAGTGTCGGTCTTCTGTTCTACACCCACTGACTTGGGAACAGTTCTACGCTTTATTTTTCGATAAGTACGTACCCCGTACTTTGAGGGACTGGAAGAAAGATGAGTTCTTGAACTTAGAGCAGGGTGGCATGTCAGTCTCTGCTTACGAGGCTAAGTTCCATGCCTTGTCTTGTTTTGCCACACAGATGTTGGGTTCTGAGGAGGAACGGGTCCGGTTGTTTGTGAAAGGGTTGAATACTGAGCTACAGGTACTATCAGTGCATATGACTTCTTCAGGTAAGGGCTTTAATGATGTGGTGGATTATGTGAAGAAAATTGAGGGAGTCAAGCAGGTGGGGCAGACTAAGGCTTTAGCCAAGAAGCCCCAGAATGAGAGAAATTTTGGTGGTTCATACTCCAAGGGCCAGAATCAGCAGGCTTTCTCGGCCCGTCCTATTCAGTCGCTCTGTCAGATACTACAAGTGGTCGTCAAGGAGCTCAGTCTTCAGCTCCTAGAGGCCAGGGAGCGTCTTACATATCATCTAGCAGGCCTGCACTTGACCGTGGTTGCTTCTATTGTGGTGATCTAGGCCACTTTAAGAGGGAGTGCCCACATTGGCAGACAGGTAAGCAGGGTCAGCAGCAGTCTAGAGCAGTGGTCCCAGCAGGCAGAGACGGTAATGCTAGAGGTCGTCCACAGGGTGGGCGAGGTAACTTTCAAAGAGGCTGGGGAGACAGGGGGGACGGCGGCGCAGGCAGGGGTGCAGCGCAGCCGACCCAAGAAGTTGCCCAGATTGATGATCAGGCTCATTGCTATGTTTTTCCAGGGAGGATCGAGGTGGAAGCCTCAGATGCGGTGAACACAGGTACCATTCTTGTCTGCAATAAATGGCTTCGGTATTATTTGACCCAGGTTCTACCTATTCTTATGTGTCTGTGAGTTTTGCATTGGGTCTGGACTTAATTTGTGATAACCTTGATTTATCTATCCATATTTCTACCCTGGTTGGAGAGTCTGTGATTGTGACTCATGTTTATCATAATTGTTCTATTGTGTTTGTGGGGTTGCATACTTGGGTAGACTTGGTAATTCTGGATATGGCTGATTTTGATATTATCTTGGGTATGACCTGGCTATCCCCTTATCATGCAGTATTGAACTGTAACACCAAGACTATGGCTTTAGAGATTCTGGGTAAGGATAGACTAGAGTGGGAAGGTGTGTACAGGCCTAAGCTAGTTAAGATAATATCGTTTGTTCGAGCTAGGAAGCTAGTGGGGAGGGGGTGTCTAGCCTTTTTGGCTCATCTCTAGGATGATAGTCTGGAGTCCCCGTCTATTGAGTCAGTTCCCGTAGTTTCTGAGTTACAAGAAGTGTTTCCAGCGGATTTTCCCGGCATGCCTCCGGACGGGGATATAGATTTATGTATTGATCTGGAGTCAGGAACCCGTCCCATTTCCATTCCCCCGTATCGTATGGCTCCGGCAGAGTTAAGGGAACTTAAGATTCAGCTACAGGAACTCCTAGATAAGGGATTTATCCATCCCAGTGATTCTCCTTGGGGTGCTCTGGTTTTCTTTGTAAAGAAGAAGGATGGTAGTATGCAGATGTGCATAGATTATAGGCAGTTGAACAAGGTAACCATCCGAAATAAGTACCCTCTACCCCGTATAGATGATTTGGTTGACCAGTTTCAGGGTGCATCGGTGTTTTCAAAAATTGACTTTAGGTCGGGGTACCATCAGTTAAAGATTAGGCCTGAGGACATTCTGAAAACTGCCTTTCGAACTCGGTATGGGCATTACGAATTCCTAGTAATGTCTTTTGGTTTGACCAATGCGCCGGAACCATTTATGAATTTGATGAATGAGGTATTTAAATCGTATTTGGATTCCTTCGTGATTGTATTTATCGATGATATTTTGATTTACTTCAAGAGTATGGAGGAGCATGCTAATCATCTTCGTATTGTGTTGGATATCTTGAGACATCAAAAGCTTTACGCGAAGTTCTCCAAGTGTGAATTTTTGTTGACTTTGGTTGCGTTCTTGGGGCATGTAGTGTCAAAAAAGGGGGTGATGGTGGATCCCCAGAAAATTGAGGCAGTCAAGAGTTGGGTTCGGCCTAGCTCCGTGACATAAGTGAGGAGTTTTGTTGGGCTCGCGGGGTACTACCGGAGGTTTGTTAAGAATTTTGCTTCTATTGTTACTCACCTGACCAGGCTAACACAGAAGGATGTACCATTCATGTGGTCCGACAAGTGCGAGGAGAGCTTCCAAAAGCTCAAGACACTTCTGACCACGGCTCCTATATTGTCCTTGCCGGTTAAAGGTAAAGACTTTATTGTTTACTGTGATGCTTCACATTCTGGTTTGGGTGATGTGTTGATGTAGGATAGGAATGTGATAGCCTATGCATCCAGGCAGTTGAAGGTGCATGATAGAAACTACTCGACTCACGACCTAGAGTTGGCAGTGGTGGTTTTTGCACTAAAGATTTGGAGACACTACCTTTATGGTGTTAAGTGCGAGGTATTCACAGATCATCGCAGTCTACAGCATGTATTCACGCAAAAGGATTTGAATTTGAGGCAGAGAAGGTGGATGGAGCTATTGAAGGACTATGATATGACCATTCAGTATTATTCAGTTAGCATGGGTAGCTTGGCTTGTTTGGGGTGTCCAAACGACCACTAGCAAAGGAAATTCGGGCTTTGGAGGCCAAGTTCATGCACTTGGGTGTTTCATATCAAGGTGGGTTATTGGCCAGCATTGAGGTCAAATCCACCTTCATAGAGGAAATAAAGGCCAAACAGTTTCAGGATCCGAAACTGAGTAAGCTACGAGGTAAAGTGATATCCAGGGAGTCCAGAGACGTCACGTTAGACTCCGGTGGAGTGTTACATTTCAGGGAAAGGATTTGTGTTCCTCAGGTTGATGATATAATTCAGAAAATCTTGGCAGAAGCTCATAGTTTGCGGTACTCAATTCATCCGGGTGTGACTAAAATGTACAGAAACTTTAGGCAACGTTACTGGTGGCCCAGGCTGAAAAGGGACATAGTTGATTTTGTGTCCAATTGTCAGAACTGCCAGCAAGTAAAGTATGAACATCAAAGACCAGCAGGATTACTTTAGAGAATGCCAATTCCAGAGTGAAAGTGGGAAAGGATAGCCATGGACTTCGTGGTGGGTCTTTCCAAGACATTAGGGAAGTATGACTTGATTTGGGTCATTATTGACAGACTGACCAAGTCCGCTTATTTCATTCTGGTCAGGGTGGATTACAATTTGCAGCAATTGGCCAAGATCTACGTGAAGGAAATTGTGAGATTACATGGGGTACCACTGTCCATCATTTTAGACAGAGGTACATAGTTTACCTCTAAGTTTTGGGGTAAGTTACATGAAGAGTTGGGTACACAACTCACGTTTAGCGCCGCCTTCCATCCTCAGACTGATGGTTAGTCGGAGAGGACGATCCAGGTATTGGAGGACATGTTGAGAGCATGTGTGATAGACTTCGGGGGACATTGGGACTAGTTCCTACCGTTGTGCGAATTTTCATACAACAATAGTTACCACTCCAGTATTGACATGGCACCGTTCGAGGCATTGTATGGGAGGAACTGCAGATCACCGGTTGGGTGGTTTGAGGAAGGCGATGTAAAGCCCCTGGGCGTGGACTTAGTAAAGGAAGCACAAGAATAGGTAAAGGGCATTCAGGCCAAATTGTTGGCTGCCCAAAGCAGGCAGAAGAAGTATGCAGATTGCAAGGTCCGGGACATGGAGTTTCAGGTTGGTGAACAGGTATTACTGAAGGTGTCACCAAGGAAAGGGGTTATGCGGTTTGGTAAGAAGGGCAATCTTAGCCCTCGGTTCATCGGTCTGTTTGAGGTTCTTGAGATTGTGGGGCCAGTGGCTTACAAGTTAGCATTGTCGCCCAGTTTGTCGGGCGTCCATTCAGTATTCCATGTATCCATGCTTAAGCGATACCATGGGGATGAGGATTCCATCATCAAGTGGGATGAGTTACTTTTTGACAAGGATCTTCGTTATGAAGAGGAACCAGTCTTGATTCTTTCTCGGGATGTCTGAAGGTTGAGGACAAAGGTGATTGACATGGTAAAAGTTTAGTGGGAAGCATTGTCCAGTTGAGGAAGCCACTTGGGAAACCGAGAAGGACATGCGGGACAAGTACCCTCAGTTGTTTCAGGATTCAGATACTACACTTATTCTTCTATATTTCCGTAAATTTGGGTTTGATCATTCGGGAATGAATGATGGGTAAATTGGTATCTGTTGTAATGACCGGGTCCGTCATTATGGGTAGTCCAATCATGCCAAGTTTTAGAGTTAGAAAACTCTGGATTGGGGAGTTTGAAATTCTAAGCTAGGCTAGCCTCAGCCAGATTTAGAGCGAGGTGGAGTCTAAGGAAATCCGGGTAAGGATTGGGTTAGGTGTCTTGTTTTGAGATAGTTTTCCACGTAGCCAAGATATAAAGGAGTCCGGGGGATTTTTCGAAATTGAATTTGGGTAAGTAGAACTCCCAGAATCACGTTTGATGTGGAGGGGTTATTTTGGGTCATCGGGGGAAGCAAGTGTGTTGTAAAATGACCAAATTTGGAGATTTCCAGACATTTTGTCTGTGACGAGTGCAGCGGCTCCGCCGTAGCGATCTCCGCTATAGCGGTGGAAAATACTGTTATAGCGGTGGTCAACGCCGCTTAAGACCGCTATAGCAGAAGTCGCCCGCTATAGCAGGACCGCTATAGCAGGCCGATGGGATTTTAATGCAGAAACTTCCCCAAAATAGTTCAGCTTTCTACAATTCATTTGGGAGAAGAACTAGGGCGATTTCAGGCGTTTTTCCTCCGTTCTTCATTGATTTTCTTTCCTAAGGTAAGGTTTCTACTCCCCAAATTTCGTACTACTTTTTCTATGTGGTAGAATTTCTAGGAGGGAACTTGGGGGAAGGTTGGAATAACTTAGGAATGGTGGAGTCCGGGAAATAAAGGGGATTCTAAACATGAAAGTTCTTGGGTATTGTTAAAAGTGAAATATAATGATTATATGTTGTTAAATTCTCTATTTTTATTCGTGAAAATGATAGAACTACGGAAGTTAACGGTGGAAAAGCCCAGAAAAAGGGTGGAATGATCATGGGTGGCCTGGGGTTCTGGGATTTGGTGTAATCCGGGTAATGTGCAAGCCTTGTTTGTTAATTTCATGTACTTGTATGTTATTTTAGACCAAGAACGAGAAAGGAATCTAGAACATGGGAAAGCTCAGGTTGAGTAGAGCTTGGATCATTTCGAGGTAGGTGATGGCTTACGATTCCTGTTAATGTGGTATATGTTTGTACTCTTATCTAAGTGCTTGTATAAATTACATTGCTTAGAGGAATTGTGTAGAATGACTAAGGGTCCTGTTTTACAGTCTGTGAATTGAACGGTGTGTTGCTTGTTGGTTTACAAGTTGTTTGTTCATCTATTGACCGTGGGTTGTTGACATTTGGTTAGCTCGGGTACCACGCCTGGTACGGGAATACTAATGGTTTTCTCGGGTACCACGCCTGTTGTTGACACCCAATTTTTATCCGCCACATTACGAATTAATCTTGAGCCTTTTTGAATTTTTAAAACAATTTTTGAAATAGTTGTTTTTGTAAAAACAAAAAAGGGATAAAACATTTTCCAAATCATCTTTATAATAATTCTAAGTAATAATTTATATCTTTCATGTTTAATTACGTGGAATTTATATAAGTTTACTTAAAGAACTATTTAAAAATTTCATTTCATAAGAAAATATTTTTAAAAGATTAAACGTTTGTTTTTTCTCTAAATTAATTCAAAATGAGAGATTAATTGAAAAATTAATTTCATAATTGTTAAAGGAGGTAATTATGTGTTAAACGTAATAATTATTTCAAATTGTTTAAATTAATCAAGCTCGAGAATTGATTTTAATTGATTTGTCTCTATTCCAATCTAGCTAAATTATTCCAATTTTAGCCGAATTCTGCCTATTTACTCTCAATTTGGCTATCCTTTAAACTCAAAATGGCCACATTATTGCAAATGTGGCCATATTCTAAATATCCCTTCATCAGCTCTTTGTTTCCACCATTATTGGGCTGATGACCCGCCTAGCCCTCACCCCTACTCCCAAAACCATCCGCTCCAGCCTAATATTTGCCTCCGACCCGCCTGACCCGGTCCAGGCCCAACCCAACACACCCTTATACCAACTCTCACCCTTATACTCTTTTTTTCTTTTCCTTTCTAGACAGAAGCAAACGACCCCTTTACTTTGTCTTCTTCTCCCAACAACCCAGTACAACAACAAACCCTAACAATGTTTCTCCATCCAAATCCAGCAAAACAATGCCTCAACTCCGTCATAATTCCCAAACGCTATTCACTCTCCGTCGAAATCAAGCTGTCAAGAACCCAGAAGGTTCTAGAAAGAGGACAGCTGGCCTCATCCAACGTTTGTATCCGAGGAATCAGCCCCAAATCGCTCAAATTCATACAAAGTAGTACAATACGTGGCCTCAATTCCTTTGCCTTCAAGGAATTCTAGCTGAAGAATTTGAAATTTTGCCATACAAATTCCCAGAAATACCCTCTATTTTCCCCCCATTTCACCAAAAAAATCTCCTATATAAACCCCGCCCTTTTTCATTGTGGGAGCTAGCTGGAATTTTGGGGAAAAACTTGGGGATTTTGGTGGAGCATTCCACTAATCTCATGTAACCAAAGTTTCATAGAGAAAATCACTCAAAAAGGGTCCTTGTTGATTTCAATAAACTCCAGTACGAGTTTCGGCGGTGGTGAGGTTCTCCGACGAGGCTCGTAGTCCCAGTTGGCTACTTCGAAATAGGTAAACACCCTTTACTTTCTTCTTTTCTGTGTATATCTCATTTTTAGCATCATGTAGAGTCGTGTTCTTAGAAAATTTTGATTTTAGGCTGGTTTTGTTTGATTTGGTGTTAAGAGATTATGAGTGGTAGCTTAAAAATCTGCTCAGTTGAAGTGGTTGTTTAGTCTCGAATTTCTTAAGATTTTTCATTTGTTTTCTTATTCTCTGTTCTTCTTGTGTTTTTCAAAAATGACTTTGTGTGTTCACAAATGGTCTTTGTTATGTGCGAACTGGTTAATCCTAGTTTGGGTTTTGCTTTGATTTGCTTGAAAGAGATGTGAATCATTTGTCAATAGTGCTGGCTATGAAAAGATTTTAAATTGGTTTCTTCTTCTTTATGAGTTCCTGTTGAAATTCAGAACTAGAGGCAAGATGTATCCCCTTTATGATACTTTCTTCACCTCTGAAAGTTCCCGGTTTAAGACCCCTAAACAGTTATCGATCACACAACCCCTTTCTTTAGCTTGAGAATATAACACAACGTTAAAAGAGAAGCTTAGAGTAAGTTACATTGAATGCATTGTTCCTGTTATTAGTTGTAAACGTGATTTGTGAAAGGGTTCTTTGCTTTAACAATTTTTCTTTTCCCTTTAACACTTATCCGCGTCAACGGGATTTGAATACATGTATTCTCCAGATCTGGAGTCGTTTGCAAAGTCATTTGAAGCTTCCTTTCAAAACAAGTAGTTATTACCATTTGGTTCTTCTCCCTTTCAATGACTTGTTTTATTTTCCGGTAGCATGAAAGTTGGTTTTTGCATAACTATAAATTTTGTCTTGTTTAAATCTATGTTGGTTTCTAAAACCTCAAAAAGAGTCGCTTGTGCATATTTTACAACTCATTCTATTTCCCCATGTTTTTGATTGAGATAATATCTTCCTTTCTTCCCCATGCTTACATTATGTTAATGAATTGTTTGAATATGTGTCAAAAGTTGAAAGTTTCAAGTATGTCATCTTTGAGAAGGTTTGTTGGAAATTACCAATGAAAGTGTTCCGAAAATCACATGTTTTGCTCTTTAATCTTGTGATTGGGTTATTTCTTACCATGTATTTATGTGGTTCCTTTTGGTTCGAGTTTCATCTATGTCTATCATGTGTTCTTCATAATGAACTTCTGATAAGCATGACCGTCTCTCATCTGTTTCAAGCTTAGTCTAAAGTGTCAAATGATTGATAATGTTTTCTCTTAATTATGTATTGACTAATCAGTTTGAACAAATTCTGTTAAGGTTTCATTCCCTTTCCCTTCACCCTCTATGTCATGTCTAGATTTTATCAAGTCAAACTGCTTCTGTAAATGCATTACTAAGTACCATCGTATTAGAAGAGCATGAACTTGTCAAAAAACATATCTGTATGGTTTCCCTTTTAACCATGTTTGATTCTATAATCTACTTTCTGGATTTGAAAGTTAAAAGTGTGTGAAATAGTTTTGAATGTCATACCTTATCATGAGCAGATGTTTGGAGTCTGTTTTCTCCTTTATTTTCCCTTCCCCTCAGAAAAGTTGATCTAGGGGTTAGTATATTACACTAATATAGTCTAAAACTGTTTCTGTTATTGTTGAAATGTTAGGTTCATGGGCCGTTATTAAGCCAATATTTGGGAAATTTGTCTTGATTTACTTGTTGTTAACCTTCCTTGCTCTATCTCTTTGGTGTGCTTGATTTTTTGTAAAGAGAACAGATCTAGTTGTTCTCTACTGTTTAGGAGTAGTCCAACTTGTTGAAATTCCTTGCCTTTGCCTGAAATCTGATTTCGTCGAGTGTGAGCCTTTAAAATGAATAGTCTGCCAACAAAGAAAAATATATTTAGGTGTGATATATGACTTTGCTTAACATGTTTAAATTGACATGTTGAAATTAGTTCTCGGGAAAATTCTAACCCAGCTTTATTTTTCTTTGTCACATGAATTGCTCGAGTCCATGAGGACTCCTCCTCCATTGCATATTCTTGTTAGGTTTAAGACCCAACAAAAAGTTCTCCAAGTCAGCACGTTGCAAGTCATAAAGGATTGAAGACTGAAAAATGATCCAAAATTCCCATAATTCATAGCAACAGCAACAGCCTAAGAAGGCTGGAACTCCAGAATTTGGGACAAAGTCCATTCGAAACAGTAGCAGCAGCCCAAAGATGGGCAAATCCCGAAAAATTGGACTAAAATCCAAGTGCAATGGCAGCAGCCCAAGTGGGCCTTAAAGTTGAGGAAATCGGACTAAAGAATCCAAAAATGTGGCAGATTCTGGGCAAAGCCCAAATAATTAGACTTAGGACAGGTTTTAGTTTGGACAAGAGTCCAACTTGATTGAGCAAAGGCTTAATCACTCTTCCTCCCTCTTTTTTAATTTACTTGTATAAATTTAAGAATCATTTGTATGCTTATTTAAGCTCTAACTTTTAACTTAGTTGGATTATCCCCAAACAAGTAAGCGTTTCTCGTTTAAATTTCTGTCTCTTCATGTAGAAGATCTTTTTTAAATATTGTGTTTAAATTTGTTAAAGAGCAAGCATGTTTTCTTTGAACAAACTCTTTCATGTGTTCACTTCTAAAAAATTCAATTCTCTTTTTATCAAGTCATATCTTTCGTGTTTCCTAAAATCAAAACAAGATGTTTTTTTTTTATCAAAAATACAAAATCTTTTCAAAAGTTAGTCAATAAGTTATGTTTTCAAACAAGTCCGGATAACCGCAAGTTAGCAGATATCCCGAGTGCCTTCAAAACCTTCTCGGGATATTAATCGGAACCTCTTACCCAAAATCTCTTTAATTTTTAAAGTCTTTATCTGTTTTAGATTTTAAAGATTTTTTCAAGGTTTTCTTAATTTTCCTTTAATTAATTAAGTGGCGACTCTTGCTTTTAATTGAAAACGTTTAGAAACTTTAACTTGAAATTTTTTGAAATGATTTTCAATACAAGTCATTTTTTCCCTAAAACAGAAATGGCGACTTTGCTGGGATAATTCAATTAGGTTCTAACCTTATTATTTGAAACTAACTTATTTGACTAACTATTCGGATTGTAATAATTAGTAACTTTATTGCTTTCCTTATTTATTTACTTTTCCGCAATTATGAATTGTTCAAGGCATCTTCTGCCTTTCTTGGCAAAGCATTAGATTGCATTAGGGGTAAAAAGGCGATTACACAAGTATTTGCGATCGTTCTTAACAAAACACATAATTTTCAAAACAGACGAGTGAAATAGTTGTCCCGCGGTCGGTTAACGGTCACTTGTTGTTTTAGCCTTGGTTGTCCGCCTGGGTTCCCGATCAATTTCAAAACCTATTCTAAAAACTCAAGATAGAGCGAAATCAAATCTCGAAATAGGCATTGACCTAAGGCGTCTTAATATCCAAGGGATATTACGTCCATTAGCAAGACCACCTTGTGTTCAAAAAAGTCCACGGCCCAAAAGAACAATCATCCCCTACGTGCTCAATTGAAGGATGTGATGTTGAGTTGTACGAACCATTGTCCCTCGGGATTGGGATATATTTAGATAGTCTTTTATTTTTTGAATATTGTCATCTGAAAGGCATTCGTAATTTACAAGAAGTCCAAGAAGTTCGAGAACGAAGGACCAACCACGGTGGCCTAGTTTAGAATTGTACCCCTGCGGGACTGATTTTGATGTACATTCCTTTTCCCGTAATTTTGTACCTCTATTTTATTTAATCAATATGTATAAATATATTTTGGGGCAATGGAACATTTACAAACGACATACATATCCTTCAATTCGTTAGGCTTACCTTTGGCATAAAAAGTCACATATCCGTATAGGACGTGCTATAAACTGTTATCATATAACTGCTTTATATGCTATGTGTGTTGCTTGAAATCAAGGGAAATTGGTCCATCCCGTGCCAAATTTTTCTAGAACACAGCAAGTAAAATATAAAGCCAACCGCAAAATCTGATCAAAATTGTCATTGGAGTTCTTCAAATTTCTCCAGAAAAATCCAAAGACTTCTTAAAACCCTTTTAAGTCTTGTTCAGAAAATGAACTTACAATATCCGACTACATCCTTTCAGGGCCCGTCCCTTATCCTTAAGAAATTTTCATTTCCCCACTTCGACAAAAATACAGAAAAATTCAGAAGATAAATCAAGTGCTGGAGACTCGACAAGTCAAATCTCCTGATAGAGTCTACCCACCCCAAAATCGATCTTGTCCGTCGAACTCTCGAGCCAATAAATACTCGTGGATCAATTTTCCTTGATGAAAAGCCATTTTATGTGTTTCTTCTCGGTTGGATATCTTGTATTGTTTATCACTAATAGGATCTAACATATCGGCCTTTGAGTTGTTTTACTTCAACAAGTAATAGAAATTGATCTGTGTTGACAAAACTAGCCGAACATCCCTACTTCACCCGCTCAAAGGCACAAATAGATTCCTCCTCTAACCCTCGCTTCGCTAAGGGTAAAATAACTGACAGTGAGGAAGAAAATATCTTGGCTGTAAGAGATAATATTATCGCCGAACAGAACAAAATGATTGCAGAACTGGCTAGAAAGTTAAAGCGAATGCAAGAAGAGGTACAAAAAGCCAAGGATATGGCAAGCCTGGCAATTGCCGCTAACATCTCGACTCTGGGTAACTCCCAGCCTCCTCTCCGAATCCCTCCGCTCAACTCCCCATTGACTAAAAATCAGCCAAGAGATATCCCTTCCTCCTCCATTCCTGGACCTTCCAACGAACTTCTCTCCAACAATCCTCCTCATATCGGATCCTCGTATCAAATTCATTCTCCTCCTGTCCAGCACACTAACCAAAAAAATAACCCAAGTGCCTACAATCCACAAAACCTCCCTCCAAATTACAAAAATACACCATTGAACGTCTATAACTTCCAGAATAACCATCCCAACATCACCAACCTGTAGAACTATAACCCCCCGTACCCAAATGCCATTCCACATGTCCAACCTCCACTTATCCAGAACCCACTACCTCCTGCTTTTCATGCTATGATAGAATCATACACCGCTCTCCAGGAAAGCCCCGAGCTTGACCACTACGAGGAGAAAGAGAAAGAGTTGAGGGTCGCAGAGAAGAAGCGTGATCATGACATGGCTCAAATGAAAGAAGAAATAGTCAGGATCAGAGAGTTTCGGGGATTATCTTATGAGAAAGGCTATGACTACGATGATCCCTGTATCCATCCAGAGATGGACTTGCCAGACGAATTCAAGATTCCCAAGTTTGAGACCTTTAACGGTGTTGGGAATCCCGAGGCCAATTTGAGAAGCTACTGTGACTAAATGGTCGGTGCTCGGAAGAACGACGCTCTGTTAATGAGACTGTTTAGCCAAAGTTTGAGCGGAGAGGCTTTGGAATGGTTCACCTCTCAAGAACTAAAGAAGTGGTCCAAATGGAGTGATTTGGCCCGAGACTTTGCTCAAAGGTTTGCATATAACGTGGAAGTTGTCCCCGATTGATACTCTCTAGGTCGCATCAGGCAAAAATCAAATAAGGACTTCCGAGATTACGCCTATCAGTGGCAAAAAGAGGCAGCGAGAGTTCGACCTCCTATGACCGAAGAGGAGATAAGTGCGGTGTTTATGCACTCTCAAGAGTCAAAATTCTATGACAAAATGATATCAGCAGTTAAAGCAAAATTTGCCGACCTAGTTAAGATTGGTGAAATTGTCGAAGAGGGTCTTCGTAGCGGCAAGATTACCAAAGCCTCGGCATCCTCAGGATCAGCAGGGTTTCCCAAGAAAATGAGGGAAGAGGTATCTTCAGTGACCTCCAGTCCTAGCACGAAATCGAAGAAGCCCTTTAGATCCAACTACAAAAAATCACTTGTTCCAACAACCCCTCCCCCAACTCCATAAAACCCTCAACCGATTTACTATATTCAACCTATTTACCAAGCTCCACAACCAAACGTGCAGACTATATACCAACCTCCACAACTAATTGTGCAATCCACTTACCAAGCTCCTCTCCAGAACTTCCAAGTGTATCAAAAAGATCCTGAGAACCAAAATAATCATCAGGTTCCTCCTCCTACCAATGCTAATCTCTCTCGCCCAAATTTGGAAATGAAGCTCCTCGGATTTTCAGCCAGTTAGTTGAAACTAGAACTCAGTTATATGAGAGATTGAAGGTTGCCGGATTTATCCAGCCCATTCCATCCAAACTCTCAAATCCTGACTCTCATTTCTTCTGGGCTGACCGATATTGTGCTTATCATTCTGGAGGAGTCGGACATGATACAGAAGATTGCATTAACCTGAGACACAAAATTCAAGATTTGATTAATCAAAGAGTGGTCACACTACAAGCAGCACCACCAAATATTAATAACAACCCACTCCCAAATCATGGAGGAGCCATTATTAACATGATAGAGGTTGATGAAGAATGGGTTGTGGGCAAGTCAACAGTGTCGGTTAGCCCTAAAAAGCAGGAAATGCCAGAAAAAGCAATAGCTACCTTGAGTGTTGCTAAGCTACCCTTTGAAGGTTTAATGTGCAACAAGGCCTTGCACGTTAATGGTTGTGTCCCTGTGACTGAAGAAGTCCCAAAAGGAAGCGATTTCTACACCGTAGAGATTGTCAATGCCACGGGAGAAGATCTTGCTCCTCAAATCCCCATGCCACCTATCTATAAAATGCTCGCAACTGCGATACTAGTGAGCGTTTGTAAACCAGGTCTCGGATTAGGCAAGAGTTCTGATGGTATGACTGAGCCAATAAGCATCCCTGAAAAACTGATCAAGCATGGGTTAAAGTATGTAGTTCAAGAAGACAAGGCGGAGAAGCAGTCAGGATTTCCAAAGTTGTTACTTCACCTATATCAGTCATTCTCAGTGCGTATTGGTTCCCCAAACGATGGGTTAGAGAATGGAATAGGAAATTTGTTCGAAGAATGCGACGCTATCCCGAAGCATCCATGATCAGGGATGCCAGGCCTGGTAAAGAATTGCAGAACTGGGCCACAACTCCCCTCGTGACTCTCCACTCGGCTGGGTAGACAAAGATTCTATTTTATGAAAATCAGTGATTGTCCAGATGAGGCTCCGTGACCCACCCTTTATGTTTTCAATTTCCTCGTACTATTTTACCTCTTTCCCAAAGGCACAGACCTGCATTCATGCGAGTTATAGCCATAGTTTATAAATATTTTTAGATTTCAAAGAAAAGCCTCTCTTATTGTGAAAACTTTTCTATATGATTGCTGGTCATTATCTAACTTGCTTTGTTTATGATTTCACTAATAATAGCATAAAACCTTCCATTGTCATGTCATGTCAAGAGCTTAACGAACAAACTAAGCTAGACGATAATGATTTTGAAAGGCATGTTGAAGAAATCATGGTCCTAGAACGAACAACTAAGAAGTCTAAGAACTTTGAAGACCGGGAAAAGCCCCACCTGGAAGGGACTGAGGTAGTTAATCTGGGAAATGACGGTCAAGTTGAAGAAATCAACGTCGGTGTTCATTTGTCAAAATCACAAAAGAAAGAACTTATCAATCTGCTCGAGCCATACATCGATATCTTTAACTGGTCCTACAATAATAGGACAAGAATGAGTACAAACATCATCTCCCAAAATTTATTGGTCAATCCAGAATTCAATCCAGGGAATGGACAGTCAATCCTTCCCTCCCACGAGAAAAAGAAAAGTTTGCACCAAACTAGACAGGACTGTATATCATCCAAAAAGTGCTATCTAGAGAAGCTTTGATTTTATCTGAGATGGATGATCAAGTATGGCCCAAGCCTATAGCAACTACGATGCCGCGAAGGGATACCACGCTTGAAGGCGACTTATTTTCCTTCTATTTTCTTTTCCTATAATCGCACTTTCTAATTGTAATCGTTTTGCACTTAGTAAAAGCTTAAAAAATCCCTATCCTCCATGTAAGAACTACGTTTGACCTAAATTCTCAAGAATGAGATATGTAGACAGCCTGTGTCAGCTTCGGTCAACCCCTTAGGAAAATCTATCTTTCCCCTTCCCATCCTGAACTACGTCTGACCTGAATTCTCAAGAATGAGATACGTAGGCGGCCTTTGTCGGCCTCGGTCATCCCTTTATTTATTTCCAACATTCTCCCACTATAAGTGTGTGAACTACGTCTGACCTGAATTCTCAAGAATGAGATACGTAGGCAGCCTTTGTCGGCCTCTGTCATTCCTTTATTTATTTCTAATATTCTCCCACTATAAGTGTGGAAACTACGTTTGACCTGATTCCTGCCTCAATGGGATACGTAGGCGCCACGATGGCTCGGTCATATCACCTAGGAAATTGAAATTGGGGCAGAATTTTCAAGAAAGGAATCTTGAAAATTCAGAAGGCGAAGATCGCCTCCAATAAATTGGAATACAGAATGTGCCGAAGAGCAACCAAAATGAATAGCGAGAAAGAATCTCTTAATTCCCTACAGATTCTCAAGTCTCTTGCCAATGGAATGAGATTTATCGCAAAACCTTTTACTAGGGCAGAAATTTTGAAGAAGACCTCAAAATTTCCACCAAGCCTCATTCAAAAAGTTCAGAATTAAACTCCGAAGAATCCCCCAACACCGAGAGATCAGAGTCTACTTTAAAAATCCCCAGTTGTAACAAAGTTCGAGGGAGATTAATCCCCAGCTATGACAGATTTCTCGAAAAATATTTCAAACTTCCCAGCTAGGACGATGAAAGATCTCCAGAGTCCGCCAGCAATATGTCAGAAATGTCAAAGCCTCGAGTAAAGGACATTCGTTGAGCTAGCACATGACATGACGGGCAGAGACCTTTTCAAACTATCCTTTTTCAAAATCTTTGTTTTACAAAGAGCTGGTTTGAAAAATCGTTATGAAAACTAGTTTTACTCCTAATATTGTATTTTGTCTTATTTCTATCGTGGCCCGAGGAGAGTCGATAGCGATGAGTACCCGAGATTGGAAAGCATCCAGAGAAGACAATACGAGTCACAGAAGATCGAAGGAGGTCAACACAGACCAATATCGGCAAAAAACTAACAATTTTTTTGTGGATGCAGGTTGTCCCCGAAAGTATATTAGAAAGCAGTCCCTCATTATCCAACACATTCAAAGAAATGCAATGAGACCAGACGCCCCAAAATTTGGCAAGAAAGGCCAAAGCAACGGAAAAAAGCCAAAGATGGCAAAAGTCCCTAGAACAGGTGAATCTTCTTGTAGTTCACAGAAACTACCGAATAAAGAGAGACTAACAACGTCCTCAAATCCCCTAACGGATCAGGATATTTCGGTTAGTTTTGAACTGGGACACCAAACAAGAGATCAACGTCATTCTTTGTCAATCCCCGATAAGTCAGAAATTACCATGAACAGACGATGTTCAAAGACGGTATTTATGGTTGTCCCCAGAAATAGACACGACCATTTCATTCACATTTCAAATAAAAGTCTATTTTGATTAGCTTCATAAATATCGTCTTTAAAGTTTTTCAAATTTGACTGTGGTCGCTAGTTAGAGCGATACCGTGTCTACTAACCATTTGCCTTGAGCACAAGTATCCATAAAAGAGTCGACATGACAAAACAAAGATCAGAGGTGATGTTTTCTATGACTTTCCCATGGGCCATTGCATCATACGACACTACATTGCATCATATTTTTGCATTCATATTGCACCATGTCACATTGTATCATGTTGCATTGCATCACATTGCACCATACTGCATTACATGGCATAAGCATTATGTCGCATCATATTATGTCATATTGCATTGCATCATATTATATTATGTTGCATTGTACTGTATGGCATCATATCGCAGGAACCATGTCAAGAAGACCATATCACATTTGCATATCGCGAGGACCATGCCACGAGGGCCATCATATTTGCATATCGTGAGGACCATGCCACGAGGTCTATCATATTTGCATGTCGCGAGGACTATGCCACGAGGGCCATTATATTTGCATGTCGCGAGGACCATGCCACGAGGTCCATCATATTTACATGTCGCGAGGACCATGCCACGAGGGCCATCATATTTGTATATCACGAGGACTATGTCATGAGGACCATTGCATGATCATATACATTATCATTCAGTACCACAGATATACATCCCCTGCGAAGACTATTTCCCTTTACCAGCCAGTTTCAAAAAGGATGACATTCATAGGCGTCCCTAAGTCGCATTTGCTGCGTAGGATCGACCCTCAGCATGCTTATATCCGAGATCGCGTGAGATGGTGGAGTCTAACATTGAGAATATCATTATCATCATTATCATTATCATCAATCATTATGCCAAGTCTGGCACTCAGCATATTTATATTCGATATCGCATAAGATGAAGGAGTCTGACGTTGAGGGTATATTTGCTCCTTTATTATGTCAAATCTAGCATCCAGAATATTTATATCCGATATCATGTAAGATGGAGGAGTCTGACATTGAGGGTATATTTGCTCCTTTATTATGTCAAATTTGGCATCCAATATATTTATATCTTATATCGCGTAAGATGGAGGAGTCTGACGTTGAGGGTATATTTTCCCTTTTATTATGTCAAATCTGGCATCCAGCATATTTATATCAGATATCGCGTAAGACGGAGGAGTCTGACGTTGAGGGTATATTTGCTTCTTTATTATGTCAAGTCTGGCATTCAGCATATTTATATCCGATATCATGTAAGACGGAGGAGTCTGACATTGAGGGTATATTTGCCCATTTATTATGCCAAGTCTGGCATTCAGCATATTTATATTCGATATCGCGTAAGACGAAGGAGTCTGACGTTGAGAATATTTATGCACTCTTATTCGAAAGCGTCGATCGCCAGAAAATGCAACTATATTTGATCTGTGGCAAAGGCCTTGTCACTCCCAATGATCAAAAACACTTTCCATCAAGGTCAAAAGCATATAGTCTGCGGGATGTCTGTAAGACGCCATTCAAATCGGACGATGAACTGAATTTCCTCAAATTGGAAGGCCAAAGATTGTCTGTAATTAACAGTGATTTCTCAAACCGAATAGTGTGCAAGATTGTCTGAAACTTGACAAACTAAGAGTTATCTGTAAGACGCAGGGATATATGAAATCAGATAGTGTGCAAGATCACTCAAAGATTGATAGTGGTAATGCGTAAGTCGCAACATTATCTTAAATTGGATAAAGTGCAAGACTACTGAAAATTGACAGTCCAAGGGTTGTCTATAAGCCACGGTATATCCACGTTGATATTGTGCAGGACTACCCAAAGGCTAGCAATTCAAGGGAAATATGTAAGTCGTATCACATCCAAGATCGGATAAAAGTGCAGGATTACCCAAAAAACTGACAATTCGAAGGACATCTGTAAGCGGCCTCTATCCAAAGTCGGATGATGTGCAAGATTACTCAAAGTTGACAAGTTAAAGGCATCTGTAAGCCGCCTCTATCCAAATTCGGATGATGTGCTAGATTACCCAAAGCCCAACAATGTAGGGAATATCTGTTAGTCGTATCGATACGGATGATGCACAAGATTCACCTCAAAGGCATATGCAAAAGACCGCTACCAATAGCCAAGAAGGCTATCACATTCAAGAGAATGCCACAAATGGTCAAGAGGACCGTCACCATCACAACGACTACGAAATTCATCATATTCAAAGATCACCACATTCAACCACCTCGTTACCGTCGGATTATCAACACTTATAAGTCGCAACAACGGGAATGCGCAAAATGTTTAAGTCACAACAATGGGAATGCGCAAATCTAACACTTTAAGATGTAGCAACGAGAATGTGCAAAGTGTTTAAGTCGCAACAATGGGAATGCTTAAATCTAACACTTCTAAGCCGCAACAACGGGAATGCGCAAAGTGTTTAAGTCGCAACAACGGGAATGCGCATCAGGCAATCCAATCCGATAACCAAGAAAGCTAACATGTTTAACCATCATGAAAATTTCTATTTCCTAAGACAGAGATGGGAAATGACGACATCTTCTTCAAGAAAGTAACAAACACAAAAAATGAGGTACAACGCTATCTCTCTTTATCGAGCTACTTTACTACTGACCATTTTGTTTCAAAGTATTGCCGAGAACATCCGATAGGATGAAAATCTCAAACCAAAACAACAGGTACAAAGCACATAAAAAAGATGTCACAACCTAAGATTCGGACATAACCCAAGGATGAGGTATGGCCAAGAAACTACCTCTCTAAGTGGAATTATATTACTGCTAATAATTTTCTTTTGAGATATTGTTGAGAGCATCCGAGAAGGATAAAATTCTCAAAGCAAACCACAGGTGCAGACTAAACCAAAAAGGATGCATCACAACATGAAACTTTTTCTTAACAGCGAACTGGACATAGTCCAAAGAGGAATATCAAATTCTTTGGGCGCGATCTGAGAAAATACTACCACCGCCATCAAACCACACCCCTATCAAAAGCCTCTTTTCTGCTCAACTTATTTGTCACTCATCCCGAGCCAAAGGTTGTCTTAACATAAAGATCACCTTTTCTACCGATTGAGTCGAGCTACAAGAAGCTTAATTCCTTGAGTCTAGGGATATGTAGGCGGGTTCTGTTTTGAAAACTCGCCTGCATTCCGAACTCCCCCAATCCCTTTACTCCCCAATTTTTCGGTCTCTCCGTACTCTAAAATCGGGATAGTTTGGAATTCTTTCAAAAAATCATGCGTAAAATCAAGCATCTTGAACTACAAGTGGCCTGAATTCTCATGTAACCTGAGATATGTAGGAAACTCGATACCGAAGTTCGGCCATGATTCTTGAAAATTCGTGTTAGAACCAACCGCTTTCTGAAAATGAATCTGTGGTCGGATAAAATTGGGAACATCAATTCCCTTTGCCCAGGGTTCATTACACTCACCCTACCCAAAGGGAGGGGCAGTTGTTGACACCCAATTTTTACCCGCCACATTATGAATTAATCTTGAGTCTTTTTGAATTTTTAAAACAATTTTTGAAGTAGTTGTTTTTGTAGAAAAGGGGATAAAACATTTTCCAAATCAGATTTATAATAGTTCTAAGTAATAATTTATATATTTCATATTTAATTACGTGGAATTTATATAAGTTTACTTAAAAAACTATTTAAAAGTGAAAATCTTTTTAAAAGATTAATAGTTTAATTTTCCTCTAAATTAATTCAAAATGAGAGATTAATTAAAAAATTAATTTCATAATTGTTAAAGGAGGTAATTATGTGTTAAACGTAATAATTATTTCAAATTGTTTAAATTAATCAAGCTCGAGAATTGATTTTACTTGATTTGTCTCTATTCTAATATAGCCAAATTATTCCAATTTTAGCCATATTCTACCTATTTACTCTCAATTTGTCTATCCTTTAAACTCAAAATGGCCATATTTTTGCAAATATGGCCATATTCTAAATATCCCTTCATCAGCTCTTTGTTTCCACCATTATTGGACTGATGACCCACCTAGCCCACACTCCTACTCCCAAAACCATCCGAACCAGCCCAATATTTGCCTCCGACCCGCCTGACCCTCTCCAGGCCCAACCCAACACACCCTTATACCAACTCTCACCCTTATACTCCTTTTTTCTTTTCCTTTCTAGACAGAAGCAAACGACCCCTTTACTTTGTCTTCTTCTCCCAACAACCCAATACAACAACAAACCCTAACAACATTTCTCCATCCAAATCCAGCAAAATGATGCCTCAACTCTGTCAAAATTCCCAAACGCCATCCACTCTCCATCGAAATCAAGCTGTCAAGAACCCAGAAGGTTCTAGAAAGAGGACAGCTGGCCTCATCTAACGTTCGTATCCGAGGAATCAGCCCCAAATTGCTCGAATTCGTACTAAGTAGTATAATACGTGGCCTCAATTCCTTTGCCTTCAAGGAATTCCAACTGAAGAATTTGAAATTTCCCCATACAAATTCCCAGAAATACCCTCTGTTTTCCCCCTATTTCACCTAAAAAATCTCCTATATAACCCCCCCCCCCCTTTTTCATTGTGGGAGCTAGCTGGAATTTTGGGGAAAAACTTGGGAATTTTGATAGAGTATTCCACTAATCTCACGTAACCAAAGTTTCATAGAGAAAAACACTCAAAAAGGGTCCCTGATGATTTCAATAAACTCCAGATCGAGTTTTGGCGATGGTGAGGTTCTCTGACGAGGCTCATAGTCCCAGTTGGCTGCTCTGAAAAAGGTAAACACCCTTTCTTTTCTTCTTTTCTGTGTATATCTCATTTTTAGCATCATGTAGAGTCGTGTTCTTAGAAAATTTTGATTTTAGGCTGGTTTTGTTTGATTTGGTGTTAAGAGATTATGAGTGGTAGCTTAAAAATCTGCTCAGTTGAAGTGGTTGTTTAGTCTCGAATTTCTTAAGATTTTTCATTTGTTTTCTTATTCTCTGTTCTTCTTGTGTTTTTCAAAAATGACTTTGTGTGTTCACAAATGGTCTTTGTTATGTGCGAACTGGTTAATCCTAGTTTGGGTTTTGCTTTGATTTGCTTGAAAGAGATGTGAATCATTTGTCAATAGTGCTGGCTATGAAAAGATTTTAAATTGGTTTCTTCTTCTTTATGAGTTCCTGTTGAAATTCAGAACTAGAGGCAAGATGTATCCCCTTTATGATACTTTCTTCACCTCTGAAAGTTTCCGGTTTAAGACCCTTAAACAGTTATCGATCACACAACCCCTTTCTTTAGCTTGAGAATATAACACAACGTTAAAAGAGAAGCTTAGAGTAAGTTACATTGAATGCATTGTTCCTGTTATTAGTTGTAAACGTGATTTGTGAAAGGGTTCTTTTCTTTAACAATTTTTCTTTTCCCTTTAACACTTATCCGCGTCAACGGGATTTGAATACATGTATTCTCCGGATCTGGAGTCGTTTGCAAAGTCATTTGAAGCTTCCTTTCAAAACAAGTATGGTTCTTCTCCCTTTCAATGACTTGTTTTATTTTCCGGTAGCATGAAAGTTGGTTTTTGCATAACTATAAATTTTGTCTTTTTTAAATCTATGTTGGTTTCTAAAACCTCAAAAAGAGTCGCTTGTGCATATTTTACAACTCATTCTATTTCCCCATGTTTTTGATTAAGATAATATCTTCCTTTCTTCCCCATGCTTACATTATGTTAATGAATGGTTTGAATATGTGTCAAAAGTTGAAAGTTGAAAGTTTCAAGCATGTCATCTTTGAGAAGGTTTGTTGGAAATTACCAATGAAAGTGTTCCGAAAATCACATGTTTTGCTCTTTAAACTTGTGATTGGGTTATTTCTTACCATGTATTTATGTGGTTCCTTTTGGTTCGAGTTTCATCTATGTCTATCATGTGTTCTTCATAATGAACTTCTGATAAGCATGACCGTCTCTTATCTGTTTCAAGATTAGTCTAAAGTGTCAAATGATTGATAATGTTTTCTCTTAATTATGTATTGACTAATCAGTTTGAACAAATTCTGTTAAGGTTTCATTCCCTTTCCCTTCACCCTCTATGTCATGTCTAGATTTTATCAAGTCAAACTGCTTCTGTAAATGCATTACTAAGTACCATCGTATTAGAAGAGCATGAACTTGTCAAAAAACATATTTGTATGGTTTCCCTTTTAACCATGTTTGATTCTATAATCTACTTTCTGGATTTGAAAGTTAAAAGTGTGTGAAATAGTTTTGAATGCCATACCTTATCATGAGCAGATGTTTGGAGTCTGTTTTCTCCTTTATTTTCCCTTCCCCTCAGAAAGGTTGTGCTAGGGGTTAGTATATTACACTAATATAGTCTAAAACTATTTCTGTTATTGTTGAAATGTTTGGTTCATGGGCCATTATTATGCCAATATTTGGGAAATTTGTCTTGATTTACTTGTTGTTAACCTTCATTGCTCTATCTCTTTAGTGTGCTTGATTTTTTTTAAGAGAACAGATCTAGTTGTTCTCTACTGTTTGGGAGTAGTCCATTGAGGCAGGAATCAGGTCAAACGTAGTTACCAATACACGGTGGTTGTATACTGATACTTCACTTGCTTGTTTTTGTTGTGAGTACAGGAAATCTTTCAGAGGTTAACGCACGACCTCACTTATAGGCCGGACTGTTCCAAGCTATCAAGGGTGAGCCGTTCGACCAAGACGCCTTGATGCTTATCTTTTGAGTTATAGCCTAATTATTTCGGGCTTAGACTATCTCTTTTATTGTTTAAGTTTTGGGGTTGCATTCCCGTACTCTAGATGTAAGTAGAATCATTTGGTACGATGACTTTCATATTCTAGGGGGAAATTTCCGCAGGTTAACTTAATGAAGTGGCTTATTTATTATTGAATTGCTAGTTTAATTTTATGCACTTGTTTTAGGCTGTTAGTCTAGGCTAAGGATTGAACTCTACTGGTTCGCTCATCTGGGGGTTGGGTGGGTGCCACTCACGATGGTCTGGGTCTTGACAAAGAGGGTGTTGGTCATCACATTTGTGGGTTGGGATCGCATTTGCAAAGAGGGAAGGGGGTTTAGGTTATGCTTCTCATTCGCATGGAAGGCATCATGTTCATTGAAAAAGGGTTTTGGACTGGGTTCGGTAATCTCATTGCGTTCGTGATGGCCTATCGTGTTCGCGATGAAGGTTTTACATGTGGCAATGATTTAATTTACTTATTCAAATGTAGACTTTATAACTCATTCTTGAGAGATGAAAAGCTTGGTTTTTGATGATTTCAATGGAGTTTTGCTCAATTTCACGTTGGGGTAAGATTCTAACTCTCTAATTATAGATTCCTCGTTGCTTCATCATTTAATTAGTTATTTAATTAGTATTTGAGATTGGGGATTTTTACCATAAGATTGATATTTATCAAATTCTTAGATTTGAGGGTCAATTAATGATTTGTTTTTGTTAATTATGTCTTGAATTTTTCCCTTGTATATTTTAGGAAACTCACAATCCCTATTGGTTTAGAAAACCTTTTGTCCTAATGGATTTGGGAAAGGAAAGTATAGTCCTTGTAGGTTTGGGAAAATAATTTCCTTATAGGTTTAGGACTACTTGGGGACTATATATAGGGTTGTAGTTGGGGATTCTAAAAGCATTGTACATTGTAAACTTCTCTTCTTTCATAGTGGAAAACTCTCTCTGCTTTTGCTTGGAGGATTAGGCCTAGCCGAACCTCGTTAAATCCTTGTGTTACTTTTTTCTCTATTTTCTTTATATGTTTATTGTGTACTAGTTAACCCAACGATATTTCTGCAACAATTGGTATCAAAATGCGCAACAATTGGTATCAAAATGCGCAACAATTGGTATCAGGGTTAAGATGTCTCCATCATCTTCAACAAAGTATGAAGTAGAGAAATTTGATTGGGGGTCTAGTTTCAGTCTACGGAAGATTAGAATAAGATCATCTCTGGTGTTACAAGGGTTATGGACAGCAATCGAGGAGACTTTTCCGGAGGAGATGAAAGGGTCAGAGAAGGCAGACCTGAAGGAGAGGGCTTTGAGTGTGATTTTCATGAGCGTTACAGATAGCGTTCTTGGAGAAATTGGTGAAGAAAAATCTGCATCAATGGCATGGAAGAAGCTAGAAGATCTATATTCTATGAAATCGCTGTCAAACCGCCTCTACTTGAAAAAGAGGTTGTACAATCTTCGGATGTATGAAGGTACACCGGTTAAAACTCACCTTGATGAGTTTAATTCAATTATAATGGACTTGAAGAACGTAGATATCAAAATTGAGAGTGAGGATCAGGCATTGATCGTGTTATGTTCTTTACCTCCATCATATGATACTTTTGTTGATACGTTGCTATATGAGAAATACAGTATCTCACTGGATGATGCTAGTAAAGCACTAAAATATAAAGAGTTGAAGAAGAGATTTTCAGATAGCAGAACTGAGGGAGAAGGTCTTATGAGTAGGGGAAGAACACAACAAAAGGACTTTAATAGGAAAAAGTCCAACACCAGATCAAAGTCTAGAGCAAGGAAGCAGAATTGCTATGAGTGCGGGGAGCAAGGTCACTACAAAAGAGATTGTGCTAAGCTAAAGGAGAAAAGAGGAAAGAAGAAAGTTGATTACTCGGCAAATATTGTTGACATTAGCAATAATTCTGATGATAATGACTATGTAGGGGAAGTTTATGCCGCGAGTTCTGATCATAGGCACAATTCCTGGATTCTTGATTCTGGTGCAACTTTTTACATGTGTCCATATAAGAACTGATTTGCAACTTACAAGCAGACGAGTGGGACTGTCTACCTAAGTGATGATAATCCATTAGAGGTAGAGGGGATTGGTAACATCAAATTGAGAATGTTCAATGGCATTATCAAAAATATTGAGTGTTGGCATGTTCCTCGAATGAAAAAGAATTTGATTTCTCTTTCGACTTTGGATGATCAAGGATATAAGTTTCACTCAGAGAATGGGATACTTAAAGTGTGTAAAGTCTCCATGGTACTCATGAAGGGTAAGCTGCATTCTAGACTATATTATCTTCAAGCCAGTGTAGTTGAAGGGGAAGCAATTGTAGCTTATGGAAGGAGTGATTCAAATCAGTCTCAGTTGTAGCTCTACTGACTTGGTCATATGAGTGATAAGAGATTGTCTTTGTTGAGCAAGCAAAATTTGTTGGATGGATACAAAAATCAAGCTTTGAATTTTTGTGAACATTGTGTGTTTGGTAAGCAAACAAAGGTAAAGTTCAGCAAGAAAGTGGAGCACAAGACCAAAGACAAGTTAGATTATATACATTCAGACTTATGGAGTCCAAAAAGAGTTTCCTCCAAAAGTGGTGCCAGGTACTTTATGACTTTGATTGACGATTACTCAAGAATGGTATGGGTATATTTTCTAAAAAATAAAAGATTAGGCATTTTTGACATTTGTTAAATGGAAGACAATGGTTGAGAGGCAGACCGAAAGAAAAGTCAAGTGTCTTCGAATTGACAATGGGTTGAAATTTTACAACTTAGAGTTCAATGAGTTCTACAACATGTAGGGCATAATGAGACAACGCACTTGTGTTGGAACACCACAAAAAATGGTGTTGCAGAATGTATGAATAGAATACTTTGTGATAGGGCAAGAAGTATGTTTTCACACTCATGTGTTAGCAAGGATTTTTGGGCTGAAGCAATCAATACAGCTTGTTATTTGGTCAATAGATCTCCATCCACAGCTATTGAGTTCAAAACTCCTTTTGAGGTTTGGTCCAGTTTGCCTGCTAATTATTCAAAATTGAGGATATTTGGTTGTCCTGCTTATGCTCATATGAGGGATGGAAAACTTGAGCCGAGAGAAAATAAGTGCATATTTCTAGGGTATGCAACTGGAGTGAAAGGTTACAGACTGTGGTGCATAGATCAAAAGACTCCAGGGTTAATTATTAGTAGGATGTGACATTCAATGAATCTGCCTCACTGGACAGTCAGAAGGAGAAGGCAATAGCAGAAATAGATCGTGTTGTCAGTGACGGCATAGAGCTAGAAATTGAATCTCCACTAGCTCAGCCCAGTAGTTCAGAAGTGAAGGAGGTGCAAAACCTTAATCATGCTGATAATGTTGATGCACCGATGCAACAAGAATCGTATAGCAAAGTAACATGCAGAGATGAGAGAGTGATCAACCGACCTAAAAGGTTTGCAAACGTGGTTGATGAAAATCTTTCTGGATATGCAGATTTTGTGAAATTTACATTGTCAGTTGCAGAGACCATTGATGTGTTTGATCCTAATAGCTATAAAAAAAATCTATTTATAGTTCAAAGGGAGATCGATGGATTGGTGCAATGAATGAAGAGATTGAGTCACTTCACAAGAATCGAACATGGAAGTTTGATTCATTGCCAAAGGGACAAAAGGTAATAGGCGGCAAGGGGGTTGTTGATGTGAAGAAGATGTCGACATATGATAATCTGGCAGGATCAAGGCAGTCCCGACCAATAAGTTTAGGCATTGCCTAGACTTGATTGGTGTGTGTAATACCTAGTCAGCCCTTCGAGGACTGAGAGCAAGGCGGGGAGATATTGTTCCTGTTGATGAAAAGAATTCAAGCCAAGGGGAAGATTTGTTAATTATGTCTTAAATTTTTCCCTTGTATATTTTCAGGAAACTCACAATCCCTATTGGTTTAGGAAATCCTTTGTCCTAATGGATTCGGAAAGGAGAGTATAGTCCTTGTAGGATTGGGAAAACTTTTTCCTTATAGGTTTGGGACTACTTAGAGTCTATATATAGGGTTGTAGTTAGAGATTCTAAAAGTATTGTACATTGTAAACTTCTCTTCTTTCATAGTGTAAAACTCTCTCTGCTTTTGCTTGGAGGATTAGGCCTAGCCGAACCTCGTTAAATCCTTGTGTTACTTTTCTCCTCTATTTTCTTTGTGTGTTGATTGTGTGCTAGTTAACCCAACGATATTTTTGCAACAATTGGTACCAGAAACCGCAACAGTTTTATCTTATTTTTGGCGCATAAGCTTTTCACATAATGGGTAACCCAATTTTTAAATAAAATTTCAGATTCGACCTCGGGGCTCAGGAATTGACTTTTTGACTCAATTTTTTAACCCAAACTTTTATATGTCAATATGCATGTTTACAGACTCGTATACTCATGTAGATTATATATTTTATCATATTGGGACTGTTCATAGGAATTGCAGAAGGGAAAGTTCATAATTTGACTCTTTCAGCTTAATTTAAGGCAAGTTGAAACTTTTCTTGATACTTTATAAAGTGTTAGTATATTAATTGGCTAAACTAAGAGGTAATGAATAATGAGAATCCCGTATAAATGAGATGACGAGCATTTATATGGGAACCAGTATCATGATTTAGGTAAAATAATGATTATCTCTTTGATTGATGAATTATGTGATTACGTGAGCATAATTTGTGGTATATTGACTTGGCTTGAGGCTTATATTGCACATTTAGTATTGATGAATTGATTTTGACGTGACTTGACGTGAGAATAATTCCTTACTCTCATTGTTAAATAATTCGGAGTTCATTATGATTGACTGTGTTGAGGAATTAATCTAGTGTAAGAATATTTGTTTGTGTTGGCATTACATCTCATGCACATGGACATTTGAAAGTGAAAGGATAAATCTCGATATAGGGTCACTTAGGGTATCCATGGTATATTGGTTTATCCAGTTGAAGGTGTTACATCCAAGGTACTCCAATAGTGTTTCCTGATACAGGTTGTGTATATGAATCTCATTAATCCTCCATATGTCCTGTCTATCTGACGGAGGAAGCGGGTGTATACAGGTTATTGGCCAGTGCATATGCATTTGCATTACATTTGATATTGATTATGAGTGGTGATATGGTAAAGTGATTATGAAAGTGGCTTGTTTCCTCCCTGTTTGTTTAAGATGATTGAAATATCTAGTGTGCTATGATTGAGACATATCGTGAAATTCTCTTATATTAGCTGATTCAGATATCACACTTACCTTGATTATTATTATTTTCATTGGATGTTAAACTGTCATTTAATTGAGATTTTATTTTTGATATTTATGATAAAGTGCTGAGAAAGGAAAAATAGGACCAACTATCGTCATCTCTTTGTATAAGGGTCGATCAATAATGCTACTGAGTACATGTGTTTTTCATACTAACCCTTACTTTTTTTCACTTTTTGCACACATACTCAGTTTCAGGCACGAGTGGCGGTTGAGTCATCATAGGACATGAGGATACATGCTAGGTTGTTTTGCATCATTGGATCTATTTACTTTTACTGTCTCTTTATTCTAGACAGCTTTGTAGACTCTCAAACATTTGTATATTTTAGATCTTAGATGTTCTTGTACTTGTGTCTCCAATCTTGGGGGTTTCTTTCATTTTCATTTTTGTTATGACTTGGGATACGAATATTTGTTCTAGTAATGTTTAATTGTATTTGCGCTTATTTCCGCTTTCTACTTCTCTTAAATGATTTATAAATAAATGGGTTAGCCTATGAAGAATGATGGGTGCCCTCACGGCTTGATAAAATTTTGGATCGTGACACATAGTACATGGATTATGTGTAAGTTGGAAAAATTAAAATGTATAGTTAAAATTGGTAAAACATAAGATTAATAAATAAATTAAGTAAAATGCCAAACCAAATTAGCCTTTTAATAAGAATTTAAAAATTGTACTACCTCCGCCTCAAAATTATCTATCGTATTTTTTTTTACACGTCCCTTAAGAAAATATTAATGAGGAGAGATTTTGAACTATTTTATCTTCATTTATGTCAAGATATAATCTCTTTTCATTTAGTATTTACTTTATTGAGGTGTTTGCAATCTTCAAAAATAGTTACTATTAAAAATAAAATAAGGAAAAATAATTAATTTTGTTTTGTACTTCTAAAATGATAAATAATTTAAGACAATTACTTTTAAATATGAAAAATAATTTCATATGGAGAGAGTAACAACTTACTAACTCATCACAAAATACATCTAGACAAAATAGATATACACATTCAACTACTTACTCGTTTTCACACCCAGTCTCATAATATAATTCCACTAGAATCTGAGATAGATAGATAGATAAATAGATAGATAGATAGATAAAAGGGAAAATTATCCTCTATGGTCATTGGGGTAAAATAATTACCTGCAATAGCCCATCTTTTAAAATTTATAAGCACTGGCTCATTTCTCCTCCACCACCCTTGCTGCCTGAGTGAGGTCATTGCAGCTCCGGCGACACCAGCTCCATTTCTCTTTTCCTCTCTCCCTTTTCACCATATTCTATTTTGGCTGCACCCAAACTACACTTCCCTCTCTTCTTTCTACAACAGACCCTCCCATCTTTTTTCTTATTGAAAACAAAAAAAAATCAAAGGTTTATCTTCAGATTCAGCTCCTTGTAGAAGAGATATGAAAAGGGGTTTTAGCATTTGCTGCTCCGCTCAAATCATCCACTTACCATCACAAAATTCGATCAAAAAACAGTAACAATCGTCACAACCACTCCGGCAAATGACCGGAAAACCCCCAACAATCAAATTTATCAGATTCACAACAACAACACCAATTACGAAACCTCATCCACCAGACCTCAACTCCGGCCGAATTCCGTCACTCCGGCGAACTAAACAAATCAATAATTTTGTATAAAAACCTTCTTCATCGGAATTTTGTATAGAGCTACTCATGTCTATCAATTTGGTGTAATAAGCAAAGTACAAATGGATAGAAGAAAAAAGAGAAATCTAGTAAAGGGAGAAGGAGTTATTGCGTATAATTATATATATATATATATAGTGTATAACAATGTAAAATTTTGTATAAACACCTTTTATATACTTATTATTTATATTTATACATATATACATTTGTGTATAAACTTATATAAAATGGTATAAAGTAATATAAAGTGGTATGAAGTTATATAAAATAGTATAAAATTGTATATCGAGTAAAAATAAAGCTCTGTGGATGTAATTAATTTTTTGAGTTATGCATATAAAAATATTTTTTAAAAGGTATATTTTTGAAATTATCCCATTAAATTTGTTTTCTTTCAATTAATACATACATTATTATGTATAATCTTGAAACAAGAAAAGATTCATTACATCATTTTTCCCCTAAAGGTACAGTATATACCTTTATTATGATTCAAGAAATAAGAATTACTTTTCCTTTTAATGGAATAGAGCCTAAATTAACCCTCACCTATCAAAAATGGTATAAAGTTATCCTTAATTCACATATTAACTCTCTTATACCCTTGACGTTCATCTTTGGGTTCTAAATATCCTTTATTTTAATGGCCCTTATATTAAATTAAAAAAATCATTAATAACGTGGAGCTCTTCCATTGATCACCATATAATTAATTAAATTAACTTAAAAAGACCCACCCATAACCTGGATCCCCCAATTTAAATGATCCGCCCCATTTCTTAACCCAAAAAAGACCCACCCAAAATGAAAAAGGATTGTCGGAAGGATTCTGTTTTACGTCGGAGCTCCGTTGGTCGACGACGTGATTTTATTGCAGATTTTTGCTATAATAAAGCAGCAAAAATTGTTGGATTTGTCAACTTGGTTACCAGATACATATGCCCAAAGTTGGGGAGTATCTTTGCCATTATTTCATATTTTTTTATTCGATACCAAATACACGTATCTTTAATACCAAATACAGATACACTAGATACAAAGTGCACAGACACACTAGATACAAAGTGCACAGACATGTATCTATATGCAGTGCAAGATACACTAAATATATATATTTGTGAAAAGTGCGCGGATACACTAGATACAAAGAGATAGAGGAACGAGAGAGAGAGTCGAGCGAGAGAGGAGAGAGGCGAGATACATTCGTCGAATACATGTATCTAGAGGCAAATACAGTGTATCAAACAAGATATGTAATTATTGAAACTATTAATGTGTTGAGTAATTAGCACCTCTACTAGTGTGCTTTATGAAAATTGCTCTTTTTTTTATCCCCGACAAATCAGAGAGTATACATTGCTACCCTCAACTACACTAATTTCATGTTAACCAAATAAATATTTCACCAAACAAAGAGAAAAATTATATAATTAGACTCAAATTCCATTACAAGATGCTCTTCTAAATAAACCTTAATTAAACTCATATATGATAATTGAAATTTGAACATCCAAAAGTAACTCTAGAATTCTTACAATTTATTGTTCAATTTGAAAAGATGGACAAACAACAATACCAATGCCCCTGACTTGAGAATAGTTGGTGTTGGAATTCCATACTCCCCTTTAGCAAACAAGCCTTTCAAGAATGGCCAAAATATAAAAACAACCCACATAATGCATATAACTTCTCCTAATCCCCATTCAAGATTTCCTTTATTGAAATCTAACACTCCAATGAACAAGGAACTAAGGTTCAATAAGAGAATTGCAGTGCCAGGCACAAAAATTGGGGAATCATCAAATGTGAACCTATCAAAATTAGGATTTGTGTCATGTTGGTCCTTTTTTGTAACTTCAAATGCAGTCTCAGAAAATCCAAGTAACTTAATTATGACACTTAGAAGCCCAAATAGCCATGCAGTCATTGGATTGACCCTCCACATTCTTTGATTGTTCAACCATGCTTCTATTGGCTCATTTGCTCTAACATACTCTGATAAACCATATAGGTTGTAAATGATAAAAATTGATGCTGGTACAATCATACTTGATTCATTTGCCTGCATATATATGTAGCAAAATGAAGTTGATAGAGAATAACTTTGAGATATTTAAGAATTGAAAAAAAATAAAAAATAGGGATCTTAACGTTTTTAGCCAGTCGGCTAAAAATATTTGCCCCCTTATTTGTAATATTTTGTAGTCATTGTTGGTATATACACAATATATAACATGTGTATAATCATGTATACCTTGTTTATACACAAATTATTCAGTAATTATGCGTTAGTATAAAAATTCCTAGAAGATATGGGGTGATTTACAAGAATGATTATGGAGATGGGTGGTCTTGAACTTTTGACCTTGCTTGCCTATAGAAAAAACTTCAATTTTAATATAAGTTTTGACTTTTGACTTTGAATATTTGCACATATGGCGATGGTCAAAGTTCAAGACCACCCATCAGTGTAATTTTCTAAAAGATATGTACCATTAGTTAGGACTTAGGACCAATATTCTCACCTTGGGTAAAAAGTGGGAATTGGTGATGAGGCAATAGGCAGGCAGAATAGCATAACAAACTTCAAAAATGGATCTCAAGGGCCATAGTATAATAATCAAATAAGCCATGCATTGCCTCAATTGAAGCTTCCCAAAAATGGTTCCTATAATTGGGCTTTTACTGCTGATGACAACTTCAAAGAGCCCAGTAGACCATCTTTTCTGTTGGATCATTATGGCAGGCCCAGTTGAAGGTGCACATCCAAGAAAAGCAGGAGGGTCAGGTAAGCAGTAGGCAGATTTCCAGCCTTTTGAGTGTATAAAGAGTCCAGTAAAGATATCCTCTGTTGTAGTACCATATAGCCAGCCCAGCTGAGACATTTTTACCCAAATGAGAAATCATACACTAAAAACAATCGATAAGAGGGAGTTGCTCGGATGGTAAGCACCACTCACTTCCAACTCGAAGGTTCTGAGTTTGAGTCACCAAGGGAGCAAAAGGGGTGGCCCCTCCTAGGGAGGGGTTAAAAAAATGTAAAAAAAAAAATACACTAAAAACAATCAAGTCAAAACTTGTTCTATTAAATTTTTTCATAAGATGTATATGAATTTATTTAATTAACTTATATACATTAATAGTGTAAAACAATTTATACCATCTAATATGAAATGAATTATGAGCCTAACTCTAAGCCAAAATCTCACTCATGAGCTGAAGATTGTCCAAGATTGCAGAAGTTCTCTTGCTAGTGGAAGTAAGAGTAGCAAGGTTAGGGGAAAGCTAGAACTCTTGTAAACCAGCTTGATAAAGGGTAGTGGTAGGGACAATCCCAATACATATTGACTAATTTTCCCTCCAATCCCATAACCGAAGTAGGGCTTCAACATCCCAGGCACGGCTAATATCGTGCATTTGGAGCATGGACAATATAATATGAGGGCTGAATATCGGATAAATCATGAATTGGGATGAACCTGACTCTAATATCATGAAAAAAAAATGAATTTTGGGATTGTAAACTTAGTTCATGGGTTGAAAATTGCTAACACTATATATTGAAGAGACCAACTTTCCCTCTTGTAATCAATGTGGAACTTCAATAACATCATTGTAATTTAACATGTTGTAGCAACTTACAATTCATTAATTTAACTACTTATTATGAATAGTTACATATAATTATCTTTTAAGAGGTTATGTATAGAAATTAAATTGTTACCTACCTTTTGACCCCAGGCAGTGCCAAATTCAAATCCACAGCTTCCAACTTCTTGTGCTATCTCAATGTAACTCGAGGGAGAGTTAGAATTGAATTGCTCAATAATATTTGATCCTCCTGAGAGAGTCTTACCAACTGATGCTAATAACTTCTGTGACTTTCCATAAGTTTTCTGTAGATACTCATCCTTCAATTCTCCTAATTATCATGATGAAACAAATCTTATTAATTAAGCAGCCAGCCTGCTTAATTTTATCGTATTATATGTCCTTGCAATTGTAAAATACACTCTTTGAAAATTATTTTCTGTAGTAAAAAAGTGTTTAAGAGGTCATATAAACGAAAGAGGGTGATGAAAAATATTTAAAAATCATTATGTAGACATATTCCAGCATTTCATGATGTGACATGATTTTGAGTACGAAGGTCAAATTTTATTTTATTTTGTGTGTAAATTTTGAAGATAAAATTTTTAAATTTTTTGAAATAAAATTTACATATTTAGAAACTGAATAAGAAAGACTTATAAGTTACAATAGTTAGCAATTCAAATTAGTTATCATGTATTTCAAAAACTTGCGATAATTTTTTTATTTGACTCTCCAAATAATAAATGTGTCACGTAAAGTGAAACGAATAAAAATAGTGAGTTTGCATACCAGCAGTTATATTGTGATGTGGTGACAAGCCATATATAACTTTTCGTCTGTGGAAACATCCTGTTCCTTGATAAAATGGCCCTTGAATGCCACAAATTCCTCTTCCCAAATACTATAATCAGCACAAGATAAATATAAAATATTTTTAAAAAATTGAATAATAAAGAAAACATATAAATGATCCATGAATATTCAGTCTTAGAATGTACTAAATAAATAAATGGTTCATGTTTTTATTGTTTGAAAGAATGCATGTGTATACACTATAACAAGTAAAGTAGAATTTATTTACCTCATGTAAGACTTTTAATTGATTTCCATAAGGATCTTCATTCAATCCATCGTAGAAGAATTGTGGAAATTGAACAAAGGCACAGTCTTTATCATCCTTAGCACCAAGAAAATAACACATGGCATGTAGAACAACTTGAGGGTTATTTACGTACATGTCACAGTCCACATTTAGCATGAATGGTGCATTTGTCATCACTCCAGATACTCTTGTCTGTTTTTCATCAATATAATGCACAAAATAAAATACAAAATTAATAAATTGCAAAAAAAAAAAGGAACACTTTTCTGTATATACATTTTCCTTTTAATTTTGGGTGTGTTTATTTCGTAAAATATTTTTAAAATATTATATATTTGGTTGGTCAAAACGAAAGTAAGCTTTTAAAAAATCACGAAAATGACTTTTTCAATAGGGAATAGGAAAAATAAGTCATATAAGTGACATTCTAAAATTATTGTCCCCACCCCATCTCATAAGTCATAATCGCCCCCACCCCTATTCTTTTCAAAAACGAATTCATGATTTAAAGTTTATGAATTTCTGAAGTGATCTCAAGTTAATATAAAATAACAACTGAGTTCGTAGTCATATTTTTTGTACCAAAAACACCCTTTTGAGGGTCCTTTTTTCTTTGAAGAAGGTAGCTAGGGTTTTGGGGTCTAACCAGAACATTCATGGCGCCGGCTTTGAAGTTATGTGGATGTTTTGGACGCTTCTCTCTGGAGATGTAAACAAGATGAGGCAACCCATCAGCAACACCCTCCTTGTTCTCCCATATTACCTTCATCATACAACAACAATTTAATATTATTATGCACTTATTTTGTAAGATATTCGCGTAATTTAAAATGTTATAATAATTTAAATATAACGTTTAGACATGAATTTCACTTTAGGGTCTACTTGGATATATCATATGAAATTAAATAATATGAAACTCAAATTTTGTTTGGACATGTAATTTGGATTTTTAAAGTTGTAGTATATTTTTTCATAAACATGAAAACTCCGCATGTCATGAAAATTATTAAAAAATTTCTCAATTCCTACACAATCTTACCAAATAAACAAACATATATAATTCATAAATAACATACCAGAATATCCTAAGACACCGCATTAATAAATCACATATCTCAATGTTCTTTTTATAAATAAATATTTACAATTAGAACTTTCAAATACACATAACTAGTTATTATTTAATATAACTCTTTCACATGTTATGAACAATCTCTTCATGCAGAGCATGAATCTTTTTTATATATATACAATTTAAAATAATAATTTATTTTGTTTACAAAATATAAACTTATTAATCAAATTTTATATTTAAAAAAAGTTAAAATCGTGATTTTTTAAAAATCTAGACTTTCATCTCATGATTTCAAATCACATGTCCAAATGGTGATTTAAAATTACGAGATGACATCACATGTCCAAAAGTTAGGTTAGAATTTTTTATGTTTTTTGAAGTTTTGAAATACGGAAACACAAGCACAACTCTTTTTATGTTTTTTGAAGTTTTGAAATACGGAAACACAAGCACAACTCTTTTAACATGGATCATATAATTCCTTACATGTGATCATCCAGAAGCTATTGGAGATTGGTGGATACGAAAAATAGAAGGATTTATATATTTTCCGTACGGGGAAACGAATGGAAAATGTGTCATTATAGAACAGACAATTAATTGTTGTAATCGAAGTTGACTGAAAATGACATACAACATAGCAGGGGATGATTTTAAATTTAGACCTTACATTATATATCAACAATCTTGTACTCCCTCAGTTTCAATTTATTTGAGATACTTTTCTTTTTAGTATGTTTCAAAAAGAATGTCTCTTTCCTTTTTTAGTAACTCTTCAATTTTAATTTTTTTTCACATGGCATGATTAAGACCACAAGATTAAAGGGCATTTTGGTACATTTGACATATCTTTAATTTTTAACCACAAAATTCAAAAGTGTTCTTTAATTTCTTAAATTTCGTGTCAAGTCAAATTATGCCAAACAAATTGAAACGGAGGGAGTGATTAGGTTGGATGGGACAAGAATATGACCATCTTCTAACGTATTCCATTAGAACTAATTCAAGTTTCTTTTTTTCCTTTTCTTTTTTCTCTTGTTAATTAGTACTACAAAAAATATGAAACTACGTTTCGATATTTTGTCAATTTTAGTTGTATCTTTATTTTATTTACATTTTCTAATTTCCCTGTCTTTTTCTTCTTGAGATATTTGAATTTAGGACATAAAAAAGTAGTGAAAAACCTTTATAATTGCTGGATGAGTTTTGGGTTGGATATTTGAGAAAACAGCAAAATCTCCTGCAAAATCACATGCCTCTGGTTCTTGAGTACTTGCTTCTTCTATCTTTTCGCACAGCTGTTTATATTCATCCTGCAATTTCCGGACAAAAATTATTTTACTTTTATAGTCCAATTTTGTGTGTATATATATATATATATATATATATATATATATATATATATATATATATATATTATATATAATATAATATATATATATATATATAATATATATGCAATTTTATATAATGACTAATAAAATAATGCTACGTGTGTAATTTTATCATTTTAAGATTTTTCTTTTTCCTTCTTCTCATGCACCTTAAGGAAGGTGAATATACCTTCTCAGTCATGTCACCTTCTAATTATGGTGAAATTAATTTCACTTTTTGAACAAGGTAAGGAGTCTAATAGGTAGTTAAATTAGTTTGAATGTGAAATTGACTTTTCCAAACAAATTGAAGATGCATTTGATAATGATTGCACCAATTAAAATTTATTAAAAAATAGATTAAAGTTATTTATTCATTGTGGGCGTTATTGGACTGATGTGTGTTATGTAAAAATCTTCTTCTTGTTTACATTTACAGAGATCCGCTAGTCCATCCAGTTCATTATTGGTTACTAAAGGTGTCAAATTAAGGTTGAGTTAATAATAGGGTAACTTACGTAAAATACAAATTTTTGGGAGTTAATTATTATTTTTCCCATCTCCTTATCATTTGGATACATCACCTCTACTCGGATATATCGCCTCACCTCGGGATACATCACCTCACCTCTGGATACATCCCCAAACTATTTGGATACATCGAAATTCCGTTGGATACATCTCAAAGCCACTCGGATACATCGGCATTCTTTTGATTTTACCTTTGATACATCGGGTGGAATGTATCCGAGGTGAGGCGATGTATCATGACCTGGAGCGTGTCTGAATGGTACATGTGGTATATTAAGTAATTAAAATAAAGTAGTGGGAGAGTCAATAAATATAGTAAGGATGTATGTCTATTTAAGTAGTTTTTCCTTAATAATATGCACGAGTTAGAGATTTGTCCAAAAGTTATTTTAGCTGAAGCGGGCTAAAAATGTGGATCACGACTCAACTTGTTCAATTTTTACTAAATTTTAGTACATTTTATTTATTCTTTTATAACTATTTAGTACCTGAATAAAATTGGTTTTTTTTTATTATGGTTATATATAACTTATCAAATACAAAAATATTTTTTGGAAAATATTTTGACAGTATTTCTCATTAGTTAATTTAGGCTACATATAAATCTAATTTTTTATTAAATGATCTAATAAATAGACAGATCAATAACTAGTCCAAACTTAAACATTTTGAAGGATTATATTTTTGTCGGCTAATTTTATCACTCTAATGATTACTACTATGTATATCTAGACAATATTTAGAAAGTACCTTCTATACGTAAATATCAATGCACCTCTCTAGTTTGACAAGCAGAAAATTGAAATTATAAACTATGTCCATTAATTCCAAATAACTTATTTAAGCGTTAAGATATTAATAACATAACGTTAAAAAACTTTTGAGAAGAGAAAATGAGTTAGACAAATTTTATCATCATTATAATTTTTATAACCACTAAATTTTTAGAAATGGTCTTTCGTGGCCACTTACCATTTTAAATTAAAGAAAACGACTTTTAAAATTAATATTTTAAATTTCTAAAAGTTCCCAACTACAAAAATAACGTTATGAGATGTATAAAAAATATAAATATGAAAAATGAAAAAGTGATAAAATTAGTAAAATAATTTACATACCTTCATTCTTTTCCAGTCTTGTTGGAACTCTTGTGAACTATCTTGTGGTGGTGATGAGTTGCCACTAAAATATCGAAAAGGAGCTCTAAGGGCAATATTGTACTTCTTACAAAAAGGAACCCAATGCTTAGCAAATTTTGATGCTTCAACAAGTGAATAATAGGTAACAATTGATGCACCATCGTCCGATACATAACAAGCTAGCTTATTAGCCGGATAATCCACTGCTAACAACGATAACACGGTGTTTACCGTTATAAGAGGCGGTTCTAGGATGGGATCTGCAGTGGTAACAAACATGTCCACGGCTGGAAACTCCGGTGTCCTATTACAAGATAAAAGTCAAAATATTACTCCATGCGTTTCAATTTATTTTTCTTACTTTTTTTTATAGTTAGTTTAAGAATGCCTCTTTTCTTTTATAACAACTCTTTAATTTCAACTTTTCATATGACATATATTCGTACGAGTTTGGTAGAATCCACTGACCTAGACCTTGTATTTGCTTTTAAAAATTCACTAAATCTACTCCCTCCGTTCCTAAATAAGTGATATTTTTAGCTTCAACACACCCTTTAAGAAATTACTCATTCCTAGAAAATAAAAAGTGTTTTTACTAATTTACCCTTAATAGATGTAAGTCTTTAATAGTTCCTTGGTTATGTAAGGTTCTCTTTATTTAAAGGGAGTAAAATTGGAAGAACATCATCAATGTCTTCTTGTACGGTAATTATCTAAAACACCACTTGTTTAGGAATAAAATGAAGATGCTAAAAGACTACTTATTTAAAAACGGAGAGAGTATATGTATAAAGAATTTATCTAAGTAGAACCTCTTAATTAGCTGTTTATTCTAGCCTTCAGAATTCATAAACTTCAAATCCTAACTCTGAATCAAAAAAGAGTGAGGAAGTTTAAATATATAGTGGTATACCGTTCCAAAAGGCGTAGAGGATATGTTTTTGGTTCAACTTGACTCCATTTTGTGCTGACAGTGAGTTTAACTTTCCTTTATAATGAAAGTGAACAAAAACTGTATATTGGAAATGAGTTTAACTTTCCTTTATAATGCTTGTCAATGTTGCACGTATTTATACTACAAGGCGCGCTAAGGGTTATTCTAGGGCGGTAAGTGTTCCTTCACTCTGGGTTAATCAGAGGGTATCGGTTTGAGTCTTGAGAATAAAGTCGTATATATTTTGTAGAGTATCTTTACTTCAAAAGCAATGCGGAGCTAGAATTTTTACTAAGAAAGTTCGAAAAATAAAAAGTAAAATGAAGAGGTCAAAAGGGGTTCAACATCTACTATAAGTACATAAAAGATAGTTTTAACCATGTTTAAACAGTATGATTTTTCGCCAAAGGGGGTTCCCCATTCAAAAATGAAACTTCTCGATGTGAAATCAAATTAGTTAAGCTTGAAAGCAGATACTAAATATGGGGTGAAAAATATTTATAGTACTTGTATAGTTTCTTAGGAAACCTCGAAATAAGGGTGTGTTTGATATGAAGAAAAATGTTTTATTGGAAAATATTTTTTAAAAAAATAAATGAGTTTCTTACTTATTTTCTTGTTTCGTCATTTTGGTGAGTAAACAAAATGGGGTGGTGAGGATGGGACTACAAGAATCATATTTTCCTACTTTTTTTAAGAAACTTATTTTTCAAGAGTATTTCAAAAAGTTTAACCAATGCATGAAAATTTTGGAAATGTTTTCCTCCACACCCTAATATATGTTTTTTTTTCTGAGTGATTAAAAGTATAGCCACTTGAAAAGTTTGCATTATCGGGATTTGTCTGTACGAATATATAATATGATTCAAGTCCATTCGCCGTTTTCTCTTGTTTTCATCGGAGTTATTTGGCATACCATAAAGAAAATGACTATTTTGCCATTGAAAACTTTGAGCAATGTAAGGGAATGGTTGGTTGGAAGCCAAGTTATGGTGGATTAGTTATGCCGAAAATACAATCAAGTAATAAAAGTTTACTTTCTCTGACAGCTTAAGCTTTTGGATGAGATAGTTATACACTTCAATAAGTTATTATGATATTATTTTTTATGAATTGTTTGATTTGTTATATTAAATATTAACATGTATTGCATAATTTCTGAAGAAGTTGTTTGTTTATAAAAATATTTTTCACCTTATTTAGTAGAAAAGGGGTTTGAGGGACTTTAGGGGTACTTTTGTTATTTTTATTGTTTTATCCATGGATAATTAATCCGAATACTATTATTCTAGGATTTGACAAAATAGTCCTGACTTTGGTATTTAAGTTATATCATGATTAGTAATCAAACAAGGAACAAGATAGTACTAAATTATTATTTCATGACTATTTATGTTTGTGCAACATACCATTACGTTGATTTAATACTTTCTTAATTTCTAGTACATTCTAATTAGTCACTGATGTGCATTTTAAACAAGGCTCAAGCTAGCCTTACACTTGCACATCACATTTATAGGCAACTATATCACTAATTTCATGCATATGCCAATCTTGCCACATAATTGTTATAGTTAAAAATCTTTTGAGTTTCTTCCCTTGATAGACATTGGCTATAATCTCTTTTTAATCTTTTTCAGTGTACCAAAAATAAAAGAATAAATTCTACAAGAGATTATGGTCTAGGATGTTCACTTTTTTCACAATATTTTTAATTTTTACAAAACTTAGCTCTCCTAAATTAAACCACCAATATAATTTATGTGGTCAAACTTCAAATTTAATTTCCACTAAAAAAAAAAAAACTCTTGTTTCTAGTCTGTCACGAGTAGTGGCTTTCTTGTTTGACATGAAAGATACAGCCATCATTTCAAAATCATTAAGGTCTGCTTCACAATATATGGTTATTTTGTGTCTGTTTGTAAGAAAAAAATACAAAAAAGGGGCATACAAGTGAGGGACCATTAATGAGAGACTGCAAAAATACAACATAATTTTCATGATAATTCAGTGATAGAGATTTATGGTCATTCAATTTAACTGGAAATAATTCCTTTTTTTTTTTTTTTGCTCTTTTCCCTTTTTGTTTTCTCTGCTCGAGTAAAATGAGCTTTAGGCATCAACATGAATTGTGCTGCAGGGTTGGACTGCTCCTTTTTAATTAGATATCTCGGGTTCGAGCCTTGAGTATGAAGAAAATCATGTTGAAAACGGCACCCACAGAATTGATAAATTGCAACATGTTGTCACGCATGATGTATATATATAATGTATATAACACATGTTAGTTATTAGTATATCTCTATCAGCTGAATAATAAATATCTTGAATAAATTAAAGGCTGTCAAAAATCAGAAAATAGTTGTCCAGACGTATATAACTTTCATTTTTTAATCATTTGATATTCAAAAGTACCCACTAACTCGTATTAATTTGAATTCGTGCTACGTCGAAACCTATCAAGGAGGCAAAATGTTTCTCATATTGAAAGATTAAATTCGTTATCAAAAGTTGAACCCTAACTAGACCTAACTTAATCATAGAGGAATCTCTACCGTCCAATTATAACATCCTTCAACAGTGTAGCCAAGTTATTTGGATGATAAGCATCCTCATTTTTAATTTGAAGGTTGTGAGTTCGAGTCACTGAGAGAGCAAAAAAGAGCGAAAATTCCTAAAGAGAGGTAAAAATAACATCCTGCATCAAAAATTATACTGAATATATAAAAAAATTAACTTTTTTAGCGAAAATTTTAATTTCATAACTACCCTCAAGCATATATAGTCTCAAAGAAATTTTTGATTTTTTAACTACCCTCAATCATATATATATATATATATATATATATATATATATATATATATATATATATAGTGTCGTGTATATATGATAGAAAGATAATGTCACTGCAACAATACTACTTCATTCATTTTAATTTGTTTGTCTTAGTTACTATTTGGACTGTCAAAAATATTTTCTAAAATATTTTCTTAATATTTTGAATTGTTATAACTATTGTGACTTATTGTATTTTTTATGTAGTTTTTAAATATTTAAATTTTATTTCAAAAAAATAAAAATTCTATATCCAAATTCAATTAAATATTAATTAATTTGATCCTTACACTTCGAATCTAACCAAATAAATTTAAAAAAATTGACTATTTTTTTCTGACCCCCACTTCCTGAAAAAGAAAGGACAAAAGAAAATCAGTGTAAGAGGTACAAAAGGAAAATTCTAGATACATAACTACACTTCGAATCTAACCAAATAAATTTAAAAAAATTGACTATTTTTTCTGACCCCCACTTCCTGAAAAAGAAAGGACAAAAGAAAATCAGTGTAAGAGGTACAAAAGGAAAATTCTAGATATATAACTTTAATTTCATGTGCACCTAATTAAATTGATAAGTGAAAAGAAAGATTACGTAATTAATAAAACTGTTTTGCACTATCACTTGTCAATACCAATGCACATTCAAGATCTATACGTAATCGATCAGTGTAATGGAGGCACAAAAGGAAGTTTGTTTCTTTTGATCCAATTCTTAATCAATCGAACAATACTTAAAAATGACTTTTATACTTGGCATTATCTTTTTATTGCAATTGGTTTATATGTTCTTCTTAGTCTCGATTTTAAGGATAATTATTGTTTTCCACCTAAAATCAACTAAAAAGAACGTACTAAAAAAACTACACAAACAATAAAGTAATCCTTTTTTTTCAATGACACGCTTGATGTGGTAGCATTACCCATTAATATACAATGTAACAAATTTCATTCACATTATTACGTTCAATAAAAGATATGACGGAAGCTAAAATCTAAGATATTGAAAGGAAGGAAAAATTAGCTAGCTTCTTTATGGCAAACATTGCCCTAACCTAACTAACACCACATTTTGCTACAACCAACACAATCCTCTATTTGTGAAGTAGAAGTAATTTATTTAATCTAACAATTGTCTCAAGGTCCTAATGCTTTAATTTTTGTTCTAGTTGAACCTTTAACTAATATTTGTTTGTCCCAAAGTAAGTGTTCATGTCTTATGTGTCAATTGAGTTTCTTATTGATTGCGCAGAGTATTAGTAATATGTTTGTATGTCGCATGAGATTTTTCATCTTATTGCTAGTCTTTTACGTTGAGTTCTTGCCCAACTTATAATAATTATTAATTGTTACAATAATTAATAATTTAGAATTCTTGCCCAACTTACAATAATTATTAACTATTACAATAATTAATAATTTATAGGTGTGGCCAAATAGCCTCTGGCAGAAATACAAGGTAAGGCTACGTATAATAAATTTGTAAGATTTGGCTCTTCCCCAAATTAACCTCGCGCATAGTGAAAGCTTTAGTATACCGGACTAAAAATTTTTTAGGGTTGGCCAAATAAATTATAAGACAGTAAAGAACGAAAGGGACGGTTATGTGTTGTTGTTTAGTTTACTCGGGAGAGTGAAAAGAATACCGCCCAGTGTGGCAGACTCTTGAAAAAAAAATTGTGATCAAGCAAAAGATGTTCGTAGATAGGAGTGCAGGACAAGCTCACACTCAAAAAACTAAAGAACACCGTCAGATATCTTGTAGATGTGAATGAGTAGCTTAGTGAATTTCCACTTTCATTAAGTTCATGGCCCTAATCAATAAAAAAAACTCGTCCATTTGATTTCATATAAAGAAAGAAACGAGACAAAGGAAATAAATCTTCTACTCGGAAACGCATAAATGCAAAAGTGATCTATAAATCTCTTGGGCCCATTTAACTGTTTTTACTCTTCAATATTCTGACATTTCTTGGGAATTTTTTGTGCCACAAAAATTATTTGGTTGAGTCGTAATCTGGATTCTGGAGCTAGCTTACAAAATACTATATTATGGCTGATTCCTAATTTCTAGAAGGTATTCTTAAGGGTCATTGCAACAAGTTATGTGGAGGACAGAGACACATTTAAAAGTTTTGAGTTTTAGTATTTTGTACTAATTTTCTCTAAGTATGAAAAATATATATCGCAAATACAAAAAAAATAAAAATATATGATTTATTTATCAAGATTGTGAGTACAAATCTGTATATATTTTTTTGAATTTTCTCCATAATTTGAGGGCTGTCAGTAGCATATTTCTCAAATCTAAGATAATTTGAAGCTCCTTGCAATGTATTTGATTGCAAGAAACATCGGGCGGCTGCTTTGACAAAGACCGTATTAATTTGATGCCTTGATCTCTTTTTGAATATCTCAAAATTTATAGAATTTTGAAATGCCTCTTCAAAATGAATATGTTACCATTTAAATAGGCTCTAAGAAACAGAGTAGAGTAGCCTCAACAAACCTAACAGGATTGGACTCGTCAGCTTGTAGAATTTCACAAAATTTTGATATTTATAAACGCTCTCTACTTCAAAGCTTGATTGTAGGCTTGATGAAACTCATAGACGGAACTTGAAGTACCCATTGGAGCTTCCATCTTTGCGGTATTGTGGCTCCAGATTTGCAGATATGATTTGTGAGAGAAGAGATGAAGGGCAATTTGGACCCATTTGGCGTGCAAATTTATTTGTAACAATATTTCTCAAATATGAAAATATACTGCAATCACAAAATAAATAAAAAATATGATTGTATTTATCAAGATTGTGAGTACAAATGAGTGATTTAGGATATATAGTAGAGTATCCTCCGAGCTAGAGTTTAGGGTAAAGTACCCTCCAAAAAATAAGGTAGAGTAGCCTCAAGAAATCTAACAGAATTGAACTCGTTTTGTAGAATTCCGTAAAATTTCAATGTCTACAATAAATTTTAAATTTTCTTTAAAAAAAAATTATAGAGTTTTTCACTTAAAATAAATTACTTATAATGTTAAGTGAATTTATATAAATTAGGACTGAGGGAATATTATAAAAATATACTCCATCTATCTCATTTTATATGACTCAATTTCCTTTTTAGTCAATCCCAAAAAGAATTATACATTTCTATATTTAGTAAGAATTTAACTTTAAAATGCTCATTTTCCCCTTAATTAAATGATTTATAGCCATACAAACATCTAAAACTTATTTTAGACCACAAGTTTCAAAAATCTTTCTTTCTTTCTTAAAGTCTGTGTCAAGTCAAAATAGGTCATATAAATTAGGACGAAGGAAGTATTGCTTTTGAAGAAACTGCCCGAAATAAAAGTAGAACAACAAGGAAATTAAATAAGGTTTGGTACCCGAAACAGTGTGAAGAAAGAATCTATGACTACACTCTATAGAACCAACATGAGTTATGATGAAATGATTGGAATCTCTTCATCTTTAACTAAAAGTTTTGGATTGAATTTTGAAAATGAAAAAAACTCATTGGTGCTCTCAAATGAGCCCTGAAACGTGCGATCAAAATTTAATGTTCCAAAATAAATATCAAAACACCGAATAGAAAATAAAACTAAACATTGTAAAAAACTAACCATAGCATCTAGCCAAGTTAATGAAATAGGATTTATAATATAAAACCTAACTACTAGAACTAAATTTGTTTATGCGAGGTAGCAAAAAAGTAATTGACTGACGAGATCACTAATATTTAGGATCGTTTGGTTGGTGAGATGGGATAGGTTTTGCTATCTCATAGAATAGTTAATTTTCTCATTTTAGTATAATTAATAGGATAAAATAATTCTTCGACTAATAATATTCATAATCAAATGTAAAACAAAATAATTCTACATGTTGTCCCAAAATTATTAATTTTATTCCACCAGTTAAACGATTTGTGCAGTATTATAACTTGCTCTTCTTTCTTCAACACTACGCAACATTCAAATATTTTAACCATCGAAAATTGTAGTAGAATAAATAAAATTCCTCTACTCTTAATTAAATATTATCGATTGAAGCTTTTTATATAAATGGGATTCTCAAAATATGTGCTAGACAAGAAAAGAACTTTTTTTGAAAAAATATTTTTAAAACATTTCGGAGAATTTAACAAAACAAGGTAGCTTTGAAAAACTTCATTGATGTTGTTTAAAAACATTCCACAAACAAATTGAAGTAAAAAAATGAGAAATTGGCATAGAGGTACAATCTGACTTACTTAATGGCAATAAATAGCCAGATTTTTTTATTATTGGCACTAGGTAGTTCAAACTTCAAATTGATATTTTAACTAGAGAAAAGGGATAAATATACCCTCGTGGATTTAGAATGAATATACCTCTAGTTAAAAAAAGCGATGCAAATATACTCTTATCGTTTAATAAATAATGTATATATACTCTCGTTTTATCCTTTTCTTTAACAAATTTATATTTACTGAATTAAAAAAATTTAAAATTAATTTTTTAATTTCAAAAAAGTCACATAACTTTAGAAAAATTACCTCACCCATTTTTTTATTCCTCCAAACCTGATCCAACTAAAATAAATCAATTCAACTTTTATTCAGACCTGACCCAAATATATTTTATGACTGAGAAGAAAAGAGATATAGGATTTTTTCATTTGGATTGGGTCTGAAGAGATTAAAAATGGGTGAAGTAATTTTTTAAAACCATGTGATATCTTTAAAATTAAAATAAAATCAATCAGTAAATATAAATTTATTAATGGAAAAAAGTAATACACACTATTTATTAGACAATAAAAATATATATATATGCACTAATTTTTTAAGAATTATATTACCTTTGAATCACAAAGTTGAGAAGCATATTTGTCCGTTTTTCCTTTTAACCATAAATTTTGATAAGATATAGTCTATGCTTCCCCTCTCTCTCAGAAGTGGTCCCCTTCCTCGTCTCTTCCCCAGCTTTCGTCATCACCCTCCTCGTCTCCTAAAAAAAAATAGACATGCACTAAACTTTTATTGTGTATGGAGTTTAAAAAAAACGAATCACAAAAATCTATTTTTTTTTCTTTCTCCTTCGCTAGTGAAAATGAATATTGTGAAGGAGTAGATATAGTGGAATATCTACATCGTTATAAAATAGTTGTGCATTTGTCATTTTAAGAATAATTGAAATTCGGTTTGAATCTTTTTGAAATATAATTTATTTCAACAATAACATATTTAATGTAATTTTATAACTGAGGTTTGAGAAAGTAAGTAGAGCGTATATGCAAACCTTATTTTTATTTTGGGAGGTAAAGAGTCTGTTTAGATATGGTTATTTTAAGTTGCTTTTAAGCATAAGCTATAAGTTGAAAGTCTTAGTTTTTCACTTTTAGCTTCTTTTTTGTTATTTTGGCTCAAAATCAAGTGTTTAAAAATATTTTTTTACTTATCCAAACACTCTAAAAAAGTTTAAATACTATTTTGACTTAAAAACACTTAAAATAAGTCAATCTAAACGGACTCAAAGAGGTTATTTTCGATAGACCTTCGGCTCAAGAAAAACATATCAAAGTTTATAAATTCTTTTCAATTGTAATATCGAATTTTATTGAAAATATCTTAAGGAGCTTAATATCAATTTTGGAGATGTTTGGAGATAATTTGAGGCAAATTTAAGATGATTTTTCAGATTGTAAAATTGATGTAGATGAAGACTCCATTTGTGTATTCCCCAGTGTATAAATCTATCTATATCCATGTATACCGATATATATCTATTTGTCTTTTATATATTTTGTATATGTACATATATGTATCTTTTCATAATCACGGATATCTCTATACAAAATACACGATATACAATGTGATATACACATGCTACAATTATTGATTCCAGGTCTGAAGTTTGACTCAAATTCATTTCAAATCGCCTTCAATTTCTCTCAAATTTTGTATATAATTTCACCTAGGTATTTTCCATGAATCCTAACCACACTCACTAAAACTATTATTAAATTTTCAGGTGTCAGTTTAATATAATTATAATTTCAAGATTGAAATTTTGCCATTGATGAACTTAAAGGACTTTTTTTTAATTAGCAATAGCGAAAAGGTGATGGGACGATGGAGAATCCCAGAAATCAGTTCAGTTGGGTGGTGGGTGAATATATCATGCAATATTAATAGGGTAACTTACATAATACACACATCTTTGGGAGCTAATTACTCTTTTTTCCACCTCTTTTACCGCTCGGATACATTCCTCTACTCGGATACATCGCCTCACCTCTGGATACATCACTTCACTACTCGGATACATCGGAATCCCATTGGATACATCCCAAAACCACTTGGATATATCGGCATTCTTTTGGTTTTACCTTTGATACATCGGGTGGGATGTATCCGAGGTGAGACGATGTATCACGAGGTGAGACGATGTATCACGAGGTGAGGCGATGTATCATGACCTGGGGCGATATATCCGAGTGGTATATGTGGTCTATTAAGTAATTAAAATAAAGTAGTGAAAGAGTTAGTAAATATATGTCTCTTTAGCTAGTTTATCCATATTAATAACAATTAAGATCTGACTAGTTTCTACCAATTTTTAAGGCTATAATTGCTAATCCTATTTTGCTAAAATTCTGCCAAAAACTAATAAGGAAAAATTACTGGGTGAGTATTTTTTTAATAAATAATTATTGTTTTAGTGATACTTTTTATTTGTTACTATTTATAGCAATATCATGATAAATCTGCACTATGTATTAAAAATGAATTATGCATGTAATATAGATGTATTATAAGTGGTCTACAATGTATTATGCTTGTTTGGTAAGAAATTGGCACAATGTGTTATAAGTGTATTAAAGTGTGTGATAAATGTATTATCCATGAATAAAACTTGTATTATATGTGTTTTATAAATTATTCTCTACAATATGTATTAATATTGTATTATAAATGTCTTATAAGTGTCCAGTAAAAAAAAAATTTATTGCTATAGATGGTAAATATTTTCTTAATATAGCACATTTATGTAGGTTTCCCATCATGTTTCAAATGTAGGGATAGGGAGGTGAATCTTGGCCTATTGCACGTGAATGATAAAATTATGTCTGATGTCTCTCAAAGTGTCGGATCTTTAATTTTTATCATTCAAAGTGTTTGGTCTTGAATTTTTATCTCCGCTTAATAAACTTTTAAAAAAATGACCATAACTTAAAACAAAATCGCTTGTAAATTAAAATAATAACTTACGCCTCATGGGCAATCGTTTAAGCTGTATCACTAAGTCTTACTTATGAGATACTCTATAATTCTTGTTTTAGAGGTAAAACTTAGCTCAAGGGCTTTACAAAAACTAACTTATGCTCCATGGGCAACAGTTTACACTATTTCACTAAGTCTAACTTATGGAATACTCTATAACTTTTGCCTTAGAAGCAAAACGTAGCTCAGGGGCTTTAAAAAATAACTTATGCCTCATGGGCAACAATTTACACCATTCACTAAGTCTAACTTATGGGGTATTCTATAACTTACGCCTTATGGAAAAACTTTAAAACTTATGTCTGATGGGCAATACCAAAGTTCTAACTTTTGTCTATAAGATAAGACTTCTGATCTGTCACGACCCAACCTAGCGGATCGTGCGGGCGCCTACTCTAATCACCTAGATAGACGAACCCTCACCCCCTGTCCAGCCGGTAACTTGCGGAAAAATAAGAAGTAGTGAAAATAGCCCTTCCTTTTATACATAACTGAAATCCTTTCCTTTACAAATCCTGTTCAGAAATAGGCTACATAAGAAATTGCGGAAAAACCTTTACAACATTTTTAAAACACCCTCCCCTAGGATCTGGTCTAAGCAGGTACAAGAGCTTCTACAAGATGACACAAAGAGATAAAAGACTCAACTTCCGCCATGGAATCGAAGACAGAAGTCGCTGGAGACCCTCATCACCGTGAACCTATGAAACATCACCAACCTGCAACCAGACTATACCAAAAAGGTATAGCAAGAGTAGAGTCATTACAAACACACAACTGGTAGGTATCATCGATCGACCCGAATTCATTCCTACCATCATATAAGAAAAACAGGGAAAGATATGAAATAAACATTATAGCTCCCTCCTTCACCTTTAACCTTGACCCTGACATCTAGGACTTCCAAGTCACCTTGTCATCTAGACTTCCCAAGTCACCTTGTTACGTAGACTTCCCAAGTCACCTTGACACGTAGACTTCCCAAGTCACATTTAACCTTTACCCCAGTCAATTACCTTGACTAAATATTCAGACTTGACCTGGCTAGCTGCCCAACCAAACCAATATTATACCCAAGTATTACCTACCATTTTTCAAAATTTCCCGGACCTCTAGGACAGCTTTACCACCCCGTTATATTAACCAATAACCATGCCAGACTCTCCGTCTTCCTCTATATTTACCAATCACATGCAATTCACCTAGAAACCATTGACACCTTCAATGACAACAACAAAGTTATATCTAAATCTCTTTCTTATCCCAAACCCGGACCCTCCAAGGATCCTCTAACCACACCTAAGTGTTCCACAGGCTATCCGGTCTACCCCAAGACCCATCCTTATGCTTATTAACACAATTAATCCTTGACCGTCATTAGTACACTTAATGACAATAAAATATGAACTCATAACCTCTTTTACCTAGTCCGGACCCACCTGGATCCCCCCTAACACATCTAGGTGTTAACATGACAACCCGATCTACACCAAGATCAAACTCATAACATGATGTAACACTCCGGCCTACACCAAGACCAACTAATAGCATGATACGATAACCCGGCCTACACGAAGACCAAACTCATAACATGATATAACAATCCAGCCTACACCAAGACCAAACTCATAACATGATATAACAACCCGGCCTACACCAAGACCAAACTCAACAGACATATCAGAATTTCTGGTCATTCAAGGACCACCATTGAACATCACAATTCAATAAAAACAGCCCGGTCCACTCACAGAACCAATAACAATCAATGCAATACAATAGTATCAATGCAATGCTGCAGTAAAATAAACCCGTACTAGGCGTGATACCCGAGCCAACTAAATAGTAACTTGTACCAGGCGTGGTACCCGTGCCAACCAATTAGTAACTTATACCAGGCGTGGTACCCGTGCCAATCAATCAGTAACCTGTACCAAGCGTGGTACCCGTGCCAACCAAATAGTAACATGTACCAGGCATGGTACCCGTGCCAACCGAATGTCAATAATCACAGTCAATAGATGAACACACACAACTTGTAAGACCAACAAGTAAACACCGTCCAACACAGACTGTAAACAGGAACCTAGACATTCCACACAACTTTTCTAAGCAAGGTAAAGCATACAATCACTTAGACACGAGTACATGAATATACAACATTCACAGAAAATCATAAACCATCACCTACCCCTTTTTGGATACAACTACGAAACATCAATTCCCGTCCGAAGACTATTTTCAGGTTCACCCTTTTTATTTTAACATATAACTAGCGATTTCCCTTTTTAGATAAACACACAAGCATGCTGCACTCTTTCCTTTTCTAACCTTAGCCAGACCGCCGCTAAGCCTCAAGCAATAACATTCCTGAAACCCCACCTAGGAGCTTCCAATTCCCATTTTCCGTGCTCCAAGCACTTCCCCGGTTCCCCGAACCTTCCCGACACGCTAGTCCCTCAACCCATCATTTTATCACGTCAATATGAATAAATTAAACACATAATAACATTCACAAGACCAACCATTCCGTACATCCTAGAAACAACACAATCAATCTCGAATCTGCCAGACTCCGTACCCGGAGGCCTAAAACATGGATTCTCCGTTTCTACTTCACAAAAAGTACGGAAAGTAAACAGGTCTAACTACTCATGAAAACCTAGCCTACCTGGGCGCCGAGAAGCTGTAACCGTGCGTTTCTGGCTCCGTGAAGGCATTCCTGACGGTCCTGCAGGCCCAAATCCGTGGTTTCATATCTTTTTTACCAGAATTCCTTTCTCGTTCTTGGTCTAAAAATAACACACAGTACATACAATTAGCACACAAGGCCTGCACATTACTCGGATTATACCAAATCTCCAAACCCCAGGCCACCCATGATCATTCCACCTTTTTCTGGGCTTTCCACCGTTAATTCTCCTAGTTCTATCATTTTTACGGATAAAATAGAGAATTTAACAACCTATAATCATAATAACATACTACTAACAATACCCAAGAACATACATGCTTGGAATCCCCTTCTTTCCCCAAATTCCACCATCCCTAGGTCATTCCAACCCTTCTCCAATTTTCCTCCTAGCAATTCTACCGCATAGGAAATGTATTACACAGTTTGGAGAACGAAAGCCTTACCTTAGGAAAGATTTTTGACGGAATAATGAGGAAAAATGACTGGAATCGCCTAGCCCTTCTCCCAAAATGAACTTGTGAAAAACTGATGTTTTGGGAAATGTTTCTGCATTAAAATCTCGTCGGTCCGCTATAGCGGTCCCTGCTCCGCTATAGCGGTCGGCTGCCGCTATAGCGGTCCCTGCTCCGCTATAGCGGTCGGCTGCCGCTATAGCGGTCTTAAGCAAGTTGACCGCCCTTTGACGCCGCTATAGCGGTAATTTCTACCGCTATAGCGGTGGCCGCTATCGCGCGTGGTCGCGCTCGTCGCGGACAGAATGTCCGGAAATCTGTCAGTTTTGGCCATTTCACAACACACCTGCTTCTCTCGACGACCTGAAGCAACTCTTTCACGTCAAACACAATTCCGGGAGTTTTACTTACCCAAATTCGATTTCAAAAAGTCCCCGGGACTCCTCTATTTCTTGACTACGCGGAAAACTAGCTTAACCCAAGACACCTAGTCCAATCCATACCCGGATTTCCTTAGATTCCACCTCGCTCCAAAACTGACCGAGGCTAGCCTAGCCCAGAATTTCAAACTCCCAAACCCGGAGTTTTCTAACTCTAACACTTGGCACGATTGGACTACCCGTAACGACGGACCCGGTCGTTACATGATCAATTATGCAGATTCATTATCTTGATATATCCTGAAAATCTTTCTTGTAGATAAAATTTATTAATCAGGACTAATAAATCAAGACCAATTCTTATAAAAGCTATTTTTATAAGACTTTTTTTATAAGGGACAAAACATCAAAACCACTCTATTTTACTGACATTTCTAAACTTAACTCGTGATGAAGCCAGTTTAGAAGGCCCATCAATTAGGCCTACCATGTTCTTTCATCTCAAACAGGACATGCAATATTGGGCCCAATATTGTATTCCATAATTACAGTTGCTTTGACATGAAAATGCACAAGAAACACATGGCAGATATATATAACATTGCATTCTAAATGCCTTATTATTATTTACATCTACATTATATTTACATATATTCATAGTATTTACATGTAATTAGATATACTGTCTACCTAACAATATTAATTTCATGAAAAAGAAAGGAGACAAGAAAATCAGTCCTATGGAGGTACAAAGAGTGTGTTCGGTAGGAAGGAAAATATTTTGTTGAAAAAAAGTCAAAGGTAAGAAGTCAGAAACCTCTGAGACTAATACTACGCTTATCCTTTTACCAGAAATCCTATCACCAAAACTAGTGATTTGCAACATATCAGGCAACCAACCAGTTGAATGGACAAAAAATTTCTGAGGGGGTCACATTTTTTTCAATCGTTCATGAAAAAAAATCAAAAAATGAATCATCTGCTCGACACGGGTCTATCTATGGAAGATCCTAGGTTTGGACATTAGATGAGAAAGACTCATTGGTCATTCGAGGATTCTATGATTTTAGTGATAACTGAAAAAGTGATATTTTTGACTACCACTAAGGAGATATTGAAAGCAATCCAACAAACCTACTCAAAAATTAAAGATGCTGAGAAGATGCAGTTACCTTGGAGCACTTCATTGAAAGGGAATATATATATACAACTTCCTTGCAAGATATAATGTTGATGTCACATCCCAATTTCTGGGATGAGATGTGACCATCAACCAACTAAACATATCTATCCATATCCATGAAAGTGGATGTTAGAATTTATAAAATATTTAAGTTGAAACAACTGTAACAAGTGGACTATTGTCCAATCAAAATATGTACGCTTAAAGTATGGTTCTTATAACATCTGTGCGTTGTAATTGATTGATATCTAGAAATACATATTTTTTGTTATGACAAAAAGAGAAACTCAAAATGATTTTTGAATTTTTATGTGTTTTAGTCGTTTTACCCCTTTACATAGTTGTATTATAGTATTTGTGGTTTGGGGGAGTAGGTGACATAGTTTCCTAGGTGTTTGAATGGGTAGGAAAATATATAAGTGAGTTTCTTACTTATTTTCTTGTGTTCGATAGATGTAAAAAATGTTATCCTAAAAATATTTATATATAAGTTAAACGAGTACTATGAGAGGTGCGGGTGGGGAGGTAGGGGTGTGAGATGGTGGGGATGAGGGCTATGGGGGTGGGGCTGAAGATGAGGAGTGTTGCAAAGTATGGAGAACACAATCGAATGGAGTTTCACTAGTCCAACTTGTTTTTCCTACTTTTATAAGGGAAATCACTTTCCTCATTTGTAAGGAGCTTGTTTTCCTAAAATAAAATATTTTTCAAACTGTTTAACCAACCGAACACGAAAAAAATAAAAAAATATTTTCTGAAAATTATTTTCCTTTTACACCGAGAAGTTTGTTTTTCTCAAGAGGAGTACTGGCAAAATTCGAGTTGAGCTTGTAGATATTTTAAATTTCATGTGCACCTAAATTGATAAGTGAAAAAAAAAAGTTACTAAAAATGTTCTGCATGCAATATCAATTGTCAATACCAACTACCTAGGCAGGTGTAAGTTATTTTTGCTACCTTATTATTTTTAATGATTGACTTTAGTCCTTAGCTAATATTGTCTTGTGTGTCAATTAATTGAGTTTCTTATTGAGTGCAAAAAGAGTATTGGTAATGCGTACGTTTTTAGGTCGAATCATGAGCTTTCCCATTTTATAATCTAGTCTTTTAATAAGTTGAACTCTTGTCCATCTTTATAATAATATAAATATTGGTACCAAAATATGTTGATCAATGCTTGAGAGTACCAACCATACAAACAAAGTGAATGATATGAATAGGATGTACAATCTAAATCCTATCTACTACCAGACCAAGCCTCAGTGGTCTTTATTGATGTTTTGAGGTCTTTCAAATTTCTTCTCCTCAAATAAGTGAATACACTTCTATGTTATCTTGTAATTGCCTTTTTTTTTTTTTTAAAGAAATTGCATTAAAGATTTTCCATTGTATTTGGGAGGAAATGGGAAAAAGTTAATATGGGCTACTTTATGTCATCAGTTTAGTTTGGTTATCATACACTACCAAATTCTTAAAAGGATTTTTACAAAAATGTACCAATAGCCGTATGTATACAACATATATATGCAATGCATATATAATGTATATGCATGTATACTCCATGTATACTGAATGGTTATTTCAGGTAAGAACTTTGGCCAGATGACAAGTGTGCTATTTTTTGTATAAAAAATTTAACACAATGACCATTTTATCTAATTTTCCCTTCTTAAAATCAACATGATGTTTCAAGGGTAGGAACATGCAAGTTAATCATGGACCTAGTGCACGTGAAGAAGCCCAGTTTAGAAAGCCCATCAATTAGTATATAAAAAATATATACTAATATGTACAATATATATATAATTTTTATATAATAAAATGATATACGAAATATATATTTGTCGGCTATTGTCTTGTGGGCCGGTAAACTATGTAAAATTTCCCATATAAAATGGAAATTAACACTATATACCATTTTTAAAGAATAATTAACAGTCATTTAGCCAACAATTGGTATTGACATATATAACACAAAAATATTTAGCAATAGGTAATTCTCCTACAACCCTCACACGAAAACCCATTTACGGCACATTTTTCATCCAAGATTGATTCTACCTTTTCATCTATATTTTTCTTTATTTTTAGAGTAAGCGGTTGGAATTCATCTTGGACGAGGCTATATACAGAATATGAAAAAGATTAAAGGTGATTTGGATTAATTTAGAGTAAAAATACAAAGCTGAAATAGACCTGAAAAATGTCACAATGACAATGTATATCACTTGTATTTTCATGTGTGGTTGGAATTCATTTGAGGGCGAAGCTTTACATAAACTTTGAGAAAGATTGGAGGTGATTTGGACTAATTTGATGTTAAAACTCAAAGCTGAAATCAACCTGAAAAACATCAATGTGACAATATATATCATTGTACATCACATGTTTTTCACTGGGTGTGATTGGAATTCTTTTGAAACACTTGGACGAATTGGTAGTTTATTTTTTGTTTCTACAAAAATCTCATGCGTGAATATCACTCTTGTAGAATTGGTGTTTTTCCAATTTGATCAAACCAGAACCTTTTACGGACAAATTGTATACTATATGTATGTGATTTTAGCAACTACTTTTGTCGTAACAAATTCAGATCAACGTCCAAATTTGGAATCATATACATGACATATTCTGGATCAACTAAAAGTTTTGGCGTTCCAATAAGCTACAGTTACATTTATTTCATTAGAAATTGATGATCTTTAATAATACTTTATGAGAGATGGCTAGTTCAAGATGTTGAACAACAATTGATGATCTACCATGTCATTATGAAAACTTACACAGGGTAGAAAAATTACGTCAATCCATTAAAATATGGTACGAATATTTACGACAAGAAATGAATCATAATTTTAGGATGATTGACCATTTTAATTTAGAGAAAATTATCCTAGATATATATTTAAGAGTTTTTTATTACACTAAATACATCATCTTTTTCCTAATTACTAAACTGCCTTTTTAATTACGAGTCATACCAGAATTTAAAAACCACAAGTTATTTTTATTTTTCTGTATTTGAATTTAAATTTACTTTTAATTTTATTTAATTAAAGAAAAGTTACCTATAATAAGATAATTAAAGAGTTATTAATTGTGCAACAAATTCTGAATGGGTACCACTAAATCACACATTTCAATCTATCTATTAAAATATATTGAAGATTTTCACACTCTCTTTTCAATTCCTCGATTCTCTCCAATATAATAGGGATTCTTCTTCATTTTCTTTCCCAAAATATTTCCACTCCAATTTTACCACCGAAAAATTGATGAATAATTTGAGTGTATGAAAATGATAAAATATTGCTTCTATTATTTATTTTAACGGATAATTTCATAGAATTTTTATATTTTTGCATTAACATATAAATTTAAACATTGTATAGAATATGGTGTACCTGTCATAAAACTATCATACATTTTGTATAAAATATGATGTACTTGTATTAATTTATTCACTCTAGTTTAATCCAGTTTATATACATAAAATTTAAATTGTAAATGCAACACACAATTGATATTTTGTTTGTTAACAAACGTGTACTAAAATGGTTTAAAATAGTGTCCCAATAATCCAAATCTATCACTTAAGATGATACCTATTAATATACTCATATCATATCATAATTGATTTATTTCTATATAATTTGGTAATATATGTAAAGCATATTAAACTTGTATAAATTGAAAATTTTCTATTGTTTAACATTAATAAGTTGAATATTTTAAGGAAATAAACATGTATATCTTACATGATAATAGAAAAGGAGTAAAACATGGAAATTAAGTTATAAGAGAGATTGTTGGGTTGATTAGTATCCCAAAATATTTTTTTAGGGAATTTGTTCCCCCGATTTTTTTTTTCCGTTTTTTTTTATTTTTTTTTATTTATGTTTATTAAGTTGGTAGATTTGGTAAGAAAATATATGGTAGATATTGAAATTAGAATCTAATGGTATGACTTGTAATATTGTATCTAATATAATATATATGAGTTTTTTTCCCTTTAATTTAGTTCATAGAATATCTTTCTGCAAAACTAGAGTAAATACATGAGGCCCGGTGATGCACAGTTTAAAACTTGACCCTTCTGCACTTAAATATCATACGTTTGTCTAGTTAGCAACTAATGATACGTATGACCTTAGAAGGAGGTCAGGGTGAGAGAATTAATCTTTCAATTGGCAATTAGAATTAAATTCTTTGGATTACCAAATTATATAAAGAGGCCATGGTTTTTCTTTATTGCTGAAACTTTCATACAAATTTTGTCAATTAACAGGCTTAATTATGCAATGACATTATTCATTTAACATAAAAATGGATTAATTAGTGACTGAAATTACAAGCAACTACGTCTGCTGTGGTTAATTAGAATCATGTTTAGAGTTCAAACGTGATTTGTGATATATGTTTGTTGACTTGTATTATATTTCATATTTGGCATACTGTATACTGTCCATTGATAGCTCTAGGACAAACGTGAATTTTGCCATTTGAAATACGACTAAAATTTTCGTTGATAATTTTTTTTAATTGTATTATTTATGCGGGATATCGATATATATAGTTTGCATTCATCTAAAATATAATTTTTAGTTGTCCCTTGTCAATGTGTCACGATTTCATTTATCAAAATCTATTCTAAAAAAATTGCATCTATTGTTATTTATTTTGCCCAAAATATTATTCAGGAAGAAAATGTCAGAGGGAAATTAAAATAGTAGGAAGAATGATTCGTGCAATATAGTCCTCTCAAATCCAGCTAAATTAATAAGTAAGTAATTGTTTAGTTTTTTAAATCGCGATTCCAAAACATGCACTTCCACATCAGAAAAGAATATTTGTGAAAAAGTTTGTGAAAAAAAAGAAGATATTGGACGGTGCTCAAGGTGTTGGTATTAATTTTAGGGATATTTTCATAAATATACCGTTTTAAAAAAATAATTACATCTACATATTGCATAGCCTATCTTTTTTTCCGCAACACATGTTTATATATCTTTATACAACATTATACCTTTACTATACAGAAATGTATAAACTTGTATAATAGTGTATAAGAAGTATTTATACACACTTTTACATTGTTATACACCTTATATATAATTATTCAACATCAAAATCACCACAAAAAGGGTGTGGGGGGGAGGGGGGGGGGGGAGAAGAAGCAACTGCTGAAGGCAAGTAGCTTAGCAAAACAAGAGAAATCAGCAACAACTCAGCCTTCAAGCTTGCGAAAAAGTGGGCTATGAATATAACTATTTTACTTAAATGTTAATAGAGTGTTACCATCCCTTAATTTTATGGTTTATAATGCAAAGTCAAAAAAAAATTGTGAGTCTTTTTTTTCTATGGCTTCTTTGTCGATTGGAAACATGCTCTCTACCTCACTTCTGAGGTAGTGGTATGGACTGCGTACACTCTACCCTTCCCAGGCCCCACTTTGTGGAAATATACTGGGTATGTTGTTGTTGTTGTTCTTTGTCAATTGTTTTAATGGCCACACCGGGATGATCTCTAGGGGATATAACGATATGCATGAAGACTTCGATTTTGGAGATAGAAACGAATTAAAGGTGGTACATCGCGATTGGGTTTTACTAAAGCTTTTAATTTGGTGATAGCTAACTCAAGTTTTTCAAAAGGAGGAGCACTTGGTCAACTTCTAGAGTACAACGGCTAAGACTCAAATTGATTATCTAATCTTCAGGAAGTGCGATAGAGATTTATGCACAGATTGCAAGGTTATCCTGAGTGAGAATCTCAAGACCCAACATAAGCTTTTGGTGATGGACTTAGAGATTATGAAGAAGAGGAGAAAGAGGGTTGTGTATGGTCAACATAAGATCAAGTGGGGAGTTGTCACTAAAGACAAGGCCCATGAATTAGGAGGATAAGTTGTCGGCAATGCAGTGAAAGAAAGAGCCCGGCATTCATTTATGAATGAATATTCATAGCTGAGCTTACTAAAACAGGGACCAACCTCGTCGTAGTGATTAGAGGACACCTGGGGTGGGAGGAGTAGTGGGGGCACGAGTAATATGTGCTCCACAATAATGACTTGCATGGGAAGCAATTAGAGAGGTGTTAGGGGTTATGAAGGGTTACTCTGATAGACACAAAAGAGACAGGTGATAGAATGAAGAGGTCAAAGAAAAAATGAAAGCCAAGAAAGCGACATATGTGAATCTAGTGGAGAGAAAGGACAAGAAGGAGAAGAGGACAAATCGGAAGTGGTATAGGAAGGCCAAGAAGGAGGCAAAGCTAGCAGTTACGGCGATAAAGACTGAGCATTTACACGTTTGTATGAAGAATTTAGGGACAAAGGTGGGAACAAAAAGTTATACATACTAGCCAACATGAGAGAGGGGAAAGTGCGTGATCTAAATCAAGTTAAGTGCATTAAAAATGAGAAAGGCATAGAATTGACGGACGAGGCTCATATTAAACGTGGATGGTTGACATACTTCCATAGACCTTGAATGAAGAGGGGACAAGAACATTGTGATACCTAATTTGAAGCACTCCGAGATTCATTTAGATTTTAGTTATTGTAGACGTGTAAATATTAAGAAAGTGGAGGGTTCTATGCATAAGATGGATAAAGAAATAGCGACCAAGCTAGATGGAATTTTAGAAGATTGCAAACAAGGAAGGCTTGGGATGACTTACTGGGTTATTTAATGTCATTTTAGGACAATAAAGATGCCCAAATAATAGAGATGGAGTACCATGTTTTGTTGTATAAGAATAAGGGTGATATGCAAAACTACAACAATTATATGGGTATCAAGAAGCTAAGCAACAGAATGAAAGTAGGGAGAGAGTGGTGGAAGTTAGGGTTAAGATGAGTATGTCTATTTTTGAGAATCGGTTTAGATTCATTCCAGGGCGATCGATTACAGAAGTCATTCACTTTGTAAGGAGGTTGGTAGATCAGTATAAAAAAAGAAAGTGGAGCTTGCATATAGTGTTCATAGACCTGGAAAATCATACAAACAAAGTCCTAAGGAAGATTTTATTGAGATATTTAGAGGCTAGAGGTATTCCTGTAGATTACACTAGAGTGATTAAGGACATATATGATAGTGCTAAGACCTAGGTCAGGATTGTGGAAGGAGACTTGAAACACTTTCCTATTTTGGTGGGGTTGTACTAGGAATTCAGTCTTAGCCCGCTTTTATTTGAATTAGCTATGGATGTGCTGACGCAATATATTCAAGAATAGATGTCATGGTGAATGTTATTTTGCATATTACATAATACTAATTGACAAGGCGCAAGACTGGAGGTTTGGAGATATACCTTGGAGTAAAAGAATTTCAAGTTGAGCGGGATCGAAACTCACTACTTTGAGTGTAAGTTCAGTGATATGACTAATAAAGTGGACGTGGTCGTGAGGCTTAACATAGAAGTCATCCCTAAGATAGGAAGTTTCAAGTATTTGGGGTCAATTATCTAAGATAGTGGAGAGATTAATGAGGATGTCACACATCGTATTATGATGAGGTAGATGAATTGGAGGCCCGTATCTAGTATTTTGTGTGAAAAATATATCATTGACATAAAGGTAAGTTCGACAGAGTAGTGATCAGACTGACTACGTTATATGAGTCGGAGTATTTACTAGTCAAGAGCTTTCATGTCCAGAAGATGAGTGTAGCAGGGTTGATGATTTTGAGATGGGTGTGTGGGCATATCATGAGATATAAGATTAGGAATGAAGATATTCGAGATAAGGTGGGAGTAACTCCCCCTGAAGGACAAGATATGAAAAGTGAGGCGAAAATGATTTTGGCATATGAAGAGAAGATGTGAAAATGTCTCTGCAAGGATGTTTGAGATGTTGGCCATAGTGGGCTTGAGGAGGGATAGATGTAGGCCAAAATAATATCGGAGTGAGGTGATTAGGCAAGACATTACACAAATTCAACTCACTGATGACATGACCCTTGATAAGAGAGTGTGGAGGTCGAGAATTAGTATAGAAGGTTAGTAGGTAGACAGACTTCCTTTCAAACTACAAACATGGAAATCATTGAAATAACTCTTTGATTGAAAGAGGATGATTCCTATAATATATTACTCCAGTCAGTGTTATTTTTTTTCGTTCATAGAATATTAGTATTGTTTTATATTATTTTATTCTTAGATTCTTATTACTACTTGTTGTTTCTTTAGCCCCAATTATTTTATTATCTTGTTGTTATTTCTGTTTGTTGTTACTGCCTCTTTTTCATCTTTCTTTGAGCTGAGGTCCTATAGGAAACAACATCTCTACCCTCTCAAGATAGGGGTAAGGTCTGCATACACACTACCTTTCCTAGATCTCGTTTGCGAGATTACATTATTTGCTAGTGTTATTTGTCAATTTAAAAGATAAAAGTTTCTCATTGATTGATTAGAAATCGCTATTTTTCTTTTCTTATATTGAATTTTATTCACGTGTTATGATGCAAATCGTTTTAACCGGTCGTTCCCCAAAATTCCACAACACTTCCAAACACGTGTAAGAGAAAATGATAAATTAAGATAAGGACAACTCTGGAGAATATTGAGAAGAGAAAATGGGCTTGAAAGAAAATTGGCCCATTTTTCACTTGGTTAAATCCAAAAATTTGATGAATAAAAAGAAGAGAAAATTTCTCAAATAGCAAACTTGAGCCCATAATTAAGGAGGAGATATCAAATATTAACTAATTACAGGCGATAGCAATTAATAAGCTAAAATATTATCAATTTTATTTGTATTTAACGTTCATGGTTATTAATCAAATACAAATACAAATTGATGTGGAAGAGTGATTTTAGCTGATTGTTACCGTTTAAAAAGGAAAGGATCCTTAATGATTATAATTTCTTCCTTATATCAAGGATCTTTAATGATTATAATTTTTTCCTTATATCAAGGATCTTTAATGATTATAATTTTTTTCTTATATCAAGAATCTTTAATGATTATAATTCCTTTCTTATATCAAGAATTTTAAAAAGGAAAGGATCTTTAATGATTATAACCTAGAGAAAAAATGATATACAATGGATCAAAAGTTCAAGTTCAATATATAAAGATGTATAAGACAGCCAATTTGTGTTTTTATTTATGTAAATACATATACCAGACCAACCAAACACACATAAATCATTTATATTTGTATTCGTTTTGCATACAACTAATACATATACTAGAACAGCCAACAAAAATGCATTTCTATTTGTATTAGAATATAAATACATTTGTTATGTTTTGTATGTTAAGCACATATATCAGACCAGCCAAACACATATAAATCATTTGTATTTGTATTCGCTTTGCATACAACTAATACGTATATGCCAGAACAGCCAACAAAAAATACATTTGTAATTATATTCGAATACAAATACATTTGATATATTTGTATGTTAATTACATGTATCAGACCAACTAAAAATATACAAATACATTTGAGTTTTCAAATATGTGTCGATATACATACAAGAGCAGTCAAAAATACATTTGTATACATTATGTATTACAAATACATTTGCGAAATTGCAAAGTCTAAGAAGAGAAATACATTTTCGTATTAAAAAGTACAAACATATGTATTTGTGTTGAACTAAAAAATACAAATACAATAAATTTCTGTGCAAAATTCTCAATTTATACTATTTATATACCTATAGAAAATTTAAAATACACTTTAAAAAAAATATAAAAATGTATATCTCTCCTTCTTCATCAAGATCTTCTTCACCAGATTGAGATTCATAAGCTTTTTCGAACTTTTTTCTCAAATTCTTGCTAGCAGATGCAATATCTTTAGCTTTCCTCTTTTTTTTACTGCTTTGTTGTCTTTATTGGAAGTCGGGGAAGGATGTATGTCGATTTTTTTGTGCCTCTTTTCTTCAATATTTTTGCCATACTAGATCATTCCTATACTTGAATCTAAACTCTTGAACTGGCTTTTTCACTTGAGCGGCAACAGCAGCAGAGCCTGCATTTGTATTTTCTTGATAAATACCCAATTAAAAGATGGGGCATAGTCAAAATTAACATTGCTACGTGGTGTACCTCTTGTAAGCCTCTTATTTGGTGTGTGTTCAGCCATTGATGCATACCTCCAATCTTACTACCAACTGTAAATTGAGTAAAATAATAGAAGCTTGAGAAAAAGTAATGAAATCGATTGAAATACAACTACCGTCAAATATATTTATGGAAGAAATAGTAGCAATAACTGATAATGGTGGTGGTCTTACAGAGCATCCAACTTTTATCACCAGGGTGAAGGAGGTTTGGAGGGTAAGCACCACAGGGGATATGAAGCAAGTCTGGAACAATCTGAAAAGAGTTAAAACCACCCTCAAACAGCTGAATCACAGTGAATACAAAGGGGTGAAAGAGAGAGTGGCTGACCTGAGAGATCAACTTAGCAGGTTTCAGGTGATCATGAGAATATCTTCTTAGGTTAGTGAAAATTATCAACAAGAAAGAGAGATTTAACAACAATTAGAGAAATTGAGCTTGATTGAGGAGAGTGTGCTGATGTGCCGGGATTTGACGACACTTTTGATGCTTAAAACAAGGGATTTTTGGGAGTTCTTGAGTACATTTTGTTAGATTTGATGTCGTTTGTTAAGTGTGCAGGGACAAAGTAGGAAATAGATAAAAGTACCAAAAAGTTGTAGTTTCTGGGCAAAAGATAGGCCACCACGGGTGTCACACCCATGATGGCCCATGGGGCAGGCCGAGAGATTGAGACAACAAGAATTCGCCAAGGTAATGGGCCCCGATAGGCTGGCACGACGCCCGTAGAAGCCACGACGGGACGTCACCTTGCCCGTCGATATGCTCTAGGGAGATGTGCAAAAGGCCAAGGAAGAGCGACGGGCACAACGATGCTCGTGACAACCCCGATGGCCCATCGCTGATGCCCGTGGAAACCAGGCAGGAGAGCTGGAGAAAGCCAAGTCAGGCAATGTGAGGATCACGATGGGCATCGCAGCTGTGATGTCCTGTCGCCTAAGCCCGTGAGATCATGGCAGCGAGATTTCCTTAAGAAGTGAAGAAAGTTGACGGCACCTCGACTCCCATCGCACCAGCGACAGCCCGTGAGGCGTCCTGTCGGATCTCCCGTGTCCAGATTCTCCCAGTTTAATTAGGATTTGGTTTCTTTGTCTATAAATACTTTCCCTTAGGTTTTATTTTCTGAGTTCACGAGTTGTTACACGATATTTTCAGAACACTTTCGGATATTTGTTACATTATTATTTTGGTATTGATTCTAAACAGAAATTCTTGATATTGAAGTGTTCTTGAGATTTTTCTTCAAGATTTTGGATTTTTTTATTCTCAATTGTAAGTATCTATTGATGATTGCTCAAACAAACAATAATTGTGCACTTATGAATATGAGTAGCTAAATCCACAACTAGGGTTGTGGGAACCATGAAGGATTAACGAAGTAGGCAAAATACCTTGATAATCTAGGGCGGTGTTTATGCATGTATTGTTCTTCCCTTCACTTTGATTGCTTTTTAACGGTGTGCAATGTTAGAACTCGCCTTATCCTTACTTACCGGACCAAGGAGGTAACGGATGGGAAAAGGGTTGTTTAACAATGGAGATTTGAGGCTACCAACCCTCATCTAATAGCTTGACCTTATCCGGGAATAGCTAATTTGGGATCCAGGGTAAGGGTTAGTAAAGCACACACCCGCGGCCGGACCAAGGCGTGTGGTGAAATTCACCTAGTTGCCGGACCAAGGAATTAGGTGAACCTAACTTACCGATTCTGCATGCTAAGCACCAAACCAGTTTACTAAGTACAAACGCCTTACTAAGTTATGATCTCATAGGTAACACTACCCTAGTCATCTCATCCATTGGTTACAACTCTCGAAATTAGCAATTGTTACTTGTTTACTTTTGATTTACAATCGTTACTTGTCACTTTAACCCCCACTCCTTGCGGGAAATAAATGACTAAAAGCACGAGTAAACACTGATCGACCCTAGTTCTACCATATTCCCTGTGGGATCGACCCCAACCTTTAGTTGGGTTCTATATTTGAACAGCGACCGCTTACGCTTCTTTTAGAGGTGTAATTTGGGCGCATCAAATTTTGGCGCCGTTGTTGGGGAATACGGTTTAGGAATAAGAGAGATTGTGTTTATCTCACTTATAGTCCTTATTTCCTGATTTTACTTTTTCTATTGTTTTTGTTTTGATCTCAGGTTGCACACTTGTGCATGCCCAGCACAAGGAGTCAAGGCAATCCCTTGATCCCTTACGATCCGAAGCTCTCCAAAACTCTATGAAATATGTCTAAAGAGGGAGAGCATGATACCTAAGAGAAGATTACAGATCGGCTACTAGCTAAAGCTGAGCAGCAGAAAAATGATGACGCAGCACGCCAAAAGAAAGACGAAGACGCCCTTCTGCTGAAGATGCTCAAATTGCAAAAGATCTCGCAGCTCGAAAAGCTACAGCTGAGCAAGCAAGGCTAGGAAGACAACATGTTGTCCAGGACGAGGTGGCAACTAGACGTGTGCCACATAATAGGGGTCGACAGATGCAGCAACAAAGGCATATCCCTCGGTATTATGATTATGAGGATGATGATAATGAGGAATTTGGCACCACTGGAACCAAAGTGATGCCACCACTGGCTGACGGAATGAAATTTGATATCACCAGCACCATGATCCAGATGTTGAACCTGAAAGGACTTTATTCAAGAAAGTCCACGGAAGATGCAATTCTACATGTGTAAAATTTCGTGGGGATTAGCAAATCGTACTATATGCCAGGAGTGGGGCAGGAGGTTATCAGACTAAGGTTATTTCCATTTTCATTGACCGGTGAAGCGACTGCATGGCTCTCAGAACTACCTGATAATTCCATATACACATGGCATAAGCTGAAGAATCAGTTTCTGGAGCGTTTCTTTCCCCCATCGAGGATGTTGCAGCTAAAATAGGAGATCTATAACTTCAAGTAGCTGCCTGCAGAAGCATTGTATGAGTCTTGGCTGAGGTTTAAGAAGAAGCTGAAATAAGTTTCGAGACACGAAATTTCTTCAAGGCATCTGATGGAGATCTTCTACAAGGCATTGAATGCCAACACTAAAGCAGTAGCTGATACTGTAACTGGAGGAGCATTCATGGAGAATACATATTATGAGGCTACAGAGATGCTGGATAGGGTTGCTAAGACTAACCGGGCATGGTATACTAGAGAGACTGAGACTCCAGCAGGTACTTATGCAGTTGGTAAGTCCATGGATCCGAATGAATTGCAAGACATTAAATAGAAAGTTGCTGAGATGAACACGACACTTGGGTTGCTTGCAAGGAAATTCCTGGCCGAGGGAGTAGAAAAGGTAAAAGCCATCGGTTCGCAAGGCAAAGCACCTAGACCAGACGGTTACTCATCTGAAGAAGAAGTCAGTTATCTGAATGATCAAGAGACGGGTTTCTGGGCTTCTGGCCAAGGAAATCAAGGTCAGAACAGAGATAGAGATGATTACTACAATCAGTCCGGCTACAGAGATGGTGACTGGCAGAAAAAGGATGGGTATAAGAATGATAGAGCTGGCCTCTACTTTCCTCCTGCAACTCGTGAAGAGCGGGCTGGACAACCTACCATGAGGGAATTGATCAACAAAGTGTTCCAAAAGGTTGACTCCACGGATGCAAGTATGAAGGAGATAAAAGCTGAACTTTCAGGTATCAGTCAAAAGGTGGAGTCTCGCTCCGTCTCCATAAAGCAGCTTGAGACACAGATGCACCAATTGTCAACCAGCATGAATCCGTTCCAAAAGGGTACTCTCCCAAGTGACACCATTCAAAATCTAAAAAATGATCGACATGTTATGGCGGTGACCACTCGGAGCGGAAAGCAGACTATTGATCCTCCCATGCCTATTGTTGTTGATGAGCCAGCCGAAGCTGAGAAGGATGACGCTGAGATTATAGCTGATTCTGAAGAGAAAGCTAGTGCTGAAGGGTCATCTGAGAGACCGCCTTCTGAGTTAAAGGCGTAGAGCAAAGAGGTCGCACCGGTCTTGAAACCCATGCCATGGCCTCCTCCACCTTATCCCCAGAGGTTGAAGAAGAAGGTTGAGGATGCCAAATTTCACAAGTTCATCTCCATGTTGAAGTAGCTATCAGTCAATATCCCTTTGGTGGAAGCATTAGAGCAGATGCCTGGTTATGTGAAATTTATAAAGGATCTGGTGACGAGGAAGAGAACGATTAGTTTTGAGCCAGTCAACAATTTGCACCACTGCAGTGCAATAGTATCCCGTTCTATGGTACAGAAGAAGGAAGATCTTGGAGCCTTCACCATCCCTTGCACGATTGGAGCATTCTACTTCGCCAAAGTTTTGTATGATCTGGGTGCTAGTATAAATCTGATGCCGCTAGCAGAATACAATCAGCTGGGCTTAGGATCCCCCACTCCGACTACAATGCGGCTACTTATGGAAGATCGCACGGTGAAGAGGCCTATGGGAATATTATATGATGTACTGGTAAAGGTTGACACATTTATCTTTCCTGCAGATTTTATGATTTTGGATTGTGAGGTTGACTTCGAGGTACCCATTATCTTGGGGCGACCATTCTTGGCTACTGGGCGCGCTTTGGTTGACTTGGAAATAGGTCAAATGAAATTCAGGCTGAATGATGAGGAGGTGACTTTCAATGTGTGCAAATCTATGAAGCACCATGATGACATGCGAGTGGTGTTAGTTATTGATGTTGTTGATGAGGACCAGTTAGTCGTACCTATTGAGGAGAGACTTGGTGTCAAAGCCCTTGCAGCCATAATTATGAACTTTGATGGTGATGATATTGAGGAGTACGATAAAATGGTCACAACGCTCACAGGTTTGGGATCTTATAGTTATGCACCAAAAAAGCTGGACTTGGACTTGAAGAATAGGCAGACACCACCTGCCCGCCCATCCATTGAGGAGCCTCCAATCTTGGAGCTCAAAGCACTTCCAGCACTTCTTCGGTACGTATTCTTGGGAGCTAATCAGACTTTACCGGTAATCATTGCTGCAGATCTAGTTGAAGCCCTGGTTTCGCACTTGAGGAAGTTTAAGAGAGCCATAGGTTGGACTATCGCAGACATTATTAGTATTCTGCCCGGAATTTGTACACATAAAATCCAGCTCGATCCTGATTGTGCTCCATCTATTGAGCATCAGCGTAGGTTGAATCAGCCTATAAAAGAAGTCGTGAAGAAGGAGATCATTAAGTGGCTGGACACATGTGTGGTTTATCCGATTTCAGATAGCAAGTGGGTGAGCCCGGTCCAATGTGTACCAAAGAAAAGAGGGATTATTATGGTCCCAAATGCAAAGAAAAAGTTGATTCCGATGAGGCCAGTCACAGGCTGGCACATATGCATTGACCACAGGAAACTGAATGCATGGACTGAGAAAGACCATTTCCCAATGTCGTTCATGGATCAGATGCTAGACCGTCTTGCGGGTAGAGGTTGGTACTATTTTCTTGATGGTTATTCGGGGTATAATCAGATCTCTATTGCCCTCGAAGACCAAGAGAAAACCACTTTCACTTGTCCGTATGGGACATTTGCTTTCAAGAGGATGCCTTTTGGTCTGTGCAATGCTCTAGCTACATTTCAAAGGTGTATGATGTCCATTTTCTCAGACATAGTGGAAGACACTATAGAGGTATTTATGGATGACTTTTCAGTGGTAGGTGACTCTTTTGAAGATTGTCTAGATTATCTGGGTTGTGTATTGAAATGATGTGAAGAGTGCAACCTAGTGCTGAATTGGGAAAAGTGTCACTTCATGGTCAAATAGGGCATAGTGCTTGGTCACCAGATTTTGAAGAAGGGTATAGAGGTTGATAGAGCGAAGATTGAGGTGATTGAAAAATTGCCTCCACTAGTTTCTGTGAAGGGAATTCGGAGTTTCTTAGGACATGCTGGCTTTTATAGGAGATTTATCAAGCACTTTTCCAAAATTGCTAATCCATTGTGCAAGCTGTTGGAGAAAAAGGTAAAGTTTGTGTTTGATGATGCATGTCTGAAGGCATTCGAGTGCCTTAAAGAGAAGTTGGTCTCAGCTCCTATCATTATTGCTCCTGATTGGTCCCAACCTTTTGAGATTATGTGCGATGCTAGTGGAGTGGCACTAGGAGCATTCCTAGGCTAAAGGCGTGAAAAGATCCTCCATCCTATATACTATGCTAGCAAGGTACTTAACCCGGCTCAGAAAAATTATACTATGACTGAACATAAGCTGCTTGTTGTGGTCTTTATGTTCGAAAAATTCAGATCTTATTTGCTTGGCACTAAGGTGGTGGTGCACACTGACCATGCAGCTCTTCGTTATCTCATGGCGAAGAAGGATGTGAAGCCAAGGCTGATTAGATAAGTGTTGCTGCTGCAAGAGTTTAATTTTGAAGTCAAAGACCACAAGGGTACAGAGAACCAGTTAGCAGACCATTTGTCTAGGCTAGAAGAAGAAGCGATGTTGAAGCTGAATGATGAGTAAGAGATTGATGACTGGTTTCTTGACAAACAAGTGTTAGCTGCTTCTCAAGATTTTATCCCGTGGTTTGCGAACATTGCCAACTATTTGGCAAGTGATTTAGTTCCTGATGATATATCCGTTCACCAAAGGAGGAAATTCATGGTTAAGAAGTACTTCTGGGAAGAGCCATTCTTGTTCCATGTGTGTGCTGATACTGTGATCCGTAGATGTGTGCCTGAAGCTGAGATGATGGAGATACTAGAAGCGTGTCATTCACCCCTGTTAGGGGTCATCATAGTGGTATTCGGATGGCGCATAAGATCTTTCAATGCGGCTATTATTGGCCAACTATCCATAAAGACGCCCATGAATTTGTTAAGGCTTGCAGCAGATGTCAGAGGGAAGGAAGTATCTCAAGGAGGCATGACCTCCCTATTAATCTCATCCTTGTGATTGAGCTGTTTGACATTTGGGGTATAGACTTCATGGGTCCGTTCGTGTTGTCCGATGGGAACCGGTACATATTGGTGGCTGTAGACTACGTATCTAAGTGGGTGGAGGCGGTTGCGCTTCCAAGTAATGAAGGTAAATGTGTCACAACGTTCTTGAAAAAGAACATATTCTCCAGGTACGGTACGCCAAGGGCCATTATTAGTGATGGAGGGTCTCACTTTTGCAACAAGTTGTTTCATGCTTTGCTTGAGAAATATGGAGTAAAACACAGAGTTGCAACCCCTTATCATCCTCAGACTAGTAGGCAAGTGGAGGTTTCCAATAGAGAGATAAAATCAATCCTGTCCAAGAATGTTAATGCAAATAGAAAGGATTGGTCGCGAAAGCTGGATGATGCTTTATGGGCATATCGGACTGCATACGAGACTCCTATAGGCATTTCACCATATCAGCTTATGTTTGGTAAGGCGTTCCATCTTCCGATTGAGTTAGAGCATAAGGCCATGTGGACTTTGAAGAAGCTGAACTTAGATTGGGGTGCAACATCATTTCAGCGACTGGGGCAGCTGAATGAATTGGATGAGTTCCGCTTGAATGCATATGAAAGTCTAGCACTATACAAAAAAAGGATGAAGCAGTATCATGACAGGATGATTGAGAAGAGAGATTTCCAGCCGGGTGACTTGGTCCTATTGTTCAACTCAAGACTTCGCTTGTTTCCTGGCAAGCTGAAGTCCAAATGGATTGGCCCCGAAAACCATGAGGGAAAAAGGTTTAAAGCAAATGGACATCGGATCAAAGCTTATTTCGGTACAGCAGAGGAGATCAAAACTATTGAAGCTTGGAGCATTGATGAGTTCGCCCCACCCAAGGAGCTTGATGAAGTCTGCATAATCAAGCAACCTGCATCGTGCCGCGACGTTAAATCAGGCGCTGCATGGGATGCAACCCTTGGACTAATGTGTGTTCGTTTTGCAGATGTATGAGAGATGAAATCCAAGTGATGAAACTACAGGCAAAAAGGGGATCCCACGGGCTCTGTGATGGGCTGTCGCAGACGCCACGCCCGTGGGACTGGAGAAATCCAACAATTTTTTTTTCTAAGTGTCAGAAATTGGTGGTCTGTCTCATTCCCACGTCCCGCGTGACAGGCCGTCGCGGCTTCGACGGGCGTGGGATTATGCGTGGGATTATGCGTGGGAAAGCTCCTAGGTAAGTACACTCGATGGGCCATCGCACTTCCGACGGCTATCGCGTGGCCCATCGTCTGGGTCGGTCAAACTAAGGGTCAATAATTTTAGATTTTTTTCTGGACCCGACCCGACCTGGTTTTCTTTTTTTCCCTTTCCCCGTGCCTAATATACTTTGACCTCATTCACTTGAGGTCAAATTCTTCCAACACTCTCCTCTCTCAAACTCTCTCACACAAAATCGACCCCCACACCAAATCACACTTCACGACCCCAACTTTCCCACTCAAGATCAACAGCACCCATTCATCAAAGTTGCTTCACGAAGCTTTTTGAACAAAGACCAACAAAGTAAGTTTTCTTTCTTGTAGTTGGTCAACAATAGCTAAAAGGTTTTTTGTTTGGGTTGTAATTCGGCCTTCATGGTTAAAATCACAACCCTAGTTGTAGCACTTTCGCTTGATGATTGGGCAAAAGCATACCATTGAGTTGGGAAATTAGGGTTGGGTGGTGAATCCTTGTGAATGAAATACATTTTGGGGTTTTGTTTAAATGTGGGTAATGGGAAACGTATTTTTGTGTGCACAACTTGGTGAAAGCCAAAAACTAACAAATTGTGCGCCTGATTAAATCCCACGGGCCAGCAGACGGGACGTCTGAGGCACGACGGGCTTCGGTCAGGCGTGGGGCTGGCCTAAAATTTGAAAAAGTTTCTGGCCGGATCCTACGCCCAACCCGATGGGACGTCAAACTTCCCACGCCCGTGGTAAGAGCCCGTGGGAGGACAGCGGTCCTTAAAACACCCATTGTTCCATTCCGACGCCCTGACCCACGGGACGTCGGCCCTCCCACGCCCGTGGGAGGGTGATTTTTGTGCCAAATTTTTCTAAGTGTGGAATTTTTCTGGGTTTGCATATTTGGTCCCGTTTACTAATATTGGTTTCCTGCAGGTACTAAATGGCTCCAAAACCACAACTTAGACGAGGGGGGGCTCGAAAAGCTAAAGATGCTTCCAGACCATCTCGGCTAAAGGATCAGCCAACTGATTCAGAGGCTGAGAAGAGCGACTCTGACAACACCCCCTCGTCCGGACTACAAGGCGAAAGTTGGTTGTGTCTTCCTGTCACTCTGAAGTGGAGGGGGCCAACTTACCTGCGGACAAACAAGGATCATCCTTCGGTTCATCCGAATTCGATACTGAGAGTGAGCAGGTACCGACTGGAAAAGAATTGGCCACTCATGTTTCAAGTGGCACAGGAGATGAATCGAGGGATGAGGAAGGCTCAGACTCGGAGCAGAGTTCGGCCAAAGACAAAAGGGGAGATGCTGACTCCGACACAGAAACTACTACACCGGAAAAGAACACCCCTTCACCTACTCCATTTGGCCCTGGTGCTGTATTGGTACGAGATCGAGAGACCCGCAGATAGAGCGTCGAAGGGTCAAAAGCTATATTTGATTATGGCCTTGAGGTAACAGTAAGAGGGCATCTGCGAAGGCCTATTGCTGAGGAATGGAAGATAGACCCGTTCAAACTAGAGAAATTCCCAAAACTAGATGCTTATTTCTGGCACTACAGGTTGGGCTGGACTAACAAGCCCCTTCTGGATTATCAGCCGGCTCTCGTGAGAGAGTTCTATGCCAACTATCAATCCATTCAGGAGGGGTTGTGTAAAAAGGGTCAGAAAATCAATGAATTGACCACTCTTGAAAGCGTCCCGGTAAGGGGTGTCCAAATCAATATCTCGGCCGAAACCATTAACAGATTCCTATTCGGACCAGGGTATGAGGCACCCACGTTCCTCTATGACTATGAGTACCGGGTGAAATATGAGGAGAAGATCACACAGTTGTTGGCAAAGCGCTTGACTATAACCGGGACACCTACGTGGCTAAACCAAGACAAGCCTGTGATTCATAAAGACTCGTTATCTTTTGAGGCTAAGTTCTGGTGGGCACTGGTACGATTTAGACTAATGCCAACGGGTGCCGATAATCAGCTCACTCTGGAAAGGGCCATTCTAGTGGCCGCCCTAATGTCCAAGTATAACCTCAACTTCGGGCTAATTATCGCAGAGGAGATTCGGGACCGAGTTACCAAAATAGCTTCTTCATACCTATTTCCTTTCTTGATTACTGAATTATGTGAAGAGTCCCAAGTCTCAAAATATGCAGGGGTAGATCGTCCTGTCAGAGCTGCAAGGACCCACCATCCAGAGAGGTCCAAAGATGAGACGCGTGTGCTAGGTCTGAGTGGTACTTCTGAGACCTTGGCTCTCACACTTGAGGCCCATGTATCGACACCAGAAGCGTCAGCATCCCAATCAGCTAGACCTACTCCACCAAGTTGAGTGTGTTAATGTGCTGGGATTTAACGGTGTTGAGGGTGTTGATGTGCCAGGATTTGATGGCACTTTCGATGCTTAAAACAAGGGATTTTTGGGAGTTCTTGAGTATATTTTGTTAGATTTGATGTCATTTGTTAAGTGTGCAGGGACAAAGTAGGAAATATATAAAAGTACCAAAAAGTTACAGTTTCTGGGCAAAAGATAGGCCACCACGGGCGTCACACCCACGACGGCTCGTGGGGCAGGCCGTGAGATTGAGACAGCAAGAATTCGCCAAGGTAATGGACCCCGACGGGCTGGCACGATGCCCGTGGAAGCCACGATGGGACATCACCTTGCCCATCTATATGCTCCAGGGAGATGTGCAAAAGGCCAAAAAAGGGCGACGGGCACCACAATGCCTGTGACAACCCCGACGTCCCATCGCTGATGCCCATGGAAACCAAGCAGAAGAGCTAGAGAAAGCCAAGTCAGGCGATGTAAGGATAGCGACGGGCATCGCAGCTACGACATCCCGTCGCCTCAGCCCGTGAGATTGTGGCAGCGAGATTTCCTGAAGAAGTGAAGAAAGCCGACAGGCACGTCGACGCCCGTCGCACCAACGATAGCCCGTGAGGCATCCCGTCGGATCTGCCGCATCCAGATTCTCCCAGTTTAATTAGGATTTAGTTTCATTGTCTATAAATACTTTCCTTTAGGTTTTATTTTTCGAGTTCATGAGTTGTTACACGATATTTTCAGAACACTTTCGGATATTTGTTACATTATTATTTTGGTATTGATTCTAAACAGAAGTTCTTGATATTGAAGTCTTCTTGAGATTTTTCTTCAAGATTCCGAATTTCTTTATTCTCAATTATAAGTATCTATTGATGATTGCTCAAACAAACATTAATTGTGCACTTATGAACATGAGTAGCTAAATCTACAACTAGGGTTGTGGGAACCATGAAGGATTAACGAAGTAGGCAAAGTACTTAGGTAATCTAGGGCAGTGTTTATGTATGTATTGTTCTTCCCTTCGCTTTGATTGCTTTTTAATGGTGCGCAATGTTAGAACTTGCCTTATCCTTACTTGCCGGACCAAAGAGGTAACGTATGGGAAAAGGGTTGTTTAACAACGGAGATTTGAGGCTACCAACCCTCATCTAATAGCTTGACCTTGTCCGAGAATAGCTAATCTGGGATCCAGGGTAAGGGTTAGTAAAGCACACACTCGCGGCCGGACCAAGGCGTGTGGTGAAATTCACCTAGTTGCCGAACCAAGGAATTAGGTGAACTTAACTTACTGATTCTGTATGCTAAGCACCAAACTAGTTTACTAAGTACAAACGCCTTACTAAGTTATGATCTCATGGGGAACACTACCCTAGTCATCTCATCCATTGGTTACAACTCTCGAAATTAGCAATTGTTACTTGTTTACTTTTGATTTACAATCATTACTTGTCACTTTAAACCCCCCCTCTTGCGGGAAATAAATGACTAAAACCACGAGTAAACACTGATCGACCCTAGTCCTACCATATTCCCTGTGAGATCGACCCCAACCTTTAGTTGGGTTCTATATTTGAATAGCGACCGCTTGCGCTTCTTTTAGAGGTGTAATTTGGGCGCATCATGTGCTACAACAGAAACCAAGGGTTCAATGGCTGAAACTAGGTGATACTATCTCCTCCTATTTTTTGCTCAATTGAAGAATAGAGTAGCTCAGAATAAAATCACTGGTCTGGTGAATGCTGAAGTGACTAGCCTTCATACACAAAGAGTATTGAGCAGGAGATCATTGATTTTTATAAGAACTTGTTGGGACAATCAGCTGACAGTCTACCTTGTATGAATACTAGCATTATGAGACAGGGTAATAGCTTGAATAGAGAGCAACAAGTGTTTTTAGCACAGCCAGTAACTGTCTTGGAAGTGACAAATGCACTCAAAGGTATTAAAGATTTGAAAGCACCAGGGCAGGATGGGTTTAATGCAGTGTTCTTTAAGAAGGCATGGTCAGTAATTGGGTAGGATGTAACAAATGTTGTACTGAGGTTTTTTAACACAGGGAAAATGTATCACCCCATCAATTGTACATCACTCATTCCTAAAGTGGATAATCCTACAACATTTGGTGAGTTTAGGCCTATATCATGTTGCAAAACTTTATATAAACTCATAGCTAAAGTGTTTATTGCTAGATTGCAAAAGGTGATGAGTACTTTAGTGGATGCAAATCAAGCATCCTTTATTCCTGGTAGAGCTCTTAATGACAATGTCATCTTGAGTCATGAGCTAGTAAAGGGCTATGGAAGAAAAGGAATATCCAAGAGGTGTATGATCAAACTAGACATGAAGAAAGCTTATGATTCTTTGGAATGGAAGTTTTTGGAACCAATTCTAATAGAATTGAAATTTCCTGCTGTGACTATAAACTGGATCATGCAATATGTCACCACTGTTACTTACTCAATAAAGGTTAATGGGAGGGACACCAAACCTTTTCATGCTAAGAAGGGAGTAAGGCAATGTGATCCACTGTCACCTTACCTATTTGTGCTAGCTATGGACTACTTAACAAGGATACTGAAGACCTTGCACTCAAACAGAGAATTCTATTACCATCCCAGATGCAAGATCTAAAGGATTGTTCAGCTTAGTTTTGCAGATGATTTATTATTGTTTTGTCGGGGTGACATGAAATCTGTAAAGTGCCTATGCTCCTATTTCCTTATGTTTTCTCAGGCTTCAGGACTGGTGGCAAATACAAGCAAGAGCAATGTATATTTTGGTGGGGTGAAGAAGGCCCTACAGGAACAGATTCTACAGGAATTGCATTTTGCTAAGGGTGAACTACCTTTCAGGTATCTAGGGGTGCCCTTAAGTACCAAAAAGATATTTGTGGTGCGATGTAAACCTCTCATTGACAAGTTGCTAGGAAAAATAACTAGCTGGACAACCAGATTCCTGTCATATGTTGGGAGGGCTCATCTTATCAAGAGTGTGTTATTTGGCATTCAAATTTTCTGGTCTCAGATTTTCTGCCTGCCTAAGAAGATCATTCAAGTAATTGATACTATATGCAGGAAATTCATGTGGACAGGTAATGTTGAAGCCTCAAGGAAATCTTTGATTGCTTGGGAAAAACTTTGTTGGCCCAAGTCTAGTGGTGGATTGAACTTCTTAGACATTTCCAGTTGGAACAAGGAAGCCATAGGCAAGTGCCTATGGAATTTATGCAAAAAGAAGGATAAGCTTTGGGTAGAGTGGGTGCATATATACTATGGTACAGAGGGTGTCTGGGGTGTCCAGGACACTCAGGCATCTTGGATAGTTCAGAGGATATTGAAGGCACATAAGCACCTGCAGGAGGCTGGGTATGATGAAGATGCAATGATGGCTATGCAAACCTATTCTATTAAAAAGGTGTACCTGCAGCTGAGAGGAGACATGGGGAAGGTGGAATGGAGGAAGTTGATTTGGTCTAATTATGGTGCCCCAAAATGGTTGCTCATCCTGTATCTTGCTGTTAACAGAAGACTGGCGACCAAGACACGACTAGAAAAATGGGGAATCATGAATAATGTCACATGTCCATTTTGCCAAGATAAGGAGGAAGACATTGATCACTTGTTTTTTGAATGTAGTTATGCTGCCAAGATATGGGATCAGCTGTTGGTTTGGCAAGGTATAGGCAGAACTAGCCTACCATGGCAGGATGAAGTGCAGTGGACAGTGAAGAATATGCAAGGGAATGGTAATACAGCTCAGGTATATCACATGACATTGGCATGTGTTGTATATACAATTTGGCTGGAACGAAATGCAAGGATATTTCAGAATAAAAAGAAAGAGTACCAGGTTATAATTAGACAAGTGATTCATGATGTGCATAGAAGAGGGATTCATCAGGCTAAATTGCTCCCGAGGCTACAGCTTTTGAATGTTTTGCCTGTATAGATATAGTTGATAGATGTTGCTATGTGCAGTAAGCATGGGGCTGTATTGTCCATGTCTATTATTTTCCTTGTTTTGTAACGTTTGCTTGGTAAATAAAATATTTACTTACCAAAAAAAAAACTGATAATGGTGGTTAACTGGAATTGTGGAAGATACTTGAATTTTGGTATGAAAATATTTAAAATCGTGAAGAAACCAATTTGGGTGTAATGGCGAGAATATTGAAATTGTGGGAGAGATGATTGATTGAAAAAGGAAGTGGATATTGATTGAGCGTGATATTAGGAGGGGAATGAAACTCTTCTAATTGTATTTGAACTTATGGATGGGCCTGGTCAAAATATTGCTATATTTGTTGTGGATAGTAATTTTTTAAAAGTGTTATTATTATGGATTATAATTAAGGGTTTAAGTATGTCATGCCATGTAGTTTTCTCTAAAAAGAAAGGAGATCAGAAAGAACACCACACTCATCGCACTCCACTCCTCATAGATACAGCCTCCTCCACCCCCACACCCTTACCCTCTACCCCCGCCTTCTTAATCAGTCTAAATTATATATTAATATTTTTGAGATAATATTCATATTTACTTATATATCAAATATCAAAAAATAAATAAGAAAATCACTTATTTTTCAAAAAAAAAATCCATTTTTTTTCCTTTGTGCCAACCCATGGTATCATTATTCATCATCCTCTTAGAGTTCATTTCATCTGTTCTTAGAGTAGAGTTAATGCGCAATTAGTCTTTAGATCAAAAATAGGTCACTCTAATCAAATGCTTTTTCCTAGCTTAAAGGAGATAATTAATCCATGCGCCCCAAAATTAAAACCAAGCTCATTTATTCAGTCTCATCTAGATGTAACCCCTCCCACCCCCACAAGCACATTTAACTAAACATGAGGGTTGTGTTTGTTGCGAAACTTACCCAATACTTTACGGTATGAGTTGATAAGTGATGACAACCATGCATCACATGTGTCTACATTCCCCAAGGCACCCCCTTTTAAAAAGAAAGATAGTCATGACGGCTATATTTGCTAAGAAAAATTCATCCATCTATTTGTAATGTTTGTAGTCGTTGGTGTATACTCAGTATATAATATTATATACATATTAATTATACACAAATTACAAAGTGATTATACTTGCTAGAATTTGTAAAAAAATAAAAAAGTATGAGTATTTTTTGTTGTGTGTTTTATTGGGCTGCTGTGCACCGTAAAAATCCCTTTTTAAAATAGATTCACAACTTCTTGAAGCTTTACATTAGAGACTAGTCATTTGCACTAGTAGTTTAACTCAATGGAACCTAGCTCATTAGTAGAGGTGGCAAAATTAATTGATACAAATATAATTTGTTTAATCCATTAAGTTTGAATTGGTTATTGATTTACTCATTAATTAGTTCAGACCATTTCAATCCAACCAAAATTGTTGATATGTAGTCTAAACTGATTTATGAAAAAATTGGTCAAAATATTTTTAAAAAGACTTTTTATATGATATATTATATACAGTCATAATAAAGAAAAAAATAATTTTATAAATACTAAAAAATTATAAAAAACAAATAAAATAATTAAAAATTTATATGAATTGAACGGATTGAATTATGATCCGCATTTTAACCTCATTTTTATTCCCTATTTGACATGATCATTTACTTTTACTGTACATTATATATTTGTTGAGATCCTTAGATCCACAACCAAAGCAAGAATAATCCTGCAGTTTTCTTTTCCTTTTCTTTTTTTGTTCTTTTGAATCTCAAACCATGACATAGTCAATCACTGCTATTATTACAACATTTTTCTAATTCTATTTCTTTTATGATCAATAAGAATAATATATAATGTACATGTTATATATGTTGAAATCGAAATAGCAAAGCGTAAGACGAAAGTTAACAATTACAAATCTTGAACGATAAAAAATCACTAACAAAAGAGAATTATACAAAAAATATGCATGATAAATTTAATTTTGTTTGTCTAACTAGCCAACATATGAGAAAATTAATATAAAAAAATATAAGATCATCGAGAGAATACTCTTCCCATAAAAAAAATTCTTTTAATGAATACATTATGAATGTTATTGTGTTGTTGCATGAGAAGAAAGTCATTATTTTATAGAGGCATAATACATAAACGTGTCCTTTAACTTGGCCTTAACTGACATTTATGCCCTCGAACTTTGGGTGTGCATAAGTAGGGGTATATTTCACAAATGATAACTTAACTGTCACTTTTTTTCACCAAAATAACTTAACTATCATTTTTTTTCTCACAAAAATAACTTACCTATCTTTTCTTACACAAAAATATTTTAACTTTGGGTAAACTAACACAAAAATCATATGGCCGGAATACGAAAACTTTTTCGATGAATCCCACTCTTTTTTTAATTTTGAATCTAATAAATAAAACTTTAAAAATACCCGAATAACCCGGTTTGGCCCGACCCGACCCAGAATCCATTTGAAAAATATATTAAAAAGAACAAGAATCATTATTCTGAAAGAAAAATATTTTTCTACATCTTAATATATTAAAAGGAAAAAAAAATATTTTTCTACGTCTTAATATATTAAAAGAAAAGAAAATATTTTTCTACGTCTTAATATATTAAAAGAAAAATATATATTTTTCTACTCCTTAATATATTAAAAGAAAAGGAAATATTTTTCTACGTCTTAACATATTAAAAGAAAAGAAAAATATTTTTCTTTGAGAATAATGGTTCTTATTCTTTTTAATATATTTTTCAAATGGGTTTTGGATCGGGACGGGTCGGGTTGAGTGTTTTAAATTTTTTATTTATTATATTTTTTTAAAAAGAGTGAAAAAGAGTGGGGTTCATTGGAAAAGTTATCGAATTTCGGCCATATGATTTTTATGTTAGTTTACCTAAAGTTTAGTCATTTTTGTGTAAGAAAAGATAGTTAAGTTATTTTTGTGAAAAAAGGTGATAGTTAATTTATTTTTGTGAAAAAAAAATGATATATAGTTAAATTACTATTTGTGAAATTTACCCGCACAAGTACACATTTAAACTTGTTTACGTGGCATAAATCGCATGGGATGTCACATAAAATGTGAATTGCCACATAAGACACCACATAGGATGCGTGTGTCTACTTGTTTAACTTTATACAAATTTAAATGTCTACTTATGCACACCAAAATTGAAAAACATAAATATCAGTTGAGTCCAAGTTAAAAAGCACATTTATGTATTATATGCCTTTTGTAAAAGTGTAAAATTTCTCCTCCCAAAAAATAATAAATATTAGAAGAGTCATTTTTTACCTAACCTTTTTAAAGTAAAATATTATTATAAGAAAAAATCAAGACAAATTCTAACAATATATAAAGCAATATCATAAAAGGATTTTTCACTAGATGACTTATTTTTTTTGTTTGACAGTCACGTAGCTGATCTGACTTTTACACTATTAATGTATATAGAAATTAAACTCATTACAAAAATAGCCGCAAATGTTATTTAACAAATAACAAATGCTAGCTAGAGAGCTTGCTAGGGCATTGAATAATTTCAATCTTGAAGTACTCTCATTGTCTCAATTATCTGTAGTAATTTTTAAAAATAGTTATTTTAAATTATTTATTTTTAAAAAATGTTTAAGATAAAATAAATTATTATTTTTCATTTTAATAATTATTTCTAAAGACTATAAATGCCTCAATTATGAAGAAATGATATAAATAGAGTAAACATTCAATGAAAAAATATTACTTTCTCTATTTCAAATTATCTGTCATGCTTCTCTTTTACACGCCCTTAAGAAAATATTAATTAGGAGGGTAATTTGACTATTTTATTCTTATTTATCTCTTAAAATATACTCATTAAATATTTACTCTGTTGAGGTTTTTGTAGCTTCAAAACAATTACTAACAAGCATATAACGAAAAAAATAGTATTTTATTTTACACTTCTAAAATAACAAATAATTTGAGATGATTATTTTGAAAATCATAACAGATAATTTGAGATAGAGGGAGTACATCTTAAGACATAAATAAAAGTAAAATTATTAAAAATTTCTCTAATTAATATTTTTTTAAGGGGGATGTAAATTCAAAGAGAAACACGATAAATAACTTGATGGCGATGAAATATAAATTAAATTGGCAATATACTTAAATAAATTAAAAAATCTTAGGAACAAGTTAGAGAAAAAATGAGGGACAAGTTTGCAGTTAGGCTGACAATAAATGATGGAAAGGATTGACTTGGGATTTGCAATTTTCAATCTCCAAGTTGTGATTTGTTCACAATTGGTCTCCTAACCAACTTTGAATCTTTAGAGAAATCCCTTTCCAACTTATAAGTGAAGTTAATTCACGTATTAGAAAAAAAAGATAATTGAAATAATTGAATGGTGACTATAAAATTAAAAAGAGTAGGAAAACTGTTGAAAACGATGCATCAACTTGAATTGTTGAAGTATATCACGTTGATGCCTTGTTTAAAATTTGAAATTCTCTTTTCGTCCATCGTTATTTGTTCATATTTAATTTAGTATACTTCTTAAAAAATAATAAATAAAAAAATAATTTTAGTATATTTCTCTTATTAATTATAAATTATTTAAATTTTAAAAAATGAATAGCATTTAATAACAAACATAAAATAGACACAAAATAATAAATTATCTCTTTATGAACGGTGGCTCAAGCGTGAAGCTAGTAAAATATTTGCTTTAGGCCTCTAAAATTTTGAGACCCCAAAAAAGTCTAATATGTTGTAAATAATATAATTATGTGGATGTCCAGAACTTTTAAAAAATTACAACCACTAAGTTTCTTCATAATGTATAGTTAATTCTCCACTACTCCACACACCATTATGAGTGTAACTCCCTCTCCCCATAACCTTTTTTCATAACCTCCATAGTTAATATCATGTTTATGACAACCTTTAATATGCCTCTATGAACACTATAAATAGAGGCATAATGATTCATATTGTATACACTTGAAGACTTGAGAAACATATGAAATATATGAATGAAAGATCTTCTCTCTTGATCTTTTATTTCTTGCTTCATATTATTGTTCTTGTTCTTCATTTTACAATATAATAGTGAATTTTATAATTTTAATTTCACTTAAAATAGTATTAAAGATTATTAAAAATAAAAGATACAAAATTTAAATTAAAAAGAAAGAAATAAGAACTATCTATTTTTTACCAAAAATATTTTAAAACTTTGAACTAAATAACTCAAATATTTATAGTAATAAATAGAGTTTTTACAACAACATCTAAGATAATGCATTGAAAGCAAATGACTAACATCTTATTAAACTAGAATTAATCCTTACTTTCATAAATAATAATATTACTATGTGAAGTGAAACGCTTAATTTCTTTTTAAAATAGTATACTAAACAAAAGACGAAGGTAGCATGTAACAAGAAAAAAATACAACTCCAAATTATTATCATTTTTGTGTATGTGTATATATTTAAGGCCTCTTATTAAAATTTGACTTTTAGGCCACTAATTTTATTGAGAGCCCTTACTATTTATTTTTAAAACTGGATAACTAAAATTAAATAATTACTTTTAATATATTGAACAATAAAAATAAATGAAGAGAGCATATATTATATAAAAAGTTATCTTTATTACATCATCTTTTTCTCTGTTGGTGTCCCCTAACGTACTGGAGCAATAAACAATTGATCCTTAGTTCAAGGGTTCTTCTGGATATGAATTCATCGTGCCTCTGTTTTTTTTCACCCTCGCATTTTAGTATAATCATTTGGTATTCAAACATTATTAGCTTCGATTAATGGTTTGTTTGTTAAATTAAAAGTGTTTATATTTTTCAAAATGTGTTCATATTAAAAAGTATGGTATTTGTCTAAGCTTTTGAAAGAAAATAAGCGATTTTGATTGGGAGTAATAGAAGCTAAAAAATATGCTAGTTTTTTTTTCAAAAGCACTTTAGAGAAAAACGCATTTAGAAGCACTTTAAAAGTTTGACCAAACACTAATTACAGCTCAAAAGTATTTTTAAAAATTTATTGGTCAAACACTTATTATTGCTCAAAAATACTTTTAAAATTTATTGGTCAAACACAAACTATTTTTCACTAAAAGTATTTTCTTTTAAAAACACTTTAAAAAAATTAAAATAAATTAATTTTAAAAATTTAGCCAAACTAGCTAAAATTCAAATTCAGACGCATAAGACCCATTATCTATCTATCTATATCTATATCTATATCTATACTATCTTAAAAGTGTGAAGCACCTTATAATGTGATTTGAACTTTTTGCCCTTCATTAAAAGACTTTGCAATAGATAAAATCGTCTTTTACTATTTTCTCAAATTATTATTTAATTAGTTTTAATAAAAACAATATTGCACTCGACAAAAAAGGAAAAAGAAGAACAAGAGGTTATTTAGTTAAATTGTCGTAGTTTCTTTAGTAACTTAAAAGTCAAATTGATTTAGGTTTAAAAGCAAAAAATAATAATAAAATAATAGCCTAAGTATGAAAGTTATTAAATAGTATTTAATAAGGAAAAAATATATAAATATATTTATTGTATTATAGTGAACATCTACTTTATTTCTTTGGAGAAAAGATAGAAACCCTAACTTTGAGAACAAATTAGTTTTTCCTTATAAATAAAGGGTTTTCCTTCATTGTAATTGATCTCTCAAGAGAAATACGAATTTATCTCCCTCTCTACTATATTCTTCTTTCTTCTTAGTTTATTATTTTATAATATTTTATTAATTTTTAATGTTCTGCGCCAGTTACTTGCTAGTGCCTTGTGTAGCTAGATTTTTATATTATTTTGTAGTAGTATAGTTTTGTGTTAGCTGTTGTTTTGTTTATTGGTTATATCTCCTGGATTGCTTTGAGCCGAGGATCTATCGGAAACAGCCTCTTTACTTCATTCTGGGGTAAAGGTATGGTCTGCGTACATCTCACCCTCCCCAGACCCCACTTTGTGGGAATATACTGGGTATGTTGTTGTTGTTGTATTAATTTTTAATGTTCTTATTCGTTCTGTTGAATATTACTAATCGATCATCGCTAATTCAATTTAGTAATGGATTAGCAATAAATTATTAAAAAAAATCTTAGCTACGAGCAATTTAGTGACGAAGTTCGTAGCTAATACCTATTTTATTCTTAGTGTTTGTTGTTAAATAAATTACGCGTTTTGATCACACGCGCAAAGTGCGTACACTAAACTAGTTATATTAAAAGTGTGAAGCACCTTATAATGTGATTCGAACTTTTTGCCCTTCATTAAAAGTCTCTCCTTTAGACAAAATCGTCTTTTCACTATTTTTTAATATTTAAAAATAGTGATTTAATTATTTCCTTTATTTGCCGTGCAAATTAGCACGTGTAAATCCTAACTACATGTAGGCTATATTTGGGTAAGAATTGTACTTAAAATAGAAGATTAAAAGTGCTTTTTTAAAAATTAATTAAAATTCTTATTTGATCTAGGTAAGAAATTAAAATATTTAACACTTCTATATCAATTAGAATTTTACCTTATATAAAAAAAAAATTATACAATTCTATTTAAGTAGTATTTTTATTTACTATTTTCTAAAATTATTATTTGATTATTAAATAAAAATAAAACTTCACATGAAAAAACAAGGAAAAGAAGAACAAGTCTCCTAAAATAAATTGTATTCTAAGATAAATATTTACGGCAACAATAGATTTCAATGTTAATATTTAATTTCTTTATAAAATTGCAAAATATGCGTGTAAGCTACTTCTCCTTTTAGATGTAAAATCCTATTAAGAGTATAATTAGTGTGAAGGTAATTTAATTAATTTAATTTTTTTAATGCACAATCCTCTTAAATATAAAATTCCCTAGGTTTTACCTTAATTAAAATTCTAAGGTCATAAAATTATGCAGAACAAAAATTAATGTCAACTTCATGGCCTCTTTATTTATAGATATGTACGTAGTAATCATCTTGCTCATTCTATTGCCGCATGAGCTTGAGTTGCTAAAGAAGGTGCTAGAGTCAACCTCAGATCATGAATCTACAACTTCAGCAACAATTAGAGAATGATAAATATAGCATTATTTCGATCAGGGGCGGATCTAGGAGGGAGTGATGTGGATCGAGGAGGGAGTGAGGTTGTTCACCCGAACTACGTCGGTCAAAAATTATACTATATTTTTAAGGTATTTTTTTAAAAATTTTTAGTCTATATATATAGACTTTGAATCCCTTGAACACAAGATTAGAGGTTGACTCAGTGATTTAAGATATTCAAAATTTACTTTGAGATTTTTCAAATCTCAAACATTACATTCCTAATTTTTGAATCCTGTACTGAAAATTTTGGATCCGCCACTAAATTTGAAACTTTTGATTCTATTAAGGGCCTTCTTAGGTGCTGTTTTTTTTTCTCCGTGAGTTTAGCCATGGATTTAACTTTTAACTTTCTGTGTAAATTTTTGATAAAGCTAAACAATGAGACTATCTCAATTGAACTCAAAAATGACAATGTTGTTCATGGAACCATTACAAGTCACTCTCTATCTTTTTGTCAAGTTCTTTTTCAGTATATAAATTTTGTATAACTATATTTACGTATTAGGTATGACCCCTATAAGGCTTTAAAATATAAAGTGAACGATCTGCTTAAGTTCGTCTATAAAAGGAAACAATAGATCTAGAGTTTGAGAGGTTTTCTTGGAGGGTTTTCAAAGAGTTTTTCAGAGATTTTCAAAGAGTTTTTCAGAGAAGCCAAACCAAGGTTTCCATAAATAAAAAATGGAGACATGCTATAATTGTAGAAAGAAAGGACACTATGCCCGAGATTATTGGTACAAGAAAGCTGAAGGTAACGTCGCTACTTTTACCCAAAAAAACAAGAAAGATGAAGAAGAAGCTTCGGATTTTGAGACTTCTTATGCAGTTAAAGAAAGAAATCAACAAGAAGAGCTTGTGACCTTTTACTCTAACGACAAACATGAGCTTGCACTTGCAACTGTAAGTGAGAAACTAGTCGATTATGAACATGATTGGATCGCTGATTCAGGATGCTCCAATCACATGACTGACAATGAGAAAAAGCTTATCAACATGAGCGACTACAAAGGTGATCGAGAAGTGATGACTGCAAATAATTAAAAAATATCAATAACTCATATTGGCAAGACGGTGAATGTCTACCATGTCCAAGGTATGAAGAAGAACTTATTATCCGTGTCCTAACTAACAGATTTTGAAAAATTATGTCTTGTTTGGGCCAAATGACGTAAAAGTGTATAGAAACTTGAAAGTTACAAGCACACCGATCATGGAGGAAAGAAGAATAGAGTCAATCTACGTCATGTCAGCTGTAATGACCGGGTCCGTCGTTATGGGTAGTCCAATCGTGCCAAGTTTAGAGTTAGAAAACTCTGAGTTTGGGAGTTTAAAATTTGGGGCTAGGCTAGCCTCGGTCAGTTTTGGAGCGAGGTGGAGTCTAGGTAAATTCGGGTAAGGATTGGGTTAGGGGTCTTGTTTTGAGCTAGTTTTCAACGTAGCCAAGACATAAAGGAGTTCGGAAGACTTTTTAAATCAAATTCGGGTAAGTAGAACTCCCGGAATCGAGGTTAACGTGAAAAGGTTATTTTGGAATGTCGGGAAAATAAGTGCGTTATAAAATGGACTAGCTTTGGAGATTTTATGACTTTCTGTCCATAGCGACCTCCGCTGTAGCGGAGAAATTACCGCTACAGCGGAAGTCAACGTCGGTCAGCCTCTGCCGTAGCGGACGACTCCTCTACGACGGTACCACTTTAGCGGAGCAGACCGCTATAGTGGAGCGCGATGAGATTTAATACAGAAACTTTTCCAAAACAGTTCAGTTTTTCTTGAAACATTTTGGGAGAAGAAGGGGGCAATTTTGGGCAATTTCTACCAGTTTTTCACCATTTTTTGTCCTAAAGGTCAGGATTCTACTCCCCAAACTCCTTAATATATTTTCTACGCTATAGAATTGCTAGGGGTGGACTTGGAGAAAGATTTGGGATAACCTAGGATCATAGAATCCGAGAAAAAAGTGAAATTCTAGGGTGCTAGAGTTTCTGGGTATTGTTTATAGTTAATGGGTAATGATCACCGAGCTTAAATTCTCTAAATGTATCGGTATTAATGATAATCTTAGGTGAATTAATGGCGGAGAAGCCCGAAAAGGGTTAGGATGATCATGGTTTGGCCTGGGGATTAGGATTTTTTATAATTCGAGTAATTTAGGCCAGTTAATTAACTATAGTATTTATATGTTTGTTTCTAGACCAAGAACAAGCAAGGGATCCTGAAAAAGGGAAAACTCCAGCACTGTAGAGCTTGATTATTCGAGGTAGGTGATGGCTTACGATTCCTGTGAATGTTGTATATTTTTGTACTCTTATCTAAGTGTTTGTATGAATTACATTGCTTAGAGATTCGTTTAGAATGTCTAAGGGTCCTATTTTTACAGTCCGTGAATTGGACGGTGTGTTGCTTGTTAGTTTTACAAGTTGTTTGTTCATTATTTGACTATGGATTAATTGACATTCGATTGGCTCGGGTACCACGCCTGGTATGGAATACTAATGATTGGCTCGGGTACCATGCCTGGTATGGAATACTAACTGTTAGCTCGGGTACCATGCTTGGTACGGGATACTAACGGTTGGCTCGGGTACCACACCTGGTACGGGTTTATTTTACTGCATTATTGCATTGATATTGTTGTATTGCATTAACTGTTATTGGTTCCGTGAGTGGACTGAGTTATTTTATTGAAATTTGATATTTGCTGGTGGTCCTTGAGTGACCGAAAATCCTATTGTATCTATTGAGTTGGCCTTCGATTAGGCCGGGTTGTCTAGTTAACACTCAGGTGTTGTTTAAAGGGGCTTCCAGGCTGGGTCCGGGTTAGACGAAAAGGGATAGTTTATTGGTTATATGATTGTTGCTTACAGTTAGAAAGGGTGGATTTCATGCGGGAACAAGCTATGTAGAGACTTGTATTCTAGGGGTGCTTGTTGACTTGTTGCATGTCTTCCGTACTAATACTTGATTTGTTGTATTGATTATACACTATTTTTATTTAGAACTGGTTGATGATCCTACCAGTACACAGTGGTGGTGTACTGATACTGCACTTGCTTTCCTTTTTGTGAGTACATGCAATCTTCCAGCGGTTGAGATGCGACCTCATCTGTAGTACCGGCGTTTCCAGACTTCAAGGGTGAGCTGTTTCGATCGAGCTGCCTTGAATGTATCATTAGATTTGTAGCCCACTTGTTTCAGGCTTAAACTACTTCCTTGTTTGGGGTTGTATCCCCGTATTCTAGACATTGATAGATTGTTTGGTACTGCGACCTTCAGATTCTAGGGGGTAATTTCTGCAAGTTTTTATTAATGAAGTGGTTTTGTTATTATTGCGTTGCTAGTTTAATTTCTGCACTTGGGTTTTGAGCTATTAGAATGGTTAAGTTCGGGTAAGTGATGGTTCACTCACCCGGGAGGGGTTGGGTAAGTGCCACTCATGGTGGTCTGAGTCGTGACAAAGATGGTACCAGAGCCCTAGGTTTGTTAATCTTGTCGTACCAAACAGGTCTAGTAGAGTCTTGCGGAAAGGTGCGGAGACGTCCGTACTTTTCTTCGAGAGGCTATGGGGCTTTAGGAAAAACTATTTTTTCCTTCTTTCCTTCGTGCTATAACTCAATTCCAATTGGTATCTGGTGATTCAAATTGGTATCTAACCTCATCGACTTTTCTGTCCGCAGATGGTTAATACAAGGAACAACGGAGCTAGAGCAGCGGTCCCAGCAGTGGGCCCGACTATCTGTGGTAGAGGCAGGAGAAGGGGCAGAGGACGAGGTAGAGCCGCACCCGCCAGGGGTGGATCTCAAGCAGCTGTTGGAGAGCGTGAAGCAACCCCTCCCCCACCTCAGGAATATGTTGCTGAAGATGTAGAAGTTGTGGCTGAAGATGGCGAGGCACAGGCGGAGGCAGCACCGGGTGGGGGTGCAGGCCTTCCTGATAGGACGCCAGAAGCTTTTCAATAGGCTTGGAATATTTTGAGTGGGTTGGTAGGTGCTGGAGCTATACCTGCGACATTTGCAAATCAGTCCTTGAATACTTAGCCAGCGGTTACTACAACACCTAGGATGGATGCCACTTCAGGCACGAATGACTTTTTTAGGCCAAGGTTAGGCCCAGTGATGACAGGGAATGAACATGAGATGCTGACCAAGTTTCTCAAGCTGAAACCTCTGACATTTCAGGGTACCGACAAGGAGGATGCCTATGAGTTTATCTTGGATTGCTATGAGAGGTTGCACAAGTTGGGAATTGTACTTCAGCATGGGGTGGAGTTTGTCACATTTCAGCTGCAGGGTGATGCTAAGCAGTGGTAGAGGTCTCATGTGGAGTGTTGGTCTTCTGTTCTTACCCCACTGACTTGGGAACAGTTCCATACTTTGTTTTTAGAAGAGTACGTACCCCGTACTTTGAGGGATCGGAAGAAGGATGAGTTCTTGAACTTGGAGCACGGTAGCATGTCAGTCTCTGCTTATGAGGCTAAGTTCCACGCTTTGTCTTATTTTTCCACACAAATGTTGGGTTCCGAGGAGGAACGAGTCCTATTGTTTGTGAAAGGTTTGAATACTGAGCTACATGTAATGTCAGTGCATATGACTTCATCAGAGAGGGGCTTCAATAAAGTGGAAGATTATGTGAAGAAGTTGGAAGGGGTCAAGCAAGCGGGACAGGCTAAGGCTTTAGCCAAGAAGCCCCGGCATGAGGGAAATTTCGGTAGTTCATACTCCAAGGGCCAGAATCAGCAGGCATACCCAGCCCATCCTATTCGGTCAGCTCTGCCAACTGCTACAGGTGGTCGTCAGGGAGCTCATAATCAGTCTTCAGCTCCTAGAGGCCAGGGAGCATCTTATACATCAGTTAGCAGGCCTACACTTGACCGTGGTTGCTTTAATTGTGGTGATCTGGGCCACTTTAAGAAGGAGTGCCCATTCAGGCAGACAGGTAATCAAGATCAGCAACAGTCTAGACCGGTGGTCCCGACAGGTAGAGGCGGTAATGCTAGAAGTCGTCCACAGGGCAGGCGAGGTAACTTTCAGGGAGGCTGGGGTGACAGAGGGAACGGCGACGCGGGCAGAGTTGCAGCGCAGCCGGCCTGGGAAGTTGCTCGGATTGATGATCGGGCTCATTGCTATGCATTTCCAGGGAGAGCTGAGGCGAAAACATCAGATGCGGTGATCATAGGTACCATTCTTGTCTGCGATAAAATGGCTTCGATATTATTTGACCCAGGTTCTATATATTCTTATGTATCTGTGAGTTTTGCTTTGGGTCTGGAATTGATTTGTGATATCCTTGATTCCCCTATCCATGTTTCTACCCCGGTAGGAGAGTCTATGATTGTGACTCATGTTTATCATGACTGTTCTATTGTGTTTGTAGGCTTGCATACTTGGGTAGACTTGGTAATCCTGGATATAGCTGACTTTGATATTATCTTGGGCATGACCTGGTTGTCCCCTTATCATGTTGTGTTGAACTGTAACACCAATACGGTGGCTCTAGAGATTCCGGGTAAGGATAGGCTAGAGTGGGAAGGTGTGTAAATGCCTAAGCCAATTGAGATCATATCGTTTGTTCGGGCTAAAAAGCTAGTGGGAAGGGGGTGTCTAGCCTTCTTAGCTCATCTCCAGGATGATCATGTGGAGTCCCCATCTATTGAGTCAGTTCCAATTGTTTCTGAGTTTCGAGAGGTGTTTCCAACGGATTTACCTGGTATGCCTCCGGACAGTGATATAGACTTTTGTATTGATTTGGAGCTAGGCACTCATCCCATTTCCATTCCTCCATATCGTATGGCTCTGGAAGAGTTAAGAGAACTTAAGACTCATCTACAGGAACTCCTAGATAAGGGATTTATCCATCCTAGTGCGTCGCCTTGGGGTGCTCCTATTTTGTTTGTAAAGAAAAAGGATGGTAGTATGTGAATGTGCATAAATTATAGGCAGTTGAACAAGGTGACCATCGAGAATAAGTACCATCTACCCCGTATTGATGATTTGTTTGACCAGCTTCAGGATGCATCGGTGTTTTTGGAAATCGACTTGAGGTCGGGGTACCATCAGTTGAGGATTAGGCCTGACGACATCCCTAAGACTGCTTTTTGGACTCGGTATTAGCATTACGAGTTCCTAGTAATGTCATTTGGTTTGACCAATACACCGACAACATTCATGAGTTTGATGAATGAGGTATTTAAGTCGTATTTGGATTCCTTCGTGATTGTGTTTATCGATGATATTTTGATCTACTCCAAGAGTAGGGAGGAGCATGTTAGTCATCTTTGTATTGTGTTAGACATTTTGAGACGCCAGAAGCTTTATGCGAAGTTCACTAAGTATGAGTTTTGGTTGACGTCAGTTGCGTTCTTAGGGTATGTAGTATCAGAATAGGGGGTGATGGTGGATCCCCAGAAGATTGAGGCAGTCAAGAGTTGGGCCCGGCCTAGTCTGTGACAGAGGTGAAGAGTTTTATTGGGCTCGTAGTGTACTACCGAATGTTTGTTAAAGATTTTGCGTCTATTGTTACTCACCTGACCAGGCTGATACAGAAAGATATACCATTCGTATGGTCCGACAAATGCGATGAGAGCTTTCAAAAGCTCAAGACATTTCTGACCACGGCCCCTATATTGTCCTTACCGATTGAAGGTAAAGACTTTATTGTTTACTGTGATGCTTCACATTCTGGTTTGGGTGTTGTGTTGATGCAGGATAGGAATGTGATAGCCTATGCATCTAGGCAGTTTAAGGTGCATGAGAGGAACTACCCAACTCACGACTTAGAGTTGGCAGCAGTGGTCTTTGCACTCAAGATTTGGAGACACTATCTCTATGGCGTCAAGTGTGAGGTGTTCACCGATCATCGCAGTCTGCAGTATGTGTTCACTCAGAGGATTTGAATTTGAGGTAGAAAAAATGGATGGAGTTATTAAAGGACTATGATGTGACTATTTAATATCATCCGGGTAAGGCTAATGTGGTGGCAGACGCATTGAGCTGGAAGACAGTTGGCATGGGTAGTTTGGCTTGTTTGGGGGTGTCCAAACGACCACTAGCAAGGGAAATTCGGGCTTTGGAGGCTAAGTTCATGCACTTGGGTGTTTCAGAATAGGGTGGGTTGTTGGCCAGCTTTGAGGTCAAAGCCACCTTCATAAAAAAAATAAAGGCCAAATAGTTTCAGGATCCGTAACTGAGTAAGCTTCGAGGTAAGGTAGTATCTGGGGAATCCAGGGATGTCACATTAGACTCCGGTGGAGTGCTACATTTCAGAGAAAGGATTTGTGTTCCTTGGGTTGATGATATAATTCAGAAAATCTTGGCAGAAACTCATGGTTCACGGTACTCAACTCATTCGGGTGTGACTAAAATGTACAGAAACTTGGGGCAGCGTTACTGGTGGCCCGAGATGAAAAGGGACAGAGTCGACTTTGTGTCCAAATGTCAGAACTGTCAGCAGGTAAAATATGAACATCAGAGACCTGCAGGACTACTTTAAAGAATGCCAATTCCAGAGTGGAAGTGGGAAAGGATAGACATGGACTTTGTGGTGGGTCTTCCCAGGACATTGGGGAAGTATGACTCAATTTCGGTCATTATTGACAGGCTGACCAAGTCCGCTCACTTCATTCCGGTCAGGGTAGATTATAATTCGCAGCAATTGGCTAAGATCTACGTGAAGAAGATTGTGAGATTGCATGGGGTGCCACTGTCCATCATTTCAGAAAGGGGTACGCAGTTCACCTCTAAATTTTGGGGCAAGCTACATGAAGAGTTGGGTACACAACTCACTTTTAGCACAACCTTCCATCCCTAGACTGATGGTCAGTCAGAGAGGATAATCCAGGTATTGGAGGATATGCTGAGAGCGTGTGTGATGGATTTCAGGGGCCATTGGGACCAATTCCTACCGTTGTGCAAATTCTCGTACAACAATAGCTACCACTCTAGTATTGGCATGGCACCATTCGAGGCATTGTATGGGAGGAGCTACAGATCACCAGTTGGGTGGTTTGAGGAAGGCGATGTAAATCCTTTGGGAGTGGAATTGGTAAAGGAAGCGCAAGAAAAGGTAAGGGGCATTCAGGCCAAATTGCTGGCTGCCCAAAGCAGGCAGAAGGAGTATGCAGATCGCAAGGTCCGGGACATGGAATTTCAGGTTGGTCAACAGGTATTGTTGAAAGTGTCACCAATGAAGGGAGTTATGCAGTTTGGTAAGAAGGGCAAGCTTAGCCCTCGGTTCATCGGTCCATTTGAGGTTCTTGAGATTGTGGGGACAATGGCTTACAAGTTAGCACTGCCACCCAGTTTGTCAGGCGTCCATTCAGTATTCCATGTATCCATGCTTAAGCAATACCATGGGGATGGGGACTACATCATCAAGTGGGATGAGGTGCCTTTCGATAAGGATCTTCATTATGAAGAGAAACCTATCTTGATTCTTGCTCGGGATGTCTGGAGGTTAAGGACAAAGGTGATTGATATGGTAAAGGTTCAGTAGAAGCATCATCCGGTTGAGAAATCCACTTGGGAAACCAAGAAGGACATGCGGTACAAGTACCCTCATTTGTTTGAGGATTCAGGTACTACAGTTTCTTTCCTTTATTTCCGTAAATTTGGGTTTGATTATTCAGGGATGAACGATGGATAAATTAGTATTTGTTGTAATGACCGGGTCTGTCGTTACAAGTAGTCCAATTGTGTCAAGTTTTAGAGTTAGAAAACTCTGAGTTTCAGAGTTTAAAATTCGGGGCTAGGCTTGCCTCGGCCGATTTTAGAGCGAGGTGGAGTCTAGGGAAATTCGGGTAAGGATTGGGTTAGAGGTTTTGTTTTGATCTAGTTTTCCATGTAGCTAAGACATAAAGGAGTCTGGAGGACTTTTTGGAATCGAATTCGGGTAAGTAAAACTCTCAAAATTGAGGTTGACGTGAAGAGGTTATTTGGAACGTCGAAAAAATAAGTGTGTTGTAAAATAGACTAGTTTTGGAGATTTTACGACTTTTATCCTGTGTCAACCGCTATGGCAGTTGACACTCCGCCATAGCGACCTCCCCTGTAGCGAAGAAATTATCGCTACAGTGAAAGTCAACGTCGGTCAGCCTCCGCCATAGTGGATGACTCCGCTACGGCGGTACCGCTATAGCGAAGCGCGATGGGATTTAATGCAGAAACTTTTTCAAAATAGTTCAGTTTTTCTTGAAATGTTTTAGGAGAAGAAGGGGGCAATTTTGGGCAATTTCTATCAGTTTTTAACCATTTTTCGTCCTAAAGGTAAGGATTCTACTCCCCAAACTCCATAATATATTTCCTACGCTATAGAATTGCTAGGGTGGATTTGGGGAAAGGTTAGGGATAACCTAGGATCATAGAATCTGGGGAAAAGGGGAAATTCTAGGGTGCTAGAGTTTCTGGGTATTATTTATAGTTAATGGGTAATGATCACCGAGCTTAAATTCTCTAAATGTATCGGTATTAATGATAATCTTAGGTGAATTAATGGCGGAGAAGCTCGGAAAGGGTTAGGATGATCATGGTTTGGCCTGGGGATTAGGATTTTGTATAATCTGGATAATTTAGGCCAGTTAATTAACTATAGTGTTTATGTGTTTGTTTCTAGACCAAGAACAAGTAAGGGATTCTGAAAAAGGAAAAGCTCTGGCACTGTAGAGCTTGATTATTCGAGGTAGGTGATGGCTTACGATTCCTGTGAATGTTGTATATTTTTGTACTCTTATCTAAGTATTTGTATGAATTACATTGCTTAGAGGAATTGTTTAGAATGTCTAAGGGTCCTATTTTTACAGTCTGTGGATTGAACGGTGTGTTTCTTGTTGGTCTTACAAGTTGTTTATTCATTATTTGACTATGGATTAATTGACATTCGGTTGGCTCGGGTACCACACCTGGTACGAAATACTAATGGTTGGCTCGGGTACCCCGCCTGGTACGGAATACTAATAGTTGGCTCGGGTACCACGCCTGGTATGGGATACTAATGGTTGGCTTATGTACCACTCTTGGTACGGGTTTATTTTACTGCATCATTACATTGATATTATTGAATTGTATTAACTGTTATTAGTTCCGTGAGTGGACCGGGCTGTTTTATTGAAATGTGATATTTGCTGGTGGTCCTTGAGTGACCGGGAATCCTGTTGTATCTATTGAGTTGGCCTTGGATTAGGCCGGGTTGTCTGGTTAACACTTAGGTGTTGTTTAGAGGTTATTCCAAGATGGGTCCGGGTTAGACTAAAAGGGATAGTTTATTGGTTATATGGTTGTTGCTTACAGTTAGAAAGGGTGAATTTCATGCGGGAACAAGCTAGGTAGAGATTTATAGTCTAGGGGTGCATGTTGACTTGTTGCATGTCTTTCGTACTTGTACTTGATTTGTTGTACTGATTATACACTATTTTTATTTGGAACTGACTGATGATCCTACCAGTACACAATGGTGGTGTACTAATACTGCACTTGCCTTTATTTTTGTGAGTACAGGCAATCTTCTAGAGGTTGAGACGCGACCTCATCTGTAGTACCGGCGTTTCCAGACTTCAAGGGTGAGCTGCTTTGATCGAGATGCCTTGAATCTATCATTAGATTTGTAACCCATTTGTTTCGGGCTTAAACTATTTCCTTGTTTGGGGTTGCATCCCCGTATTCTAGACATTGGTAGATTGTTTGGTACTGCGACTTTCAGATTCTAGGAGGTAATTTCCACAGGTTTTTATTAATGAAGTGGTTTTGTTATTATAGCGTTGCTAGTTTAATTTCCGCACTTGGATTTTGAGCTGTTAGAACGGTTAAGTTCCGGGAAGTGATGGTTCGCTCACCCAGGAGAGGTTGGGTGAGTGCCACTCACGGCGGTCTGGGTCGTGACATCAGCCGAGAGAGCTTATGTGGAGAAAACTTAGAGTAATGAAGCAGTTGATCTATGGCATGCACGTCTTGGGCACGTGAGCTACAACAAACTAAAAATTATGATGCAGCAGTCAAAATTAAAAGGTCTTACCTAACTTAAGATTAGAGGAGACAATATATGTGCTGGATGCCAATATGGGAAAGCATATCAACTTTTCTAATGAGAATCAAAGTATCAAGCCAAGGAGCCAATGAAGCTGGTACACTCAGACATGTTTGGACCAGTGAAGCAGCTCTCTATCAATGGTTATCGTTACATGGTAACATTCATTGATGACTTCGCAAGGTACGTATGAATTTATTTTTAAAATGAGAAGTCTGAAGTATTTGAGAAGTTTAAAGAGTTTCAACATACTATGGAGAATGATATTGAAAGGAAAATCAAATGTCTCTGTACGGACATGGAAGAGAATACACATCATGTAAGTTCAATGACTATATTAAAGAGAAGATGATAAAACAACAATTGACTTTTTCAAATACACCTCAACAAAATAGAGTAGCTGAAAGAAAAAATAGGCATATAGCAGAGATATGCAGAAGTATGCTGCATTATATGAATGTACCAGCAAGGTTTTGGGCAGAATGCATGAAGACTGTTGTCCACATCACCAACAGACTCCCACAAACGAGATTAAGATTCATCTCACCATTCGAGAAACTCAACAAGATGATACCTGTTGTAAGTCACTTTCGAGTATTTGGTTATGTGTGCTATGTGTTCGTACTTGATCACTTTCGCAACAAGTTTGATAAAAAGTTTGTTCGTTGTATTTTTACCGGCTACGACGAACAAAGAAAAGGATGGATGTGTTGCGACCCTACCACAAATCGGACATATGTGTCAAAAAATATGGTATTTGATGAAGCATCATCATGGTGGTCTAAAGACGTTGCCTTACCAGACTCAATAGCTCTTCAGCAGAAGCTGCAAGATAAGCTCAACGAACAAGAACAAGGGAACAAAACACAGACTAACCAAGAGACAAGAGGAGAACCTAAATCACCTACACCAAAGATATCTCCACAAAAGGAAAACAAGAGCTCATGACAAACGAAAGCGTGAGAAAATCCAAATGTGTTGCAAGAAGCACCACAATCGCAACTAAGAAGGTCCACACAACTGAGACGTCCAAACACCAAGTATATAAATGCATCATTAGCAGAAGTGGTCAATATCAAAGAGACTACTACATTTGAAGAAGCTTCAAATAGAAGGGAACAGAGTAATCCGATGGATATTGAGATTCTCAAAGAGCATGAACGTCATGAAGCTTGCAGAGTTTCAGAAATTGCGTACAACGAATACAAGGAACAAATTAAATTGATGTTGAGGGGGAGTGTTAAGAATTTATCACCAACTTAATTAATATCCAAGATATTTCAAAGAAAAATCTAGAATATTCTAGAGTTGTATAGAATTAAAGAAAGATCTCTAAAATAAGTGTTCTAGAAAGAAAGGTCTAGAAATATTTTAGAAAGAGTAGTTTTAGAATTTAGTAGTTGGTGAAAGATTCTAGAATAGAGTAGTAAATATCTTTAGCTAGATTCTTTTATCGCCGCCTATAAATAGAGGTGGCCATTTGAGTTGTAAGTGTGCTCAAAGCAAGTAAGCAAAGCAACAATTAAGTGAGGAATAGGAGAGAGCAACAAATAGAGTTGCTAGAGTGTGAGTGCAAGAAATATTGAGTGTAAGAATTATAAGATCGAAACGGGTCTTTACTTTGCAATAATAAAATTTAAGTTATGAGAAATTGATTGTGCCCATCAAAAATATCCAACATAGTCCTTCCTATTAACACAAGTGAAACTAAACTTTTAACTTTATACATTCTAGATTTTTTTTAAATCTAACTTAATGAATCTATACTAAACTAGCGTTTGGACATGCAATTTTATCTCATGATTATTTGAAATCATGAAATAAAATCAGCATTTGGACATGCGATTTCATCTCATGATTTCAAAATTCTGAGTCAATCTCAAATTTTCAAAAAATCATAATTTGGGGTTTCAAATCATGATTTTAACTTTTTTAAAATATAAAATTTGACCCATAAATTTATATTTGTAAGAAAAAAAAGACGCATTCTTGGCTTGAAGAGATTACCCGTACCATATAAAATGATATATTAAAAAATAACTAGTCACTATTATTATTCACTAATAGATCTTTATAAATTATGTGCAATTGAAAGTTTATAATCACAAATATTTATTTGTAAAAGAAACGTGGATATTTGCGATTTATCAATGCAATATTTTAGGATATTATGATATCCGATTTATGAACGTTGATCTCCTCATTTGATAACATTTTATAAGATTTTCACCTTGTTAGATAAGGTTCGATTCCCACCTTGTAATTTTCTCACCCGTTTCCTCTTTTCCTACCCTTTTGTATTTTTAAAAAAGATCTATATATAATTAAATTTCTCAAAAAAGTACGTACAACCCACAACGTAATAAAATAGTAATTACGTTGAAGAAGACTGAGATTTTGATGACGACAACGACGCATACGCGTATCTCTGCTTCCACTAATAATTTATTACCAAAAAGTTGAAATCTTGATACTAAGTGGACCTCAAGCAAACTTTAAAAAATATGTATATTACAAAATAAATAAAATAGGAGAAAACGACCACCAAAGGGGTCTTGTAGGACCATAGAAGAAGCTACAATTCTGGGTTTGGCAAAACTAACTAATTTTAGCTCAAATTACGTGAAATCATGACATGAAATCATTTGATATGAAATTGACATTTTGTTTGAATATGTAATTTGAATTTTTTAAATTGTATTTTTTCTTATAAACATGAAAAACCCCATAAGTTGTGAAAACTATTAAAATTGAGCTACTAAAATTTCCAATTATATATAGATCACTCTTTCTTTTTGATTCTTTTTTCTTTTCGGAGTGTGACAAATTTGGCTTCACATTAATTTGCCCATTTGCAACAACTTGTGCTCACCAACTATTATTGTATATACTTTTATAGAGGGAGTGAGGGAGGATTGTGATAGTGTATCGATAATACTTTGAATATGCCAACCAATGTAGAAAATTATAGAAAATCTGTCCTAATTAGTGCAGGAAAGTCAAGTAAATCACGTTTGAGGCTTACAAAAATATGAAGAAAAGAAAATGTAATAAATCACCGAAATACCTAAATATTTAATAAAAGATATATACTCAAATAATTACTTCCTCCGGATTACTTTACTTGTCAAATTTTTTTGTTTATAAGCCCTTTAAAAAATATTAGCTAGAGTGTAATTTGACTAAACTATCTTTATTTATTACTCCTAAATATTTAATACTTATCTCTTTTGCACTATATTAATATCTCTCCATATTTATGACTAGGGGTGTACAAAATCGAACCGTAAACCGAATCAAACAGCAAATCGAACAAAACCGCAAAAAAAACTCGACTAGTGGTTTGATGTTGAAAAAAAATATCCGACTATAATTGGTTTGGTTTGGTTTTAACTAAAAAAAGTCAAACTGAACCGAACCAACCCGATATTACATATATACTATTTTTAAAAATATTTTATACATAAAAATATTTATTGTGATGTAATTTATAAATATTTCTTCAACTTTTTCATAGTTTTTATCTTTCAATATGTTATTTCAAGTTTAAACTTAGAATTTTAAATGGTTCAATAAGTCTTTTTACAACCTATAGATATTAGTAACTCAAATAAAACTCAAATCAATACGAATATTAACAAAAGATTATTCAATCCAACACTAGGAATGACAATCATGTTAGATATTTATTATTTAATTTTACATAAATGCATAAACTAATTTATTTTTCTGTTTAATATTTAGTCATGTAGTTAATACTTATTAAACTTATTTTAGCATGACTTAATATTTTTAAATTATGATTATTTTTATTATGACTTATTAATATGCAATATTTATTCCATGCGATTTCATTATTTTTTTGGTTGAATATTTTATTGTCATCACTCACTTCATAAATTTCAAATAAAGTGAATATATTTTGTGTTATTTTTTTAAGAAATGCCTTAGATAGTTGTATTTTGCTCGGACTAAAGAAATATTTGAAGCACAAGTTAATTATATATTTGTATGAAGACTTTATCGGAAAAAATCTGAAAAAACCCGAAAAACCCGAGGAAACCGAAAAAACTCGAAAAAACCCGAGGTTGGAAAACCCGACTTTTATTGGTTTGGTTTGGTTTATAAATTTAAAAACCTGACACTAATGGTTTGGTTTGGTGTTTAAAAAATCTGAACCAACCCGGTCCATGTACACCCCTATTTATGACTAAGGATAAATGTGAAAATAAAGAACTATTTATACCTTGATTTTTTAAAATAATAACTATTTTGGATCATTTATTTTTAATAAGGACGATATATAAAGTGATCTATAGAGAGTACTAAAATTGACAAAAATATTGATGTCATAGGAGTAATTTTGATATACATGTATTTTGGAGGAAATGTAGAAAGATGAGAATTAAATTAATATGTCCACAAAGCTCATTGGGAAAGTACAGATCTACCTTGAGAAAGAGAAAACATGAGGGTCAACGTAGTTAAAACACATTTCTACATCTAATTAACAAACAAACTTCTTTATAGAGGATTGGAGTACACCCCCTCTCTCTCTCTCTTTTTTGGTTTGAAGTATCTTTTTTGGGGCTCGACTAATTTAAATTCGTACCCAAAAATTCCACTCCGAGAGTAAAATGCTCTCTACCAAAATCATTTTTTATTCCCAGGACTTGCCCTTTTTTTCATCACAACCCTTAATGATGTGTTTATTGATCACTATGCATGCCAAAGCCAAACCCTCTAACAAACACCTAGAGCTGTCAAGAAGAGAATCAAACAAGCTCAGATTGTACCCCTAATAAAAAGTAGTCTAAATTTGTTTTTTTTTAAAAAAAAAAACCTAAAGATAATTTCTAACTCTTAGAACTGGTCAATTTTTTTTTTCAAATTTATGCATAGACTAATTATAATTTTGAAGGATTAAAGAAGTCATTTCAATTTTTATTATACGGAATTTTTTTTTCTTGTCGATAATAGATTAATAGCTATCTATTGTTTCGTATATACTTCGTTTGTAGTATTATTTTGTTGGAGTATTATTGTTCTGCTACGATCTATTATTTTTGTTACTATCTATTATCTCTTATACTTTTATTGCGTCTTTTTCTAGATTGTTTTTGTATTGAGTCGAGGGTCTATGAAAAACACTCTCTCTACATCACTTTTGAGGTAGAGCCTAGAGGTAATCTTCTGCATACACTCTACTCTTCCCGGACCCCCGAACCCCCTGCTCCCCCCCCCCCACCCTCCCGTGGCCTGATTGTGAAACTACACTGAATCTGTTGTTGTTGTTGATAATAGATTAGTAGCTATATTAATCCAAAGAGACACCACATAAATTATGATCAAAAGAACGGCCACCTCCTATTGAGATAGCTTTTTAAAAAAAATAAAAATCGCCCAAAATTAAAGTTGTATTGAATTCTTAATAAAGTGAGATAAAAAAGGCAAATCCAAAAGGGAAAAAACATCAATAGAAATCTAAGAATAGTGTAAAAACAAATAGTGAAATGTGATTATGCCGGAAAAAACGATGATAAGAAATCAAATAATGGTGGTATCGTGGCTTTAAAATATTTTAATGCTAGCTGCTAGACTATATATGGTATAATATAATTAAAACGTGTTATAGTTGAAATGATCAATAGCATGTATTGCATAGGTTGAAAATTAAAACTCATTTGTGTGAATCCATTAATTGACCTTGAGGACAACTTATTCTATGCATTTTGTAGTCATAGACTCTAGGTCTATAGTCTCTACATGCCATGTTGGAGTAGTTTGAGTACACACCACCCTTTTTAGATTCTACTTATAGGATAATATTGTATTTGTTATTGTTGTACTGAACAAATTTAGTTAAGAACTGAAACTCAATCCAAAATTAAGGCGTACAAAAAATTTTAATCCCAGAGAGTTAAATAAGTAAATTTACGCACTACTAAAACCAGGAATTAGAGCAATGGATAAATTTTGTAGCTAAACAGTAAAATTCATTGTTAATTTTATTTAGCGACGGGTTATCAGAAAATTCTAATAGCTACGAGCAACTTAGCTACTAATTAGGGACAAAATTCTTAGCTAATTCCAAATTTTTTTATAATGACGGAGTTCAAAATAATGCTAATTATTTTTAAAATATTGTAACAATATTTGACTACCAATTTAACCAACTTTCGTGTCTCTAAAGTGAAAAAATAAAATGAATCTTGATTTTCACGTTGATTTAGATGAACTTTAGTTAGAGCTGTTGGCATATTCTTTTCTAGGAAGAATATATATGTGCCTATCGCTTATCTCGTTTAACTAATATGAAGCATATATACATGTGTAAAATCTCAAAATTAGGAGTAGGTTTAACTAACACAAGGTTTTTGATTTATAGCCAAGCAATTTTGCAATATAATAATAAACTAATATAAATACGATCATTTCATGATAGAAAGTAACTTCATGTCTCACACGAAATTAAGTATGATAAAAAGTTGTAAAAAGCAAATGTAAAGATGAGAGGATCCACACAAAAGGAATATATAATAAAATCACGTTTTTATTTCCATTCCCACGTATATATAATTTATAAAAAATTCAGCGTACAGTATCATATCTTTTGGCTTTAGACTTGGATCTCCATTTTGTTTGTACTTTTGGACCCTACTTGTTGGAAGAACTTTAAAGTTGTCCCCTTTTTTTTCTGTTTCCATATATATTTTGTCTAAAGTGTTAACTACAAGAAGTCATTCAAGTAGTATAATCATGGTTCTTCCTAAAAGTTGCTTCACGAAGCAATAAGAATGAACAAGAAATATATTTGTCTTTACATAAGGTATAATAGTATAAACTTTATGGACTTCCTTTCAACTCTAGCACGATATATAAAGAAAAATCCAAAAGAGCTCCTCTTTCTGTTTTTACTTTGTTTTTTCACTCAACGATAGAATTAAACTTAAAGCAAAAACTCATTTATGGTTATTTTGCATTTTCTTAAGAAGTTAATCGGAGGTTATTGGATTCAAATTCGGTAAAAATTAATGTTGCGTGGTACTTTATTTGGACATTGTTATTTAATTTGTACATAGTTATAAAAAATATTGTTTACACGTCTAACCACTTCAGAATAACCTCAGACATGCGGTCATGTAACGGCATTGATACAAGTGTTAAGATATTGCCCGCTTTGAATCTAGACCCGCACAAATTTGTCCCTTAGGTTAAAACCCAAAAGGTGCTTCAACAGTTGATTCTGAATTCATTCTTATAAGTTCCATAACTTTCTTCTTCACTTTTCGATGTGAAATTCGCCTAAGGTGTAATGTGCGTCCCTTTTCAGAGGCTTTCCCTCCATCATGGAGACATGGACGTCACAGGTCAAGCCTAACTTTAGACAAATTGCCTAAATTCATGCAGTTTTGCCTGAGCATTTTCGCTTAAAGTTCAAGCAAAAATAACTTAATTTCAGTCGGGCAAAAATACCGAAACTTCAGCAATATGTGCAAGTAGTTCAGCTAAATGTTCCGAAATGAGTAGACTCGTCTATTGTGGTATGACTTAAATGGTGATATCAAAATTGAATTTTATTTTTTTTAGATAAAATTTATATACTTAAATAGTATTATAAATCACCATAATTAACAACTTAAAATACTTTAAAATTATTTGAAAAAATTGTAATAAAAAAAAACTTTTTTAACCCTTCAAATAATAACAGTGTTACACTAAGTGAAACGGAGACTGCTTATTTGCGTTAGGTGATTGAATTCACTTTTTTTTGGGTGGAATTTGTTCTAAAATGTGGGAAAAGTGCATTTTCAATCAATTACACTAGGAAGAATTTTAAGTGGATAGATTTTATAACATGTCACATGGATCTTGTTAGACAAAGCTAGAGAATTATGGAAAGAACCTAACCATATAAAGGGAAAAAGGGAAAGGTATAAGAAGATAAAATAACAATATTTACAAAGTGCATGCATGAGAATTGAGAGGAAAGGGGGAAAAATAACCATGCACTTTTTGACCTGATTCAAACTTCAAAAAAAAAGAAGCTAAGGAACCGTCCCTTCACGGGATCTATATTTTCTTCATTAATGCATGGAAATAAAAGGTAGATTTTTTGGTCAAACGACCCAAAAGCTAAGGCTGGTTAATTTGAAAATTGACTTAATACACCTTTATCTACTTGTTCAATATTGAATCAGTATACACATTAAGAAATATTCCTTCTAATTCATATTAAGTAAATTTTTGGGGTAATGCATACTCCTTAAAAAATATATTTTAAGACATAATTTATACACTACTTTTGATTATTATCCTTTTGATTTTAGGAATAATTATGAATATGATTTTGTAAGTCGTGTAATTTATCACCTAGAAAATATAAAATAGTAGTTAAGAACCTCATTAAAAGGAAAGATAAAAATAAAAAAAAGTTTCAACAATTCTCTTGAACTTTGAACAATTCACTTATTTTAAACAATGAAAAAAGTCTCAAAAATTCACTTAATATGGACTAGAGAGAGTAATAAATAATATAAGTAATTTACTATATCACCTTTTGAATATAGTAAATTTAATATTTTGAAAAAAACATTGGATGATGAATAGTTTTTAATAGCAAGAATAAATTGGACACAAAATAATAAATTATTCATTGATTTTCTAAACTAAATAAGTATTGTTGGACATCCATTTTTAGTATACTAAACAAGTAAAAATGAAGGAAGAGTACATTAACAGCTTGTAAATTTGATAACAAATTTTATTTAGACACTTAACATGAAACTCAATCAATTAATTCAATCATTATTACGTATTAATTTGAAATCGTTATAAAAATTTATAAATTTAAAATTTTGGACCACTTCTAAGGTTCACTTATAAAATTAAAAACTTTATACTCCCTTCATTTCAATTTGTTTGGACTACTTTTTTTTTTAGTCCGTTTCAAGAAGAATGTCTCTTTCCTTTTTAGAACTTTTTTAATTTCAACTTTTCACATGATATATTCAAGACCACAAGATTAAAGGATATTTTAATACATTTAACATATCTTTAATTTAAGACCACAAGTTTCAAAAATCTTCTTTACTTTCTTAAACTCCATGTCAAGCCAAAATAAGTCAAATAAATTGAAATAGAAGGAGTAACAAACAAGACCAAAAGGTAGTCCGCTAATCCTTCATAAGTAAACTCCTAACGCTCATTTGGTTATGATTTGAAATCAATAAGATTGATTTGAAGTTGAAATTTTATTTGGACATATAATTTGTATTTTTAAAATTGTACTTTTTCTTATAAATATGAAAAATTTACAATTTGTAAAAACTATTAAAACTTTTCTAATTTTTGCAATCTTACCAAATGATCAAACCATAATAGTTCATAAACAAGGTATCAGAATATCATGAGGTGTTACTTTAATAAATCACATATTTTCAAATTCCTTTTTATAAATAGATATTGTTTGTGATTACATGTTATTGCAAACTTTCATATACATATCATTTTATAAAAGTGTACTGATCAAATAAATCAACAATAGTAGTTATTAATTTTCCTTTAATATAAATCTCTCACATGGTACAAACGATCTCTTCACGTTAAAACTTTTAGGTCAAGATTTGCTTTTTTAAATGAAATCGTAATCCTACCTTTTAGTAAGATTTGAAATTTGAAATCCAAATTTCAAATTGAAATAGAAATTTTATTCAGATATCATAAGTAAATATTGATTTCAAATTGAACTTCAAATTACATGATCAAATACCTACTTATTTTTGTTTATAAATTAGTGGGAAAGTTAAAACCAAATTAATATTCGACTGCAGAAAGTTTTTCATAGCCACGGCGGGCGACGCTAAGTTGGGACCATGGGACCTAATTTCTTTTTCTTAATAAGCTTTGAAAATACTCTATCCGTCCCAAATTAATACTAGTTACGTACTTTTAATTCAAAAAATTATCCTAAAATAATTGGAGTATTATTTTATAAATTCAAATTAAAAAATTAATATACTTTTTAAATAGAGACAATTTATTAAATTATACTTTATATTTTTCATAATAAGCGAGAAAATAAAGCTAAAACAATAATTAAAATGGATGGACGGAATATATTATGCATGCCTCTGTTTAAGGTCAACTGTATACTCATTTAATTGACTACCATTGTTGAAAAAACCTATAAATTGGATCAGCCTTTATTTATTTATTTTTCTTATTTGGTATTCGGTACTTCATGTATTGGAGTTTGATTAATCCAAAATTTGAGCAGCGTAAGGCCTATTCGAGAGAAACACTCCTTACCAAGAATTTTTTCATATTCAGAGCTTGAACCTAAGACCCTAGTTAAAGGAGGAGCAACCTCACCCGTCTACCACATTCTTTAGTGATGGACCAGCCTTTATAATCAGTCTGAACTATATATATCCCTATTACTACTAGATATAAAATCTCGTGCTACGCACGGGCTCAATGTTAATACTCAAAAATTATAAGATATACCTAATTTAGATATGCATACACTATTATTTTATTTAGATTAATTAATTTTTTAGACATGCATATATTATTTTATTTAGATCAATGAAATTCATATAAGAATATACACAAAATCTCGTGCCAACACGAGCCCAATATATGTTACATAGATAGAATTTTTAAATTCACTAAATTTATCATACATTTTTTTTAATTGTTGTGATTTATAATAGGAGTACTTTTTATGTCATTTTTATCCCTTTATGTGGCACTAATACAATTTACAATATTATCTTGATATATGTGAATATCAATCCCAAATGTTATGATTTATAATACTTTCTATGTCATTTTTATCTCTTTATGTGACACTAACACAATTTTGAGAGTCAACAAAAAATTTATATTGTGATTTATAATATCTTACGTAATTATCAAATACATAACATAATATTTTGATCTAATATATAACATATTAAAGCGAAAAGTAAGACAAATAAGTTGAAACGGAAAAAATATTAAATTTTTCGAAGTAGACCCTTCAAGCAGGTAGCTCAAATAGGCACGTTGTCCAAGAGTTGCCTGCTTACAATGAGCTGCCAACCTCTTATTTAGTACTAATATATATATTGGTTTTGTTAATTTATATCTTTTTAAAAATTAATATAGGGGGTAGAGAGAAGGTGAAATGGAAGAGGGGACTACGAGCTGGGAAATTGAACCCTCACAATAAGGTGAAAGTTTAAATAGTTAATCAACTAAGCTATTACTAAGATTTTTTTCATTAATTTATATCAAGTATATGATTCATATGTCTCTACATATCATAATGTAATAGTATCAGTTAGCACTTAGCTAGTGAAACTTCCTCCTTTTTTTCAAATGACGTACATTAAACCTAATGATAAAATAATAAACAAATTTTCATATATATATATATATATAATCATACTAATTAGTTCACACCCATTGTCAGAAAAGAATAACTGATGCATATCGTTTTACGTTTTTTCTTAATGAAACATAAATAATTTGAGCACTTAGCTAGTGAAACTTCCTCCTTTTTTTCAAATGACGTACATTAAACCTAATGATAAAATAATAAACAAATTTTCATATATATATATATATAATCATACTAATTAGTTCACACCCATTGTCAGAAAAGAATAACTGATGCAGTCTACTCTGCAATCAAACTTGAAAATCTTGGTTGTGATTCTAGGAAAATTTGTTTATTATTTTATCATTAGGTTTAATGTACGTCATTTGAATATATATATATATATATATATATCGTTTTACGTTTTTTCTTAATGAAACATAAATAATTTGAGCGACGGTGAATGTATTCACACCCATTATAAAAAATTATTCCACCCTTGAACTTCCTCTTTTTTTTCTCCTTTATCTTATTTAATTATGTCTAGTATATAACATAACCAAGTATAAATTAACAAAACTTTTTTTTTTCAAATGAACAAATATAAACATTAACATATGAAATTACGTGATTAGAAGGACTGTTCTTATCATGTTAATATGGTTTTACCTTAATTCACGTACTGTATTATTCACATAAAAGCCACAAATATAGATCTTGTCCGTGAATATAGAGAGGAGACCAGCAAAAATTACCACACAGTTATAACAGTCATTTTACCAAGTAAAATTAAAATAGAAAATCACTTCTTCATAATTGGATTTGACAAAGTGACAAGTGAAGAAGTCAAGGTGTGGGGGTGAAGACAAAGAGGACAAGTCGTACGTGGCAAAGATTGGGCCCACAAGTCGTCATAAAGTGGGCCGATCTCTGATCTCCGTTGACTCCAATGCATCCAAAAGAAGGCCCAAGATAAAGAATCAGCACTCCGTCATCACGAGCAAGTGCCGGGCCTATCGGGGCGGTGAATTTTTTGAATCGGTCAATGTCACATTCTCACTCCTTGTTTTGACAAGAAAAAAAGAAATAATCAATCAATGACATTCTTTTACTAGAAAATTTCACAACCCCCTACCCCACCCCACCCCACCCCACCCCAACCCCCTACAATGTATTTTCAACTAGAGTGAAGTTTGAGTACAAAGTAAATGTTATTTTCCATACATTTGAAATAGTAGTATTGGATTGAATCTCTTGCGTAAAATTACTTCACTTGGAAGAAAAATTGTATATTACTAGTAATGTTTATTTCAATTCAACACGTATTTAATACTACTACTTTGTTTTCATATTAAACTATTACTATTACCTAATTATGATTTATTAATAATTTATATACTTCATTATATCACAAATAAATAACGGATAAAATTTTTGTCATGTGATCAAGAGGTCACTAATTTGAGTTATAGAAATAGTTTCTTACAGAAATGAAAATGTATAATAAGGATGTATACCATAGACCCTTTTGATCCGATCTTTTCCAAGACCATGGCAAAAGCTTAGTACACCAATCAACTTTTTTTAATTATTACTATTATTATCGTGAATAAATAATAATTTAACATAAAAATATGTAACAACCGATTATATGTAGTAAGCAGTTTCTCCGTTTCAATTTATTTGTCTTATTTTACTTTTTAGTCTATTTAAAAAAAATATTTTTTTCTTTTTTTGATAATTTTTTAATTTTAAAATATATTTAAGATTATAAAATTAAAAAGTATTTTAATATATTTGATATATCTTTAATTTTTTTAAAAAAATTTACTTCTTAAATTATGTGTTAAGTGACAAATAAATCGAAAGAGAGAAAGGGAGTAAATTTTTTCATGAGCTCTTTATCCGATTTTCTTTAAAATGGACCCCACTAAAACCCCTAGTATGGTCCAATATTTGACAGCTCATTTTCAAGTGGGGACACTTGACATCCTTGCCAATTTCTTTACTACTCGTTGTCTCATTTTCAGAAAAATCAAATCCCATCAATTTCTCTTCAAAGTTCAAACAAATCTAGAAACTCAACTCTTGTTCAATTCCACAAAAACAAAAGAAATAAACCCCACCCCCACCCCCCTCCAAATACCCTCCCATACCCCCTGGTATTTGGTCTTACTTCCCTAGTCTCAAGTCTAAAGTCTCAACTTCCCCTTTTTATTAGCCGAGTCCATTGCTCTTATTCAAAGACCCTTCTTCTCACTCACCCCCATTTCTCTCTCCCTTTCTGTTTTCCTTGTTTCTCTTCATATATGGCCAAAGGAAGTGGACTCTCCTTTGATCCAGATCCCATCAACAAACACTTCCTCCCTATTCCTACTGTCCTCAATTCTTTTCTTGAACCCCACCAAGAACAAAAACACCATAACAACAAGTTTTTATTCAAGATTGAACCTTTTTCATCAATGGAATCACCATTCAAGAACAGGTCACCACCTTCTACTATTCAATTCCCAGTGAACCTTAACTGCTCCACTACTCATCATCATCATGATCAAGAAGTAGAAGAAGAACACAACAACAACAGACCAGTCATTGATGAAATGGACTTCTTTGCTGATAAAAAAAATGGTACTAATTCTGAGGAGGCTGATGTTACTACAACAACAGCCAATAACTCTGACAGAAAAGATTCCAACACCCCTCCTACTGAATTGGATTTTAACATTAATGTAAGCTTATTACCCAAATTAGCATTTTTACCAAAAAGTTCTGTTCTTTTTCTTTTTAAAGTACCTCTGTACTGAATTTTGACCAAATTCCATCTTCTGTAGACTGGTTTGCATCTTCTCACAGCTAACACTTATAGTGATCAGTCCATAGTGGAAGATGGCTTATCTCCTAATTCTGAAGATAAAAGAACCAAGAGTGAGGTAAGACTAATTATACTACTATTCACTATATTCTGGAGTTGATTTCTTCGTATGGTCACTCAACTAATAGTTATTATTTGAGAAAGACCATATGAGAAATCAACTCCTGTATTCTGTAATTTAGCTTTATTAACATGAATTTTGGACATTCCCTATTTCAGTTAGTAGTTCTTCAAGCTGAATTGGAAAGGATGAACGGCGAAAATCGACGTTTAAGGGACATGTTAAATCAGGTGACAAGCAATTACAGTACTCTGCAGATGCATATGATGACAATGATGCAACAGCAACAACAACAACAACAAAATCAAGAAAATGGTCAACATGATGGGAAAAGTGAAGAAGTGAAACAGCAACACCACAATAATCAAAATGGCAATGGAGGAGGAGGAGGAGGAGGACAAATGGTGCCTAGGCAATTCATGGATCTTGGACTAGCTAATACTGCTGCTGCTACTGGTTCGGAGGCTGAAGAGGCTTCCCTGTCTTCGTCAGAGGGACGAAGTGGCAGGGAAAAATCGCGATCACCAACGAATAACATGGAATCAGGTTCCACATGTGGAATTGGAAGAGAAGATAGTCCTGAAAAAGAGACACCTGGTTGGGCTCCTAATAAAATTCCAAGACTTGGCAATGCCTCTACTAATAAACCTGCTGATCAAGCTACTGAGGCTACCATGAGAAAGGCTCGTGTCTCGGTCAGGGCTCGATCAGAGGCTCCTATGGTACGAAATATTTTATTGAATGTATATATATTAATTTGGTTTTAAAAGATTATTTGATGGAAACTAATGGATACTTTCTTTCTTTTTTTTGTGGTTCAATCAGATCACAGATGGTTGCCAATGGCGAAAGTATGGACAGAAAATGGCGAAGGGAAACCCGTGCCCTCGGGCATATTACCGGTGCACCATGGCAGCTGGTTGTCCAGTTCGGAAGCAAGTATGTTTTTGTTTGTCCAATAATTTATTTGTGTACTTGTGATTTTTTTCAGAGTATATTTAGTCAATCAGAAAGGTCAGAATCTTAGTATATTTAGACACTAATTAACAATGATGTGTTAGTTGTACACTTCATACCCAACACTGATTGTCAATACTAGTTGGTGTTGCGTTGCTATTGCTCTTTCTTGATCAAATACAAGATGTTTTTTTAATCCAACAATAATCAAGAAAGAATCTTGGTAGGCAATATCTTGTGGAATTCAAATCTGAATTTATATATTATAGTAGCAGAAATTAAAAGCAATGAAATTCATCTCCTCGGAGTGCAGTAGGATACTTGGTATCTTTGTACCTTCAACCAAAAGTCTCGGGTTCAAGCCCTGAAATTAAGAATTTTACACTAAAGAGCATTTTACCTCCTTTAGCGGGCCTACTCGAGTGAATCTAGATTAGTCGGATTAGTGGGCAACGAATACTGAATGAACGGAAAAAAGAAAGTCATTTTACATTTTCATTTGGTAGTTTGATGGAGTTGGTGGAGGAGAATCTTTTGACTGAACTGAATTTTGCTGCATTGACAGGTTCAAAGATGTGCAGAGGATAGAACAATCTTGATCACAACCTATGAAGGAACTCACAACCATCCTTTGCCTCCGGCAGCCATGGCAATGGCCTCAACAACTTCCTCAGCAGCAAGAATGTTGCTTTCAGGTTCTATGCCAAGTGCAGATGGGCTAATGAATTCCAATTTCTTCGCGAGAACTCTCCTCCCTTGCTCTTCCAGCATGGCCACAATTTCAGCTTCGGCTCCATTCCCTACTGTTACATTGGACCTAACTCAATCCCCGAACCCGTTACAATTCCCAAGACCCCCTAACCAATTCCAAGTCCCATTCTCAAATCCACAACACAATAATATCCTAGCAAATCCAGCTGCACTTTTGCCTCAGATTTTTGGCCAGGCTTTGTATAACCAATCCAAATTCTCTGGCCTCCAATTGTCCCAAGATTTCGAAGGACAACAACACCCTTCAACGATGCCATCATCGATTCATCCATCCAACCACAACCCTCTGGCTGACACGGTGAGCGCCCTCACCAATGATCCTAATTTCACCGCAGCATTAGCAGCAGCCATCACTTCCCTTATTGGCAATTCCGGGCAATCAAACAATGGTACCAATAATACTACTGCCACCACCACAACGACCGCCAACAATAATAATGGCAGTGTCACCAGCAATGGCAATAACAGCAGCAAACAATAAGTGGCTAATTCAAGTTTTCCAGCAAATTGATTGATAGCTAGCCAATCCAAGCTGCTGCATGTTTCCTTTCAAGAAAGAATTTTTTTCTTACATTAATTTTTTTGCTTAATTAGTAATCAGAAAAACTAGATTACTATACAAGTTGATAAGATTTTTTTGTGTTTTATAGGTGGCTAAAAACATATATCTTCCATTCTTTTCGTGGCTAAATAATGTATTCAAGGTTTCTTATCAATACAAGAAAAAATGTTGGCAAGGAAAAGAACAGAAATGATTGAAATTCATTTCTCGTCTTCCTTCTATTTTTCTCGTTGGTTAATTATCTCTGTGTTAGTGTATTATTTAGTTATTGCATAGTTTCTTATTTTTTGATAGGTACTACTATTTGTTGTTGCATTTGTTTTGTATCTTGCTACTTTGCCGTCTCACTTTTTTTATACAATCCTGCGTCAGAGACATGACTTTTGAGTCTAGGTCCGAGGGTCTACCGAAAATAGTCTCTCTGCTCCACAAAGATAGGATTAAGATCTACGTACATCGATTCTATCCTCCCGATCCCCAGGGGTGGCTCAAGGGTGAGGCTAGTAAAACGTTTGTTTCAGGCCTCCAAAATTTTGAGGCCCAAAAAATTTTAATAGTGAATTTTAAGATTTTAATTTCACTTGAAATAACATTGAACAATATAAAAAAAAGATACAATTTAAATATAAAAAAAAAAAAGAAGCAGAACTATCTACGTCTTATCAAGAATATTTTAATATTTTGAATTAAACAACTCAAATCTTTATATTAATAAATAAAAAATTTACAGCAAACATCCAAGTAATGTATTGCAAACAAATGGCTAACTTTTTATTAACTTCAATTAATCTTTACTTTTATAAATAATAATATTACTATGTGAAGTTAAACTCGAAATTAATACTATATTTAAAGCCTCTTATTATAATTTGGCTTTAGGCCACTAATTTTATTAAGACACCCTTGCCTATACCCCACTTATAAAACTACATTCGGTATGTTAATGATTGTGGTGGTGGTTAATTATCTTTGGTTTTCGACATGAACTATATGCAAAAAAATACACAAAGGGAGAGTTACAAGATCATAAAGCAATGGAAATTTGGAAATTGAGAAAATAATTACTCCCTGCTATCTAGTTTAGGTGTCACATTTCTTTTTATATTCGTTCCATTAAGAATGAGACACTTTTATAATTTAATTTATTTACTTTTAATGTGAAACTTTTATAACAGTATAAATATCATCATGATGATATCATTGGATCGTTAGTTTTAAAATTTTCATCATAACCCTTTGGAATTGCAAGGAGTTGGTGAGTCTTCAAGTACACTCATATTCATATAGGAGTCAAGAAAGGAGTCAATAAAACCGTCTAAAAGTTATTTAGAAATTAAAGGAGTTTGTTTGACATGAAAATACGTATGAGATTGATAAGAAAGAAGAAACAAAAGAGAGACTAGTGAGAAAGAGATTTGGTTACTTGTCTCATTTGGATGCCTTTCTCTGACCCACAAATGACAAATTTCACTAAATGGGGCATATATATATCCAGACGACAAGTTTCATTTTGATGTTGAATCCATTGTCTGTTTCTTTAACGTTCATTCTCCCATTTTTCATTGTCTACACCTAAAGATGACAAAATCAAGGTTTGACACTTTTCTTCTTTGTATAAACTTTATACACGCAAGATTGGGATACTTACGTGAATAGTCGGTCAGATTAGCTCTTCATTCTTTTTAATCAATATTTATAGATTATACACTAGTTATACACGCGCGCGCACACACATATATATATATATTCGCTGATTATTTTTATTTAAATGGATGACTGAACGATTATTTAGATTAATCCTTCTAATATTATTTAATATATTTTTATCTTGTCAGTGTATATAAAATTCTTATTTATATGTTGTGAATTTGCCATTTGTTGATAAAAGTTTTACGTGTAGACAAAAGGTGGACTGAGTGACAACACTATGTCCTGAACTTTTTTTTTTCTATTAGAAACATATGAGAAGATGGTTGCCCTTGAAATTGTGACTTGCTAGATGAAAAATAAGAAATCAGTACCTACAATAGTATGCCCTCTTAAATACTCTATCTCGAGCCATTAACATCATATGTTTTACTGAAATAAATTTTACGAAATATTTGCTATATTCGATCTTGATTGGTCTTTCATCTCTAATCACAAGTCATTTTCATATTTTGTCGTATACTTGAGTTTGTGGTTCTTTGAGGCCTGAAAGAGCTCTCTTCAACATGTTCATGACTATATCGATTTATTTTAAATCAAATAGAATGAATTAAAAAAATTCACATCTAGAAAGAGCGTACGCCTAATAGCTTAAAGTTGTTGTTTTTATATAGAGAAAATGCATCAAGATCCCCTTAAAGTTGGTCGACATTTGGAAGTAGACACCTAAACTTTACGGGGGTCTTATTACCCCACTAAACAATTTTAAATGATACGATTACATCATTTTTAGGCCACCTGGCATAGAGAGTGTATCCACTCTCTTAAAGAGCGTGAAAACTCCACAAAAATGACTATAACTTTATTTTTACGATTTTTTTCTATAAAATATATTTTTCTATTTTTCTTATTATTTTAACTTTGTTTCTTAATTTTTTTTCCTTCTTTCTTCTTGGTAAATTTGATGGACCCCTAGCGCTTTCAATGTCACCATTTCCGTCATGACTCTACCACTTTTCTGTATCATTTTCATTTTACTCTGTTCAATTTCAAGTTCTTATCCCCATTTTTTTTATATTTCAAATAATTTTGTAAAACCCAATAGATTTCAAGATGATTAGGAGTATCATTCAGTTTTTTATTCGAGCTTCAATTCAGCTATTTACGAATTTTTGAAAATTTATTGATTCTCTACAAAACCTTCATTTTTAATATTATTGCTATCATTCTTTTCAAAATCTTAATTGCAAAAATAATATAAAAATGAGATAAGTTAATTATTGATATCTCCAAAATTGTAAAATTTGTTCAGTAATTTTTTTTTAATTTTTACTATCAATTATTTAATAAAAGTTAAAAAAGTAGTAAAGAAAAAAAATTTGAAAAGTTTTTATTGATTATAATGACAGTAGAAGGGAGGGGGGTTAGGTGGAGAAGAAGAGAAATCTATATAAGATGAATGATTTGCTGGAGAAGAAATCTGTGGAGGGAGAAATTAAGTAGGAAGAGAAAAAAAAAAAGTCAAAAAGAAGGAGAGAGAAAGGGGAAAGAGAGAAAAGGAAAAAATATAAAGAAAAAAAAAGATTAAAAATGGAAAATATACATATTTAATAAAGTTAACACGTGTCAAATAATAATTGGTGCGTGATTAATACTTATATTTTGAAAATTATAATTCATCCGAAAATGATGTAATAGTATCAATTTGAAATTGTTTAGTGGAGTAATAGGACTCCCATAAAATTTAGGTATCTACTTCCAAATCCAAATGTCAACCAACTTTAAGGTGGTCTTGATGTATTTTCTCTTTTATATGCCTTGAAGTCAGAAAATGCCATGACATTGTCCAATTGTGATCAATGAACCAAGACACTGAGGTCAAGTTGGAGTCTACATATTTGTTTTATTCTTCTTGAACATTTATATTGACCTAGTCCTCTCAAACTTGCCAAAAAATTTGGGTGTATGCCCTGGCCTACGTGCTATGGCACAACATACGTCTTTGGTTTTTTTTTCTTTCTTTTCTTTTTCTGTTATATTACACGTTTTTGGCTAAATAATGAAATCAATGGGATTAATGTGATCATATTGAAGAAAAGAAGACTTTAGTGACTCTAGTGGGTCCAAAAGATGATGCAAATACTACATGTTTTTGTTGACAACCCAACAGCTACTTATAAATAAATTACGATCACATGCAGATGTAATACAATTTGGTTCAATTTTATTTTTTCCGTTTCAAACTATATGTCGTGATTATCTTTTATGTTGTTTACACGAAACATTAATTAGGATGGGCTTTTACTCTTTTATTTTGTCCACTTTTACTTCTTCACTATACTAAACATAGATGTCAACTTTTACTTGTCCGGTCTAGAAAATCAAGAGATAATTTATCTCTTAATTTTTAATTTATCTTTATTATTAATTATAATCATTTATCAATGATTTTACAAATCATTAAATTTATTATTTTCAAAGGGTGATATAGGAAACTTATTATTTTATTAACTACTCCTTTTTAAAGGTGTGCCCAGTCAAATACTGATAAGTAAAAATGGATGGTGGGAGTAACTATTCTACCCTTCATTGGGTATTTGAACACATAATATATCTCATAACTGATGTGTTTGTAGTCTTCAACAACAGCTAGTACTAAGAGTAAAATGGGAAAAGAAAATAATGAATTTTATCTTGAATTTCTAAAATAATAAATAATTTGAGATAATTATTTTTAGAGATCATGATAGATGATTTGGAAGGGATGGAGAGAGTACTTATTTGATTGTGATTCTATTTTGAGATTATGTTATTTTTGGGATAAGATGGGCACTTATGGCTGTCTAAGTTCTGAACTGTTCATTTAATGATCAGATGGAATCAACTTTGGTATATTTTTAAGTTAACTGACGTGTTTGTTTGTGCTAGAAAATTCTACTTAGAATTTGTAGCATTTATTTTCTTATGTACAATCCCAACGAAGATCGTCTATTAATTGAATTGAATCGAATCACACTTGATTGGATAAAAGTTCACAAGGTCTTCCTTTGTTAAAAATTTTATGTAAGATATTTTTTCTGTTCATTTTTATTTGATTATTTTAAATTTTTTACATCCTTAAGAAATAATGATTAATACAAAATTTTAATATAATACCCATATCTATTGATGTTAAGTATTAGGTCTTGAAAATGATTTGAAAAATAAGTAATTAATGATAAAACATGAAAAGAAATAATTATCTTTTCTTGATATATTAAAAGTGACAATAAAAATGAAAATTTATTTTTAAAATAGTGACAAGTAAAAATGAACGGGAGAGTAGTGGTGAGACTTTGTGCAAGATAGAGAACAGTTTTGAAATTGACTATATATTAATTATTACTCTCTCCGTTCATGTTTACTTGTTCATATTTGATTTGGTACACCTTTTAAGAAATAATAAATAAAATGATGCGTTTACTATATCACCTCTAATTATTATATGTTGGATAATAAATTAAAAATAATTATAGTATTTAACTATAAGGGTAAAATAGGTGTAAAATGATCAATTATCTCTTGATTTTTGAAAGTAAACTAGTAAAAATGAATCACTATTTTTGGATATAATGAACAAGTAAAGTGGAGTTACGGAGTACATTTTTGCAATAGGACGCCTAAATTCTTTTCTTTTGGGACATTTAGGCAGTGTGTCCAGGCAACCAAAACAAAATTACGTGAAAATGTCAATTAAAAAAATATTGCACTCAATACTTACTTACGAAATAATATTTTTTTTAAAATATGAAATAAGTATATATCTTGTCTATCTTCGGATATACATTAATTCACATATTGTATACAATATTATGATTCAGCTATTCTTATTGATGTACCATTAAGATATACCATGAGGGTAAACTTTGTTAATGGGACATGCGAGGAAATAGTTTATTCGATTTGGGTAATCATGAAAAAATCTCTTCTTTTTGATTTTTCCACACAACATTCGGTACCTGCTTTGAGCTTAACTAATTTAGATTTATGCCGAAAAATTTCATGCACTTTAAGAATAAAATGCTCCCACACAACTCATACTAACACACGTATAGAGGCAATTTGTAGTGGAAGGTTAGTTTTCATTGCCCTTGTTCATTGCTTTACTAACTAAGTTTTCATAATATATAATTTGTTGGGAAGCCTCTGTTAGGGCCGAAATAATCAAGTGTCATGCGGAAGCTAACAAAGCAAATCTCAAAAGACATTAAGTAAGAAGATAATATATCAAAAGAGACACAATAATTTAACGTGATTCGGTCAACCGGCCTACATCGACACAAGGAGATGAGCAATCCACTATATAAAGAGAGTACAACATATCGAGAGAAACAACCTCACAAAATTCGCTCAAAATAAAAAGGAGGTTCACACAAGTGATACTGTAACACTTGTGTCTCACAAATTCTCCCCTCGAACAAAACTCTCTAAGCCCTTTGGACTACATTGTGGATGCTACCAAGTTAGGAGGAATGAGCCTCTATTTATAGAGTCATAAACATTTTCCTACAAGAAAAAGGACTAGCCAATTATGGAAGATTTGTGCTTTCCTTTTACAAAAAGGAATAACCAATTATGGTTAGAAAATCATGGCAAACACCCAACAACCTCTGCTGCTAAAGTTGCTATTTCATTATTGATTTATTAAAGTTTTTCATGAAAATGTAAAAGTATCTAATTAGTTCAAGAGGTTTGTAAAAGTATTTTGCCAATTTAGTAAACGCGTCATTTGAGTGAAATAAGGATTTTTTTTGTGTAAAAGAGTAAGGGTAAACAACAGAAAACACACATATTTAATCCCTAATTACTTTTAAAAACGTTATTTTACTTATTTACTGTTTTTACCATTTTCTGGTCGTCGGATACATGCCCCAAACATCGTCAAACGAATGTATGAAGAGCAAAATCAGAAAATCAAAATCTGGCAGTCGGATACATCGCGTCATTAATTGATTATTTTAAATAGAAAGTAACTGAAATTGCTTAAAATCAGGAGAGAATCATGTTGAAAATCAAAACAGAATCATAAAATAGCTCGTCTTCTTCGTTTCGAACCCAGAAATTCAAAATCTCAGTCGTTGCTACGCCTCTTTCTTCTTCTAAATTTCTTAATCCATAATAATTTTTTTGTGTTTTTCATGTTAAACAATATACGTAATAACGATTGTATCAGTGTTGCTTAGGCATTCTAGTTTTTGGCATTGTTATCCAGGACGATGCTTTTTACGAAGATCTAATTGCAGTCATAGCAATACAATTGAGTATTGATATATCTAAACAACAAATAGATGCTAGATATTTCGTTGAAGGTAATCCGACATCAATAGAGATTCGAAACGATAGCGAAACACTTTTACAAAGTACAATATGATGAATCTGTGAATCATTAAGTATTCTCATATAAATTACATAAATTACAATGTATCATGTACAAAATATGAAGCCCGATATTAAAATGGACACTAGATGCATAAAACAACTTATATCTAACTGTTATGTATATTAGGAAGATGTGAATCCTTAAGCATTCTCATATACATTAAAAAAAATTCAATTAAACATTAGATACATGAAAAGGTCTATATATATTCCTATGTATATCAGGAACCTGTGACATTCTCATGTATATCTCACGGTTTGCCATGTATCATGAACACCAATATACACATGATACATGTAAAAATAAAAACATCAATTACTTATGCATGCAATAATGTATCTGGACCTATATCATATACATGAGTACGATTGCCACAATGTATCAATGGTACTTTTGTTTGAGCATCACAGATTTTGTCTTCGACTTCTTTCCCCTTTGGTTGATTTGGGTCATCATTTTGGTTGATTTGGGTCATCATTTTGTTGATTATTTGTTGTTTTTATGACATCTTCAAGAAATTGCTTCATCTTTGCAGGATCATTTTGATGTTTAGATCTAGTTTCATGAAGTTTAGAAAGCTTTGACATGTGCTTAAATCACACGATTTTTGAAATTGGGTTTGAAATCTATGAATTTAAGTTTACAAAATCATCTTCAAAGCTTGAATATACTATGGATACATAACTCAAACTTTGATTAATTGATAAACTTAACTCACCAAATTTATGAAAATAACTGTAGATTGCTTAATAATGGTGGAAGTTTGTGTATTGAAGATGATGAAAGAGGAATGATAGGGAGAAATCAATTAACCGTGCAAATTGATTGTGGAATTCAAATTTGACAATTGTGCCGTCAAGCCGCAATATTTGGGATATGGGTGAGAGGGGTGAGGCGATGTATCTGTGAGGAAGAGATGAGGGTTTTGGTTAAATTGTGGTATATAATGTAATTAAAATAAAGTAGTATGATATTTTATAGATATGATAAGGAGGTATAGTTCTTTATATAGTTTATCCAAAGAGTAATATATTTGAATTTTTTGGTTTATTTTCTCTTAAAATTTATAATGGTTCATTTGATTCATTCAAGCAGTTCTAAAGTAATGTGAATGAGGCCCGGATGTTTGTTTTCATTCTTGTTCAAGCTATTGTCGATTATGAGGCCCAAATAATTTGGATCTAATTGTTCTATGTTTAGTAGGTTATAATTTTCTCTTGGCCTTAAAAGCAAAAGAAAAAAGAGAAATTGGCATGGTATAACAAGTGTATCCAACTATTAGTATAATAAAAAAAAAAATTTACATAACATACTTAATATTCGTGCTTAAGTATGCTTCATAGCAACAGTTTAATTCAATTATATTTTACAGTAAAGGGTTTAAAACTATTGATATTTGTATTTGTATGACGTTCTCTCAATCAACACTCAACTGTATTTGTATTTTGTATGTCCGTATTTGTATTTGCATGTCGAGATTTCACAATATAAACAATACAAATTTGTATTTATATGTCAAGATTTTATGAATTTGTATTTGTATGCCGAGATTACTCTACCAGATTTATATTTGTATGCCGAGATTTACGGATTTGTATTTGTATGCCGTAATTACACTCTATTTTATTTATATGCCTGTATATTTGTATGCCGAGATTATACAATTGTTATAGAAACGGTTGTTATGTTATGTAATTAGGCAAAGTGTTACTATGGAGACCTCATTAATTTTTTACTAATTGTTATTTATGAAAGTTCTTCTAACAAAAATCATTTTTTATCATATGGCATCCAATAGCACATATTTCAAGGAATTACAACAACAACATACCTAGTGAAATTTTACAAGTGAAGGCACGAAACCTAGGACATATCTATCTAAAAGAATTGTCATTCAATAGTTAAAATTGTTTTTGTTAAAATAGAAAAAATATATTTTATGGTGACACTATTTTGATCAAAGGGTGAAAAGAGAAAAGATATGAATCTGAATTTTGAATTGAAATAAGTTTAGAATTAGAAGTTAAATATTCAAATTCTGTTTTTTATTAATTTGTTTGGTAGAATTTAGCTATTCATCATCAATTTTGTAAGCTTTGGTTGCCAAACTTAATCTTTGGCTAAAATCTTATCAATATCAAATAAGATTGTATATAGGTGTCAATATTGAAAAAATATACATATAATTAACAAGCGCATTAGTCTTTATAGCAGTAGCTTAGCTCTAAAACTTAGTTTCTATAAAGTAATTCTGAAATAATTGAGTCATATTAATTAGAATCTTCGACTAAAAATTTTTGTAACAGAAAAAAAAAATAAGATCAGCTTGTGTCAAATAAAAAAGGGGCAAAAAGTTCGATCCCAACAATACGACGTGAATATTAGACGGAGTTTTTAAGAGATTCAGTAAAATCAATCATAAATTAATTAAAAGAAATAAAAAAGAAAGCATCCTCTACACAATTCTACCCAAAAGTGAAAGAACGTTGGGGAGTAAAAACACATTAAACTACATTAATCATGAAATATGTTAAAATTTTGATACGGTACAACAAAAACTGAAAATATTGAATATAAATTTTACAAATTCAATGTGAATGGAGTTATGACGCAGTTATGGTGAAGTCATATTATAGTTTTTCTGATTTTATTGATGAAATCAATAATCAATTTGGTATTAATATATCAAATGCTACATTAAACACTAAATACTTACTTATTAAATAAGAATAAAAATTCATCAATGACCAATGACCTTCTTCTTTCTTTATTCACTAGTCTACATGTTCGGGCTTCGCGCGGTACATTAATAATTTTTTAAAAATTAATAATTTTTTCCCAAAATATAACAGATAAAAGTTTTTATGTATAGACATACAAAATTAATTCATTATTATTAGAATTAAACCATATCTGAACTATAATTTTTATTATCAAATTTTCTTTAAAGATGAAAAAAAAATAGATTATTGAAAAGAAAAATTTTCACTTCTCAATTTGTGTGAGAGATCTCTCTCTTTATTTTTGATACACGATTCTCTTTATTTAATATGTGTGTCAGTGTATGTATAGAAACGTTTTTTTTTTCCAAAGATACTATAAATTTTTCCTCTATTCAAATAAAGGAAAATATTAATGAATAGCCAAGAAACAAAACACACAAGAAAAATAGCAAACGAAATACATGGGCGATTGAGTTGTCGGCGGGAAATCTTCGTACTTTATTGTTTGGTTACCTAAATTTTTACTTTGTTGTTGAAAGTTCGATTCTCTATCTTATAATCTCCTCTCCCATTTTCCTTACCCTAATTTAAAAAAATTGATGTTGTCGTCATTGAATTGCATCTTACCTCTTAAAATATCAACGGTTGTGTCGGAATCTTAAAAAATAATGCATTTTTTTAAGAATGACATAAGTGCAATATCATTTTAAAAAGTTTGAACAACATAGCCAAAAATAACATAAGAGCCAACTACAACTTAATTAACCTGACGAAGCATGCTTTATGTGTACAGTAGACTTTAATTCTTACAATTGGATAAATAGAAAAATATCAACAAAAAAAGCAGAAAAATAAGGACACAGATAAATATAGAACATGCTCAGGTAACAGCAGGACTGGAAAAACACCGCATAACCCATTCAATTGACATTAAGGTCATGTATTGGGTAATTGAACTTTATTGAAAAGGTTAAGAGTTAAACATCTGACTTAATTAGTGATACGTGAGTTATAGATCAATATTTATGTTGTATCGCTTTTAAAGACTTTTAGTTATTAGATTGTGCATAAAAAAATTGAGAAAAATATTCAAAAAAAATGAGAAATTGGATAAATCCAAATATTGGCCATAAAAAATGTCACATTACCTTGTCTATGTATATAATCATGTTTTTTTTTTGTAGTATTGAACTGCAAATCTATTTTCCTTTCTCCAATACATTCCGTACAAAAATAATGAACCATTTTAAAGATTTCAACAAAGAGTGGCAAGAGCAAATTTGTCACATTATAGACATGAAATGATAAATTGAGTTACAAACTAATATGTTGAAAAAAAAAGTTACAAACTAATATCAAGATGCCTCTGACAAGCAATCACTTAGACTGTAAAAAAATTAGCACAAGAGAGAATTTCAATGAATGACACTAAGAAAAAGATATTTCACTCCTCATTCAAGGTTTTTCATGTCAGTTGTGATTTTTAAAATCCACTTTGAATAATATCGAAATCTAAAATAAGAGTATCTCAAGGATTTGTAAACTTTGTATGATTGAATCAGTCAAATAAATTACTATGCCAAATATTTTCTTGTAATGCTCCTTTTTGAAAATTATTTTTTACGTGACAATATTTTTCCGCTGTTACGTTACCTGTAGTGTTGCACATAAACATTATGTCTTCTTTTATGAAAATAGTTGCTTGTTGGTCTCTTTTCTTCATTTTTGCACTTGAAATTTACTATTCTTGTATCTCTTGTCGACTTAACGACCCTAAGTGGAGCAATTAACAGTCATTTTCCCTTTTAGAAAGTCGGTAGCTAATTTAGCATTACAATGCCTGCTGCTCCAGTAGGCAAAATGACTTTACTTTATGGTGTCGGCATTTGAATTTTTTGGTTGAAAATTTTAGTAAAACTGGAAAGTGAAGAGCGATGCACTTCCTTTTGCATCACAAAGACCGGATCTTATAGCCTATATAGTTAGTGTTTTTTACCTATTTATTTCTAAAGCTTAATTGCATAATAACTACTGTAACAGTCATCCATTAACAGAACATTAGTGAGGAATACAAATAGAATCAGTCGTTTTTCTTTAATGATCAACGTTAGTGTATATGTTTAAACAAATCACATTTTTTATTACAATAAAATGAATTAAAATAGGTGAGAAAGGCCAAAAAAAGGAGAAAAAAGACAAAAGGCCATAGAAAGGTGCCACATCACCATTCTTAAATTGAGCTCAACTAATTTAGATTTATGTCGAAAAATCCCATGCACTTTAAGAATAAAACGCTCCCACATGACTCATACTAACACACGTCTAGAGGCAATTTGTAGTGGAAGGTTAGTTTTCATTGCCTTTGTTCATTGCTTTACTAACTATGAGGGAGTAATTTGTTGGGAAGCCTCTGTTGTTAAAGTTGTTATTTCATAATTGATTTATGAGTAAATGCATCAGGACCCCCCTAAAGTTGGTCGACATTTGGAAGTAGACACCTAAACTTTACGGGGGTCCTATTACACCACTCAACTAATTATACAGTTGTAAATACCCCATTTTGACCCATTTGCTCAGCAGCTTTGTTCTCACGTTTGGCAGGCGCGTGACTGAAGGAAATTGCAGCAACAAATCAATTAAAAAATGCCACGTGGCATGGTAATATGGGTGTCTAAGTCTTCCCAAAACCTCCATTTGTTGCTCAAATTCCCTCTTCCCACAAACATTCAACTCTTACAATCTCTTCACAGCCACCACATTTCCATCATCCAACACAGCCTTATATGCAGTCCCAAATCCCCCTTTTCCCAACATCTCAGCTGAAGCTCTCAACAAATCCTCAAGCTCAAACCTCTTTGCCCCTTCGAAAAACACCATTTTCCCTCTCTCAAACCCCCCCGTTTGGCCCGTATTCGGATACGGGCTCGACGAGTACACAATCTTCTCACCTTCAAGAATCTGTGACCCATTTCTCCCAGAAGAATTTTTCCTAGTACAGAAAAAACAGTACAGTAAACAGCACACAACAGCTAAAACAAACACATCCCCGAGTATAATAGCAATTATTGCCAACGAGCTCATCTTACCACTACTATGGTGAGTAGTAGTTTTTGTATTCAAATCTGATGATGTTACTGGCAACGAGCTCGGAGATGAAGCTATGGTAGTTTTCGGACTCACCGGAGACGCCATTGCTCCACTCTTCGGTTCACGAGGAACCTGGTTCTTTGAAAACGCAGATTCCGGGAAACGAGATAACGAAATGGGTATCTCCCCAACCAATTTGTTACCGGAAACATTAAACTCCTGGAGATTAGGGAGACTAAACCCCGCTGGAATCTCACCGGAAAACCCATTTTCCTCAAGCCTAAGAGTAAGCAAATGGGTCAAACGATTTTGATCGTTTAGAGAGAGAAATAGAAATATGTAGAAAGTTTAAAGGTTAAAAGAGGCGGGTCGGGTTAAACCCGACTTATTAATGGGTGAGACACACGCGCCAAACGTGAGAATAAAGCTGGTGAGCAAATGGGTCAAAATGGGGTATTTACAACTGTATAATTAGTTGAGTGGTGTAATAAGACCCCCGTAAAGTTTAGGTGTCTACTTCCAAATGTCGACCAACTTTAAGGGGGTCCTGATGCATTTACTCTTGATTTATTAAAGTTTTTCATGAGAATGTAGAAGTATCTCTTTAGTTCAAGAGGTTTGTAAAAGTATTTTGCCAGTTTAGTAAGGCGTCATTTGAGTGAAATAAGGAATTTTTTTGTGTGTAAAAGAGTAATATATTTGAATTTTTTGATTTATTTTCTCTTAAAATTTATGATGGTTCATTTGATTCATTCAAGCAGTTCTAAAGTAATGTGAATGAGGCCCGGATATTTGTTTTCATTCTAGTTCAAGCTATTGTCGATTATGAGGCCCAAATAATTTGGATCTAATTGTTCTATGTTTAGTAGGTTGGCCTTAAAAGCAAAAGAAAGAGGAGAAATTGGCATGGTATAACAAGTGTATCCAACTATTAGTATAAAAAAAAAAAAAAAAAATTACATAACATATCAAATATTCATATTTAATATCGTTTCATAGCAACAGTTTAATTCAGTTACATTTTGCAGTAGAGGGTTTAAAACTATTGATATTTGTATTTGTATGACGTTCTCTCAATCAACATTCAACTGTATTTGTATTTTGTATGTCTGTATTTGTATTTGTATGTCGAGATTCCACAATATATACAATACAAATTTGTATTTATATGTCAAGATTTTATGAATTTGTATTTTTATGCCGAGATTTACAGATTTGTATTTGTATGCCGCAATTATACTCTATTTGTATTTGTATGCTTGTATATTTGTATGCCGAGATTATACAATTGCTATAGAAACTGTTGCTATGTTATGTAATTAGGCAAAATATTGCTACGGAGGCCTCATTAATTTTTTACTAATTGTTGTTTATGAAAGTTCTTCTAACAAAAATCATTTTTTATCATATGGCATCCAATAGCACATATCTCTAAGAATTACAACAACATACCTAGTGAAATTTCACAAGTGGAGGCACGGAGCCTGGGACATATCTTATCTAAAAGAAATGCCATTCAATAGTTAAAATTGTTTTTGTTAAAATAGAAAAAAAATATTTAGTACTCTCTCTCTCTCTCCCTCCTATAAATTTCAATCAAAATCATTTTTCATAAAAATAGAAAGAAAAAAAAAGATATTTAGTATACTCTCTCTCTCATCAATTTTTTTTAATATTTCCTCTCAAATTAGTTTAAGCACAATACAGCTAATTTCTGAGTGAAAATTTATCTAAGTTGTAATTTATAGTGATTATTGAATGAAAGCAAATTAAACTCATATTGTAAGAGATTTAACATACTACACAAAGTTGCAATGCTTCAAGTTTGTTGAGATAAATTTCAATTCTTCAAGAAAGTAGGATCAATTTTGAAAGTACGATTGAAAATTTAAAATTTAAAATCTGAAAGTATCGTTAAATCGAATGAGTATTGTTATAATAGTCACAAAGAAGGAAATCTAAATCTGAAATTTAAGCTTATTTGAAGGGAAAAAAAGTGTTGTTTGGATCATTTTTTGATGATTATAGTGGTTATATTTCATGTATTATGTCAATATATCTCCTGATACATCATATACATCATGTCTATCATGCATATCTTTTGCATATTCATGAAAATATATACATTCGTATATATGATATATGATATCGTAGGTATTGTTTATTATAAGTGTAATTGTGATATACATGGGTATAAATTGATATACATGAAGATATACATGCTAAAGCATCAAGTTCATAACTATTACACAAATCAACTACTAAAGTATTAAATTCTACAAAAGCATGAGTGATAAAATTTCTATTTAAAAGGCACAAAAAGAAAATATAGTACGTCAATTTTGGAGAATAAGATATCGCCAAATTACTTTGTTTTGAAAGATACAATCAATGATGATAAGTTTGTAATTACTCTTCATCTGTCTACGTGTAATACCCCAGAATTCGAATCAGCTTTTAAACTCTGAAACTCTGTAAATTTTTGAACTTTCAAAAATCACGAGTCAAGTCCATGAGCCATGGACGGGACCACGAGTCATGAAAAGGACTCGTGAAACCAGTTCTGCAAATCAACCTCAGGTCTGAGGACCACGAGTGAGTTTCACAGTTCGTGAAACTAACTCGTGGAACTCAAACTGAGGGTAGTCAGTTCGCCTGTAAATCACGAGTGGTTTCTATGACTCGTGGATGGTTCCACGAGCCGTACTGTTGAATCGTGGAAAATGACCTGCAGCTTTCCCTTTTGGCTCAGGAACCACGAGCACAATCCACGAACCGTGGTTTGGTCTACGATCACTGGAAAGGGCCCGTGGAACCTGAAGCCAAGGTTTTAATCAGCTTTTTCTAAGTTAAGTCTCAGGGGTATTTTTATAATTATCCACTCTTTTAACTCTTAAGTGGGGTCATTTTGGACTCTTTTGGTAGGGTTTCATCCCTAATTAGCCTAAGTCCCCTCCTAAGCTTCCATTCACCTTCCAAAAGTGGAAAAAGGGCCTCTCAAGCTTCAAGTTCCAAGTCTCCATTTCTCTTCATCCTAGATTAAGCAAGCTTCAAATCAGGTATGTGTGTATTCAATAGGGGGATTCTTCCACCCTTATGCCCAAAACTCCAATTCTTCAAATTGATTTCTATAATGTTCTAAGTTAGAGTTCTTACCCAATTCTCATGGGTTTTTCTATTAAGTGTTTTCTCATGATTCTTCAATGAAATCTAAATTCAATTTCATTATTTACATGGATTTTATAAATGATTATTTATCTCATGATTTGAAGGCTAACTCTAACATAATTTTACATGTATAACTTGATTTAAGAAAAATTACATGTGTTGATATTATGATCTCAAGTATTTTATGAAATTACATGCCCAATTCTTCTAGTTATAAATTGAGAAAGAAAGAGTATGATTGAATTATGGCTATGCTAAGCTTTAAGACTTATGAATTGGAATTACATGACATTAGATATGTCCTTATGCTTTTCACACAGATTTGGCACTAGATATGTCACAAGTATTATATAAGCTATATGTATATTTTTGGGAGTAGTATTTAGCATCGAGCGATGAGGGTTAGATAACCTCAGGTCTAAAACTACGTTGCCAGCGTAGGTAAAGAGGGTCCTCGTTAGTTGAGAGTGTCTTCTCTAGCCCGATGGGCTTATGAAAGTGGTTCCATGCTATAATATGTATGGTACCCCGTCCCTTGGCAAGATTCGAGATAGTTTTGCCAACTAGGGTTATATATTTGAATTTCATGTAGTTCACATGGTCTATTGTCGGTTATAAGAAACTCTCGTATGAAGGTTTTCAATCCTTTAAGTCTTATGCTATCCTATTTCATATGTTATGCTTAAATTACGATATTTACTTATGATATTTCTTATTATGCATGAACTCAGCTTTAAACATGATTTAAGTACGTTTTTATTATATTTATGCATATCTCACATACTCGGTACATCCTATAGTACTGACACATATTCTCGCACTGCATCATTTGATGATGCAGATATAACTTCTCACTCTCAGGCTCGTGGCTAGAGGTCACAGGCCATCCAGTTTGAGTTGGTGAGTCCTCATTCATTCGAGGACTAGTATGATTCCTAGTTAGTAGGTCCCTTTTTATTTCAGTACTTAGAGTCAGCTGGGGTCTTATCCCAGCGACTCATTATATCTTGCTTAGAGGCTTTTCAGACATAATTGGATACTCAAATTTTCATGTTTTAGATTTGATACTCCTAGACCTTCATCATATATAGTGTTGGTTTGCCTACTTATATTGATTTTGCTTCCGCTATGTTTTTATTTGTTGTGCCTAGTTATGCTATGACCAAGGATTAACTTGGAACTACGTGATTCTGAGTCTCGTGTTACATCTAGGGGGTAGCCTCGGAGCATGACAAACTTGGTATCATAGCCTCAGGTTCAAGAGTCTTAGGGTGTATGAAAGCCACATCGAGTAGAGTCTCTTTCATGTGTGTGAAGCGCGCCACACTTATGAAAGGGAAACTACGAGATGTCTTAGGAAAAAGTTTACTTTTTTCATGATCAATATCGTGCGATAGAGTTTAACTCTATTACTCCTCTAATCCAACCTTTATGCATTTTAAATTATGCCTCCTCATTGTGCCATGCCTCGCAGAGCCGCCCAAAATATTGATCCTCCAATTCCAGACCCCGAGGTCATGAATGTAAAGTTCCGGAATTCCATTCATATGCTATCTCAGGATAACCAGCATGCTCCTATCCCCGTCCATCCTCAAGGTGAAGTTGTGGCTCGAGTTCGAGACTTTATTCACATAAACCCGCCTGAGTTCTGGGGTTTGAAAGTTGGTGAGGATCCGCAAAATTTCATGGATGAGGTGAAGAAGATTTTGAATGTGATGCAAGTTGTTGTGTTGATGGTATTGAGCTAGCTTCATATCAGCTCAAAGATATGGCTCACATTTGGTATACTCAGTGAAAGGATGATAGGACTAGGGATGCGGTCCCTATGACTTGGGAGTATTTTGAGAGGGTTTTTCTTGATCGGTTCTTCCCTAGGGAGTTGATGGAGGCTAAAGCCGAAGAGTTCATGAATTTGAGGCAACGATCTATGTCAGTTCAGGAGTATGGGTTGAAGTTCACTCAGTTTTCTAGGTATGCCCCCTCTATGGTGGCCAACATGAGGGATCAGATGAGCAAGTTCATTTATGAAGTGTCAAACTTGGTGAAGAAGAAGTGTAGGTCCGCTATGCTTTTGGGTGACATGGAAATTTCTAGACTTATGGCGCATGCCCATCAGATTGAGGGAGATAAGTTGAGGGAAATGGCAAGAGAGAACAAAGGGGTCAGATCAGAGAGTTCGGGTTTTAACCATCACAAGACCGAAGGCGGACACCGCTCTTCATTTCAGAAGAAGTCATCAGGACCCGTTCATTCTTCAACTGGTGCTCTTATTCAAGCCCCCAGACCTCTCATGATCAGGGAGGTAGAGGATCAGACGCTTATTCACAGTCTCAGGGGAGTGTTGCAAATAGGCCTTCCTACTCGGTTTGCAAGTGTGGGAAAAGTTACCTCGGTGAGTGTCTAGCTGATTCAGGTGAATGTTTAGGGTGTGGTCAGGTTGAACACCAGATTAGGGATTGCCCTTCAGTTAAGAAGGGACAATGAGGTAGTAGGACTCAGTCTTCTCCAGCAGCCCCAGGTGGTCGACTGGCCCAGTAGAGTGTTACTTCTGGATTAGCTAGTGGTCAACACCAAAATCGCTTTTATGCCATGTCTTCTCGCTAGGATCAGGAGAGTTCCCCGTATATTGTTACTGGTATGTTGAAAGACTTCTCTCTCGATGTGTATGCTTTATTGGACCCCGGTGCCTTCTTATCTTTTGTGACCCCTTATATTGCTTGCAAGTTTGAAATTAGTCCTGATCAGCTCTTAGAACTCTTTTGTGTTTCTACTCCTGTTGGTGAGTCAGTCCTAAACAAAAGAATTTATCAAAATTGCCCTATCTCATTTCTTCATAGAGTCACTTCAGCGGATCTAGTAGAGTTGGAGATGACTGATTTTGATGTTATTCTTGGTATGGATTGGTTGTATGCATGTTATGCCTCGGTTGATTGTCATACCCGAGCTGTCAGTTTCAAGTTTCTAAATGAACCTGTCTTAGAGTGGCAAGGTAATCCTCCATCCTCAATGGGCCATTTCATATCTTATCTCAAGGCTAGAAAAATGATTTCTAAGAGTTATGTTTATCATATAGTTCGGGTTATGGACACGGAGTCCAAAACCCCATCTCTCCAATCAGTTTTTATTGTGAATGAGTTTCCTGAAGTATTTTCTGAGGATTTGCCCAGAGTCCCTCTCGAGCGAGAAATCGACTTTGGGATAAATCTTCTTCCAGATACGCATCATATATCTATTCCTCCTTATAAAAAGGTTCCAGCGGAACTTAAGGAATTGAATGAGCAGTTGAAGGACCTTCTTGATAAGGGTTATATCAAGCCTAACATCTTTCCAAAGGGTGCTCTAGTTCTATTCATGTGAAAGAAAGATGGTTCTCTTAGAATGTGTATCGACTATCGTCAGTTGAACAAGGTCACAATCAAGAATAAGTATCCCATTCCTAGGATTAACGACTTATTTGATCAGCTTCAGGGTGCTAGTTACTTCTCCAAGATCGACCTTAGATCCGGTTATCATCAGCTCAGAGTTAGGGAGTGTGACATTCCAAAGACAGCCTTCAAAACTCGATATATATGGTCATTATGAATTTGTGGTTATGTCTTTTGGACTAACAAATGCTCCTGCAACTTTTATAGATTTGATGAATGTGTGTTCAAACAGTATTTAGATATATTTGTGATTGTTTTCATTGATGATATTCTTATCTACTCTCGGAGTGAGGAGGAGCATGCGAACCACTTGAGGGTTGTGTTGCAAACTCTCAAGGATTGATAATTATTTGCTAAGTTCAGCAAGTGTGAGTTTTGGATGCAGTCTGTTGCTTTTCTGGGTCATATTGTGACTAGAGATGGTATCCGAGTTGATTCACAGAAAATAGAGGCAGTAAAGAACTGGCCTAGACCCATTTTCCCGTATGATATTAGGAGTTTTTTGGGTTTAACTGGTTACTACAGGAGATTTGTAGAAAGATTTTCTTCCATAGCTGCCCCATTGACTCGGTTGACTCAAAAGAAAGCAAAATTTCAGTGATCTGATCTATGTGAGAAGAACTTTCAGGAATTGAAGGCTAGGTTGACCACAGCTCCAGTGTTGACTCTACCCGAGGGCTCAGATGACTTTATTGTGTATTATGATGCTTCTAGAATTGGTTTGGGTTGTGTTTTGATGCAGCGTGGTAAGATAATTGCTTATGCTTCTAGACATCTTAAGATTTATGAGAAGAACTACCCTACTCATGATCTTGAGTTAATGGCCGTAGTTTTTGCTTTGAAGATTTGGAGACACTACTTGTATGGCGTTCACGTGGATGTATTCACCGATCATAAGAGTTTTTAGTATGTGTTCACTCAAAGGAATTAAATATTCGTCAAAGGAGGTGGCTCGAGCTCCTTAAGGATTATGATATGAGTGTGCTTTACCATCCGGGTAAGGCCAATGTAGTGGCGGATGAACTTAGTAGGTTATCTATGGATAGTGTATCTTCGGTTAAGAATGGAAAGAAGGAATTGGCGAATGATGTTCATCGACTTGCTCGATTAGGAGTTTGCTATATGGATTCGACAGATGGTGGTTGTTGACACCCAATTTTGTCCCTCCTTTCTTCTAATTTATTTTCTTTGGCTTCTAAATTTTTAATAAATTAAATATCTTACATTTTACTATTATTACCGTTATTACCTATTATATACTATTACTTCTACTACCTTAAATTTTGTTATTATTATCCTTTTAATATTATTTTTACCATTTTTTAAAGATTACGAATATATTATCAACAAAATTAATATTATTACTATTTTTTTTTAATTAACCGTTGTTACTTTATTTTGAGTTTCATGTTTACTAAACTAATTATAAGTACTTTTTTACATAACTATTTTTTTTTATCATAATATATATTACACTAGTTATTAAATTAGAAGCTCAAGATAATTAATTTGAAGAAGGAAAAGATTTAATTTTGGCCAATTGAACCCCAAATTAAATCTAATTTATCTGCCAATAATTTCAGCCCATATCTTTATGTTAAAATTTGTCCAAATTTGGCACAAATTGCAGGCCAATAATCTGACCCAATACAAAGAATTTTGAGGGTTTTCCACTTCTCTTGTCTCACTCCAAAAATCGCCGTTCATCCTCTTTCCTCTTGAAGCAAAATTTCAAACTCCATCTACCATAAACAGAGCTTGTCACTCCATTTTAGTGCAAACTTTGTCCCTATGGTATTTTTCTCTGAAGAAACTCCTCCCTTCTCTCATATATTCAAAGATTCAGTCAACAATAGGAGCCAAAGAACTTTTGGATTTTGCTTCTTTGTGGCAGCGGTAGCAGATTCAAACGACTCTTTTTGTAGCCAAAATCTCAACCCGTGACCTTCCCCATCGGTATGAATTTGAATTTCAAAAGATGGAGCTTTCTCCCTAATTTTTTCCTATAAATACATCCCTAAATCCTCAACCAAAAACAAGGAGAACACCCACAAGAACACCAACATACATGGTCAAAGTTACTCACAATATTTAGCTACTGTCATTCTCTTGCTTTTTCTCTTGATTATTTTTTATCCTTGTGGACTCCTCCGGCTCGAGGTCTGAATTTGTTCACAATGAGAGAGTAGATTCAAGGCCGACGATCCCTGGTTCACTGCACCACAAAAGGTCTGTGGCTCTCAAGTCTCTCCTAACTATTTGCTCTCTTTTCTTTTAGATTCAAATGAATATGTGTTTATTTTAAGTGCGAGCTATAGAATCTGCTTTTCTTTAGAGATTACGTGTTAGTATTAATTGGTGTTTTTCTCTTATTTTCACCGTAAAAATCCAAATGAGGGCATCGTTTATTCAAATGTTTTCTCCAGACTGAAAAGGAATCTTTAGGAATATATTGCATTTTTAGTTATTAGATTTAAACGTGACTCTTAAGTGTTCTTCTTTACTTTGATTCCACCTAGATGTTGTTAGGATTTTAACTAGCTATGCTTAATTTGATCTGATTTGCGTGTTTAGTTTGGCATATTAAGTTAGCCGTCATGAACTTAAGGAAATGATTTCGTTCTAAGATCAGATATTCGCATTAAACTGATTTTCATTAGGAGTCTACTGCCCATTTCTGATACGAAATTTGAAGCTCATACATTCCTGTGAAGAAGCATGTTTAGCGGAGATGATTCACTATTTTGCTTGGCTATGAAATAATTGTGCCGATTATGCATTTCTTCTAATAAAATGTAAAGAAACCATGATTCTAGGATATATTGCCTGCAGTTTTACTCCATTTTTTTTGTGCGCACATATTATTATTTTTTTCTTAAACAAAAATCCTTAATACTTGTTAGCAGAAGCATATGTTTAAGATAGCTTTTTTCCAGAAAAACACCTTATAAAACCTACTCATCATTTCTTAGTTTGAATCTGATGGATTTAAGAATTAGTTCGCACTTAAACGACGTGTGTTATGATTTTTGGTACTCTCATATTCCGTGTTTTTGATCGTATATTCGTTGTGTGACTTTACTTGGTTCTATATCTAATTTTTATTCAATATCGTTTAAAGCTGAATTGCCTTTATAATCCCCTCATTCTCTCTTTATTTGCATGAACACTTGGGAGCAAATGAAGTCTCAATTTGGGACACTCGCAAAAATCAAGTCTATAAGACTCGATGCCACCATATCCATGCTTGAAGTCATCCTATATCATCTTCCTTAGAACGCACCGGATAGCAAGAAAAACAAGTGAAACGCTTGTGGCTCCTATTCCCCTTTATTGTCGTTATATTTGATTTATGATTATTGACTTGTTTGCGTGTATGTTTTGGGGTTTAAGTGTTGGGATCAATGTTTCTTTTAATTGATTAATTACGTGAGATTTAATTCCTAGTTAGTAATAGAGTAGTTGTCTTGTCTTGAATAATAAGGTTTTATTAATTTGTGCCAAAGATAATCTTCTAAATTATGCCTTTGGAGGTCTATCGTCAAACCCAAGCCATATTTTACAAGCTCTTTTCTTTTTCTGAAGTTTTAAAACTGGTATAGTTCTTATTTTTGAAACCCAAACAAGTAATTTCTCTTTGGCATTTTTTTAAAAAACAAAATTGTTTTGTCAAGCATAGACCCATTTTTAACGAGGCATAATTTCTAAACCAATATTTGGTACTTAGCTGATTCATTACCAATCACTTAATGATTTTGTATAGTTAAAACCAGTTACATATTTTGTATTAGCTTAGAATTAAGCATCATATATCAGTTAACTAAGCAAAGCTTGCAAATTTCCCAAATTTTAATTCATTTTACTAAGAACGTGATTCACTTTTTGATGATGAATTTTCTACTCTCTTACTGAAGGCACACTTTTGAAACCATTGGCCTCTCCTTGCTTTTAATTTATTTGCAAAACCTTTTGCTTTACTTGGTAATTAGCTCTTTTTCTTTTTCTTTTAAAATTTGATTTAAATATCTAATTTGTTTCCTTAAAGATTTTTTACCTAAGTTTGGCCGGTTAACCGTAATTTAACGGATCTTAAAGGGTGCTTAATACCTTCCCTTTAGATTAATTGAACCCTTACCTAGAATCTCATATTAGTAGACCTTAAAATGGAGTTAACATTAGACAATAACTTTAGTCACTTTAGGTGTCCTAATTCACCATATTAATTAGGTGGCGACTTCCTTAAGTTAGTTAATTATTTTAGGAATCACCAATATGTTGTACACTATTTCGACCCGGTTGAAATGGGGTATAACAGCTTGGCGACTTCACTGGGGAACTTTAGTTTCTAAACCATAACAAACTTAGGTTAATAATTAAGGTTTTTTATGTTTATTTGTTTTACCTTAATTGCTCAACGTTTATCTGTCATAATTATGCGATATAAATTATTTATTTGCTATTATTTTATATAAACTGCCTTACGTGTTAACGCTTTATTTAAATTGTCATTCCATTCATATTTCCTCCATTTTTGGAAATTTGACACTTTCACATACATTATACACGCGAGTTGTGTCCTTTCACTTCTCCGAAATTCTTTCAAAAACCTTGTATTTAGAGAGTTGGTGTACGCGTGGGGTGAGCGGATAGTTTTACTACCGTGTGACCACGTACCTTCTCACATAGGAATACCTCAAGTCCGAGTCTACCCAACTCTTAGCCCACCCAGGATAGAGCTAAACCAACACACTTTACTAAGAACATGCATCATTTTATGACCTAAGAGGCTTAATGCGTTAGGCGTATTAAGTCCATTAGTCGACTTTACCCAAATGTCCAAATGGGTTTTCGACCCTAAGTGACGATTTATCATTATTTATGTGCATACTTGAGAGGTGATTGTGCCTAAATATGGACTATTTGCTCTAATTAATTAAACTTTAGGGGGGAGGGTATCACTAACCTTTGCATGACAGGTATGAAGGTTTTATGTTGGTGTATGTCTTTGATCAATGACTGACAGGAGTTGACGATCTCGCCGAGCAAAACCAAGAAGTTTAGACGTGGAAAATTTACTTTTACTTTATTTAGATTCGAAAGTACTTTATATTGTATTAGTTTGATATGTAATAAAATTTACATTTCTCTTGTACCTTTTAAAGAAATAGAAATTCGTTTAATTAATCAAGAGCAATGGAATGACATAGTATGGCACATTTACTCTTCAAAATACACGTTAGGCCTACCTCTGGCACAAAGAGGTCACAAGCTTATTAGGATACATTATCGTTGTTAAACATACTTGATTTGCATGTTATTCCATAACTTATTTGACTTTACTTGATGACTTATTTACATGATTTATTTGAATTTACGTGAACATGACTTACCTAAAGTTTTCATTTAAAACTAACATTTTATTTGTGTTTCATATTCTTTCTTTTATTCCCCAATAAAGTTGATTCGTGTTGACAATCGAGCTGGCTGATCACCCTTACTTCACAAGATCTAAATCATCAATATTACCTCGACGTAGTTGGACTATTCAAGGAAGAAAAATCGCAATGACTGATCCAACCACATCTAATCCAATTGGTAGAGGAATCATTTCTAATGACTCTTCTGAAACTGCCGAAAATAGAGCTACTATTCAACATGATGAGCACATCGCTCGCTTGACTCAAGAGATCGAGGATCTGCGTGGAGAACTGAGTCGGGTTAAGGACTTGACCAATTTGTCCATTACACTCCAAAGTCCACTTCCTGAACCCAGAAATGTCGCACCTCGTTTTCCACCACTTGATTCATCAGTTCCCAAACACTTTCCACCACAACATCCTCCACTTGCCAACAATAACCTACCTCTAACCATCCCCGTAAATCCACCAAACCCACAACCCGTCTACACTCCTCCACAAAGTCAACCACCCACTTATACTACCTATGCTACTCCTCCTAATCCATCACTCGTCAATCCACAAAATCAACCTCCAGTTCACACTTCTTACATTTCTCCACCCGCTAACACCTATCCACTACCTACAATTACTCCCATGAACCCGCAAATCAATACCCCGTATAATATTCCACCACCTTCAATCCAAAATACTTCTACCGTTCAGAACTATCCAGCCCAGCATATACAAGGGGCACATGTTGCCACTCCTTACGTGTAACCTGTTCCTTCGGTATATGCGATGGAAGCTCAAACCTTTACCAACCCAATATCGGTCAAGTTCCAACCCGAGGTGGACCAATATGAAGAAATGGAGAAGGATGTCATGGCAAAGTCTGATGATGTGTTAGCAAGGCAGATTGATGATCTTAAGAAAGCAATGAAAAATCTCCAAACTACTAGGGGAAGCACAAGCCTACAGTATGACGATTTGTGTGTGCAACCTGATATCGACTTGCCTATAGGGTACAAGCCGCCAAAGTTTGATATGTTCAATGGAGTTGGTGACCCTCATACACATTTAAGGGCCTACTATGACAAGTTGGTAGGGGTAGGGAGAAACGAAAGAATCAGGATGAAGTTATTCATAAGAAGCCTATCTGGTGAAGCTCTTGCTTGGTACACACAACAAGATCTCCGTAAATGGCGTAGGTGGAGCGATATGGCACAAGACTTCATGGATCGATTCAGGTTCAATACTGAAATCACACCTGATAGGTTCTACTTGGCAAAGTTAAAGAAGAAGTCAATTGAGACATTTCGCGAGTATGCTCTGCGTTGGAGGGCAGAAGCAGCTAGAGTCCAACCGCCGATGAGTGAAAGTGAAATGACTGCTACCTTCATCGAATGCCAAGATAACAGTCTGTACTATGAGAAAATGATAACCATGATGGGACAAAAGTTCATGGAAGTTGTCAGAATGGGGGAAATCTTGGAAGATGGGATCAAATCAGGGAGAATCCAAGACTATACAGCTTTGCAAGCTGCGAGCAGAGCAATTCAATATGGATCCATCAATGGGAACAAAAAGAAGAAGGAAGACGTATCTGCTGTCATGGTTGATCAAGGACGCAAGTCAAATCAAACTCCTCTTTATCTAAATCAACCCCATCAACCCATTTATCCGTACCAGTATGGTGAAACCTCTCAAACTCTCTACCATCCTCCACCAACTCATTACCCTGTCTATAACACCCAGGCACATTATTATCAACCTCGAGCTCCTACTTACCAAAATTGACCTCATGCTGCACCAAGAGCTCGTCCAAATCAGGAAACCAAAATCACTCGCAACTACACCAAAATAGCCGAACCATATGCTCAGTTGTTTGAAAGGTTGAAAACAGCAGGTATGATACAACCAATTGAAGGGAAAATCCCAGACCCTATTCCGAAGTGGTTTGACGGTTACAAGCGTTGCGCCTATCATTCTGGAGTTGTAGGGCACGACACTGAGGATTGTTATGGTCTTAAAAACAAGATTGAAGCCCTAATCAAGGAGAGAGCGATCCAACTTACTGGACCTCAACCCAATGTGAACAACAACCCCTTGCCTAACCACGGGAATGCTAATGTGAACATGGTAACTATTGAGGAAGATTTGGATTTAAAAGGGACCATTGTACCAATTGGAAAGGTTGGAAAGGACATATCATCGATCTTTGATGCACCAATGATAACAGTCCAAGAATCAACTTCAATGGAGGATACTACTGCAGCTACTCACACTGAGACACCGACCATTTGGGATGCTGAACCAGAGGAGACCTTGAAGAATTGGACTTGTACTTCATCCCTGGTTCGCTGGGAGTCTTGGTAGATTGAACAAGTAGTAATCCTTTTTGAAATAGCACGATTACAAAATTGAGGCCTGAGTCGTGCCTAAAACTTTATGTTGTTTTGCCTCATCTTTTGAAAGCTTAATTGCAAAATCTATAAATGCATTTCCTATTTTTCTTAACTCTCTATTACTTATTATATTATGTTTTTATTATATAAATTATCAAATCTGACAATTCTATGATTGTGACAAATAATGAGACAAGTGATCAAGGTTTGATGACAAGATTCTTCTAAAAAGACGTGAAGATGACTTAAAGTTCGAACAATCAATCAAGGAGCATGACAACAATAATATTCGAGCACGAAGAATATCCATTCAAGAGAAGTCAAGACACTACATCAAAGGACGACTTTAGATAGGTTTCATTTGAATGTAACTTTCTCTTTTCATGTACTTACGAACTACGTTTTGACCTGATTCCCTTGGCGGGATACGTAGGCAGCCCACATAGGGTTCGATTTCACTATAGAAAAAATTTAAAATCTCTTTATTTGTAATAGGAGAACTACATATGACCTGATTCCCTCGGTGGGATACGTAGGCCGCCCACATATGGTTCGGTCACGTTAGGGTAGAAACGAAAAATCCTTTATTTACTTATGTAACAAAACTACGTACTGACTTGATTTCTCATGGTGAGATACGTAGGCAACCCATATCGGATTCGGTCCCTTTATTTAAAAAATTTCAAAATATCTTTTTATGTACCCTGAACTACGTTCTGACCTGATTCTCTTTGCGAGATACGTAGGCAACCTATATAAGGTTCGGTCTCACCACAACATAAGTTTAGTTACTTTTCCAAAGTCAAAACTAGGGGAGATTTTGGAAAGACATGCACATGGAGTGATCGGACGTGCCAAGTTATACTTGATTCAAGCTACCGAAGACAAAGTAAACCGTCAAAGAACGATTCATTTTGTTTCATAAAGTGTCACAATCTAAGAGTTGGTAGAATTTTTTACAACCTATACACATATTTTTATATATATTGTCATATATATTTTCAAGTGCTTATATTTTCTCAATAAAAAAAAAACCTTCACTACTTGTTTATTTGCCAAGCTCCAAACGGAGGTCACAAGGTCTGAATAAACAAGACGAGCGGAGGGCCAACAAAGTCAAGGCTCAAGTCAACACGAATCAACACCCCCTCCCAAACTAAGAATTTTTCTTTGAGTGCAGGAATGACAAAAATACAAGATGACAATATTGGATCAATGTCAAGACTACCAATCATGGCCCAAAGGCGTCATTTGGACCCATGGCCTCGCCCTAATAAACCAAACAACTTCATTTCTCACTTTATCTTTGACTTTACTCCTTTTACTTCGTTATAACTTTATATCTTTATCGACGTCTTTACCTAAATTTTGCAGGTGACATTATTTTGAAATCTGATGGAAATGAAAATCAATTTCATTTAAGAGGTCACTCGACCCACCATGAAATCGCACATCAAAAATCAAATGCGATATTCAACCAGTCACAATCATCATCCACAACAGCAGCCAAGCGACTTCATTTATTTACTACTTTACTAATTACTTTTATAATTTATTTTACCTACTTTAACGACTTTACTTTAAACTTTACAGATATCATAAAGTCTCCGAAGACAACCGGAGGCCTCATTTATCATTAAGACATCATTGAGTCCCCAAAGACAACCGGAGGTCTCATTTATAATTGAAGTCCCCGAAGACAACCGGAGACTCATCTGCATAAGCCAAACGGCTATACACTTACTTTACTCTCTACTTTACCAATGACTTTAAATCACTTTACCTACTTTCATGACTTTATCATAACTTTACAGACATCATTGAGTCCCCGAAGATAATCGGAGGTCTCATTTATCATTGAAGTCCCCGAAGACAACCGGAGACTTATCTGCATAAGCCAAACGGCTATACACTTACTTTACTCTCTACTTTACCAATTTACTTTAATATACTTTACCCACTTTAATGACTTTATCTCAAACTTTACAGACATCATTGAGTCCCCGAAGATAACCGGAGGCCTCATTTATCATTAAAGTTTCCGAAGACAACCGGAGACTCATCTGCATAAGCCAAATGGCTATACACTTACTTTCTTTCTCATAGCCTGCGGCTTCACACATATTTCAGTTTATATTTTATTTACCCTATGCTTTGTCTTACGCAATTTGCTAACTACTTTTCATTAAGTTTTGACAGAAAATACAATATACACACGCCAATTACAATAACAAGAGACGCATCACAACGTGGAACTTTATCTTAGCAGTGAACTGAGGCAAATTTTCTAAAGAGGAATATCAAACTCACTAGCAGAGGTCAAGGATCTACTCTCGAACTTCATTCTGCCTACATTTCACGAACATGTAGTATGTAGGTTATTCAAGCTTTTCTTCATTTCCATCGCTAGATCTCCACTCAATTAACTCTTTCATAACCCCTCAACTCCTTGCACTACCCAGTGTCTCTATAACTCGACACTGGGGCAGTTTTTCTTGAGAATATGCAGCTCGACATGTCAATTCAATCTTAGAGTATCATGAAAACGTGTGTAGTAGAGTTCTACTTATGTGTGTGTTGTGCACCACATCTATAATGAGGAAGCTATGGACATACCTTCCATTCTCGAATACTCTTATAACTTATTTTTAAACTCCTGGTTGCTACAAATCCGCTAGTAACACGATTTTCAAAACTCTTGAAGTACATATGACCTGATTCTCGTGGAACCCGAGATATGTAGGCGACTCAAAATCGAGGTTCGATCATGATCTTTAAAACATCTTATATCAAGTCCTCTTAATCTTTCCTACATTTTGCTATCCAATAATCTTCCAATGTTTGTATCGATTTAATTCCTCCAAGGCTATATTTGTTGGCCGGAACAAAATTGGCTACCAAGTCAACTCCTTTGCCCGAAGACTCTTACATCATCTCCGTTCAAAGTGGGGCAACTGTTGACACCCAATTTTGTCCCTCCTTTCTTCTAATTTATTTCCTTTGGCTTCTAAATTTTTAATAAATTAAATATCTTACATTTTACTATTATTACCGTTATTACCTATAATATACTATTACTTCTACTACTTTAAATTTTGTTATTATTATCCTTTTAATATTATTTTTACCATTTTTTAAAGATTACGAATATATTATCAACAAAATTAATATTATTACTATTTTTTTTAATTAACCGTTGTTACTTTATTTTGAGTTTCATGTTTACTAAACTAATTATAAGTACTTTTTTACATAACTATTTTTATCATAATATATATTACACTAGTTATTAAATTAGAAGCTCAAGACAATTAATTTGAAGAAGGAAAAGATTTAATTTTGGCCAATTGAGCCCCAAATTAATCTAATTTATCTGCCAATAATTTCAGCCCATATCTTTATGTTAAAATTTGTCCAAGTTTGGCACAAATTGCAGGCCAATAATCTGACCCAATACAAAGAATTTTGAGGGTTTTCCACTTCTCTTGTCTCACTCCAAAAATCGCCGTTCATCCTTCTTTCCTCTTGAAGCAAAATTTCAAACTCCATCTACCATAAACAGAGCTTGTCACTCCATTTTAGTGCAAACTTTGTCCCTATGGTATTTTTCTCTGAAGAAACTCCTCCCTTCTCTCATATATTCAAAGATTCAGTCAACAATAGGAGCCAAAGAACTTTTGGATTTTGCTTCTTTGTGGCAGAGGTAGCAGATTCAAACGACTCTTTTTGTAGCCAAAATCTCAACCCGTGACCTTCTCCATCGGTATGAATTTGAATTTCAAAAGATGGAGCCTTCTCCCTAATTTTTTCCTATAAATACATCCCTAAATCCTCAACCAAAAACAAGGAGAACACCCACAAGAACACCAACATACATGGTCAAAGTTACTCACACTATTTAGCTACTGTCATTCTCTTGCTTTTTCTCTTGATTATTTTTTATCCTTGTGAACTCCTCCGGCTCGAGGTCTGAATTTGTTCACAATGAGAGAGTAGATTCAAGGCCGACGATCCCTGGTTCACTGCACCACAAAAGGTCCGTGGCTCTCAAGTCTCTCCTAACTATTTGCTCTCTTTTCTTTTAGATTCAAATGAATATGTGTTTATTTTAAGTGCGAGCTATAGAATCTGCTTTTCTTTAGAGATTACGTGTTAGTATTAATTGGTGTTTTTCTCTTATTTTCACCGTAAAAATCCAAATGAGGGCATCGTTTATTCAAATGTTTTCTCCAGACTGAAAAGGAATCTTTAGGAATATATTGCATTTTTAGTTATTAGATTTAAACGTGACTCTTAAGTGTTCTTCTTTACTTTGATTCCACCTAAATGATGTTGTTAGGATTTTAACTAGCTATGCTTAATTTGATCTGATTTGCGTGTTTAGTTTGGCATATTAAGTTAGCCGTCATGAACTTAAGGAAATGATTTCGTTCTAAGATCAGATATTCGCATTAAACTGATTTTCATTAGGAGTCTACTGCCCATTTCTGATACGAAATTTGCAGCTCATACGTTCCTGTGAAGAAGCATGTTTAGCGGAGATGATTCACTATTTTGCTTGGCTATGAAATAATTGTGCAGATTATGCATTTCTTCTAATAAAATGTAAAGAAACCATGATTCTAGGATATATTGCCTGCAGTTTTACTCCATTTTTTTTGTGCGCATATATTATTTTTTTTTTCTTAAACAAAAATCCTTAATACTTGTTTCGTTAGCAGAAGCATATGTTTAAGATAGCTTTTTTCCAGAAAAACACCTTATAAAACCTACTCATCATTTCTTAGTTTGAATCTGATGGATTTAAGAATTAGTTCGCACTTAAACGACATGTGTTATGATTTTTGGTACTCTCATATTCCGTGTTTTTGATCGTATATTCGTTGTGTGACTTTACTTGGTTCTATATCTAATTTTTATTCAATATCGTTTAAAGCTGAATTGCCTTTATAATCCCCTCATTCTCTCTTTATTTGCATGAACACTTGGGAGCAAATGAAGTTTCAATTTGGGACTCTCGCAAAAATCAAGTCTATAAGACTCGATGCCACCATATCCATGCTTGAAGTCATCCTATATCATCTTCCTTAGAACGCACCGGATAGCAAGAAAAACAAGTGAAACGCTTGTGGCTCCTATTCCCCTTTATTGTCGTTATATTTGGTTTATGATTATTGACTTGTTTGCGTGTATGTTTTGGGGTTTAAGTGTTGGGATCAATGTTTTTTTTAATTGATTAATTACGTGAGATTTAATTCCTAGTTAATAATAGAGTAGTTGTCTTGTCTTGAATAATAAGGTTTTATTAATTTGTGCCAAAAATAATCTTCTAAATTATGCCTTTGGAGGTCTATCGTCAAACCCAAGCCATATTTTACAAGCTCTTTTCTTTTTCTGAAGTTTTAAAACTGGTATAGTTCTTATTTTTGAAACCCAAACAAGTAATTTCTCTTTGGCATTTTTTTAAAAAACAAAATTGTTTTGTCAAGCATAGACCCATTTTTAACGAGGCATAATTTCTAAACCAATATTTGGTACTTAGCTGATTCATTACCAATCACTTAATGATTTTGTATAGTTAAAACCTGTTACATATTTTGTATTAGCTTAGAATTAAGCATCATATATCAGTTAACTAAGCAAAGCTTGCAATTTTCCCAAATTTTAATTCATTTTACTAAGAACGTGATTCTCTTTTTGATGATAAAGTTTCTACTCTCTTACTGAAGGCACACTTTTGAAACCATTGGCCTCTCCTTGCTTTTAATTTATTTGCAAAACCTTTTGCTTTACTTGGTAATTAGCTCTTTTTCTTTTTCTTTTAAAATTTGATTTAAATATCTAATTTGTTTCCTTAAAGATTTTTGACCTAAGTTTGGCCGGTTAACCGTAATTTAACGGATCTTAAAGGGTGCTTAATACCTTCCCTTTAGATTAATTGAACCCTTACCTAGAATCTCATATTAGTAGACCTTAAAATGGAGTTAACATTAGACAATAACTTTAGTCACTTTAGGTGTCCTAATTCACCATATTAATTAGGTGGCGACTTCCTTAAGTTAGTTAATTATTTTAGGAATCACCAATATGTTGTACACTATTTTGACCCGGTTGAAATGGGGTATAACAGTGGTGTTATTGTTCAGAATAGATCCAAATCATCCTTGGTAGCTGAAGTGAAAAGAAAAGCAAGACATTGATCCTATTTTGCACCAACTGAAGGGTACAATCCATCAGCAAAGGATAGAGGTTTTCTCCCAAGGGGGAGATGGTGTGCTTCGATATCAGGGTCGATTGTGTGTTCTTGACATAGATGGGTTGAGACAATAGATTTTGACAGAGGCTCATAGCTCCAGATATTCTATTCACCCTGGTGACACCAAGATGTACCGTGACCTACGAGAAGTCTATAGGTGAAATGACATGAAGAGGGACATAGCAGATTTTTTGGCTAAGTGTCCCAACTGTCAACAAGTGAAGGTAGAGCATCAACGGTCGGGTTGTATGACTCAAGATATTGATTCTTCCTACTTGGAAGTGGGAAGCGATCAATATGAACTTCATTAGAGGTGTGCCTCATACTCATAGGCAACATGATTCTATTTGGGTGTTCGTCGACAGGATGATTAAGTCAGCCTACTTCTTGGCTGTTAAAACTACAGATTCAGCAAAGAATTATGCCAGACTCTATATTCGTGAGATAGTTAGATTTCATGGTGTTCCATTGTCCATCATTTCAGATAGGGGTACTCAGTTTACATCCTAGTGTTGGAGGTCATTTCAGAAAGGTCTTGGTACTCAGGTTAAACTTAGCACAACTTTTCACCCACAGATAGATGGCCAGGCAGAGCGTACTATTCAAACTTTGGAGGATATGTTGAGAGCTTGTGTGATTGATTTCAAAGGTAGTTGGGATGATCACTTACCTCTTATCGAGTTTGCCTATAATAATAACTTTCATTCTAGCATCCAGATGGCTCTCTATGAGGCACTTTATGGGCGCAGGTGTAAATCTCCTAATAGTTGGTTTGAAGTAGGTGAGACAGCTTTGATTGGTCCAGATTCAGTTCACGAGACTATGGAAAAGGTTCATATCATTAGGGAGAAGTTGAAGACCGCTCAGAGTCGACAGAAATCATATGCAGATGTGAGGAGAAGGGAGTTGGAGTTTGAGGTTAACGATTGGGTATTTTTGAAGGTGTCACCCATGAAGGGTGTGATGAGGTTTGGTAAGAAAGAAAAACTTAGTCCCCATTATGTAGGTCCCTACAGGATTCTGGGAAAGGTTGATAGTGATGCTTATGAGTTAGAGTTGCCAACGGATTTAGAAGCGGCTCATCCGATTTTCCATGTTTCCTTGTTGAAGAAGTGTGTTGGTGACCCGACCTTGATTGTCCTTTTGGAGGATGTGAGTGTGAAGGATAACCTTACTTATGAGGAAGTTCCCGTGGAGATTCTTGATCGTCAGTTTCGGAGGTTGAGAAACAAGGAAGTTGTTTTGGTAAAGGTCCTTTAGAGAAATCAGCTAGTTGAGGGAGCTACTTGGGAAGCAAAAACAACCATGAAAGCCAAGTACCCTCATCTCTTCCCTTCCGATCCAGTTTCAGTTTGAAGTAGTAGTTTCCTCCTTAGTATGTTCTTCCGATTCTATTCCATCAGTTTCTCTCATGATCCTAGCATGCATTCATATTTTTTGAAGTTGGTTCAATCATGTTTTAAGATAAAAAGTCAGTTTTCATGTTTTGTTGATTGGTTGAGCTATTTCCTCTTCAGTTTTCCTTGCTTAGTCTTCATTCGAGGACGAATGATCCCAAGAGAGAGATATTATAACACTTCGAAATTCCAACCAACTTTTAAACTTTGAAATTCTGTAAAATTTTGAACTTTTAAGAATCACAAGTCAAGTCCACGAGTCATGGACGGAATCACGAGTTGTGAAAAGGACTCGTGAAACCAGTGCTACAGATCAACTTCAGGTCTGAGGACCACGAGTGAGTTTCACGATTCGTGGATGATCCCATGGTTCGTGAAACTAACTCGTGGAACTCAAACTGAGAGTAGTCAGTTCGCCTGTAAACCACGAGTGGTTTCTACGACTCGTGGATGGTTTCACGAGCCGTAATGTTGAATCGTGGAAAATGACCACGAGTGAGTTTCACGATTCGTGGATGATCCCATGGTTCGTGAAACTAACTCGTGGAACTCAAACTGAGAGTAGTCAGTTCGCCTGTAAACCACTAGTGGTTTCTACGACTCGTGGATGGTTTCACGAGCCGTAATGTTGAATCGTGGAAAATGACCTGCAGCTTTCCCTTTTGGCTCAGGAACCACGAGCACAATCCATGAACCGTGGTTTGGTCTACGATCACTGGAAAGGGCCCGTGGAACCTGAAGTCGAGGTTTTAATCAGCTTTTTCTAAGTTAAGTCCCAGAGGTATTTTTATAATTATCCACTCTTTTAACTCTTAAGTAGGGTCATTTTGGACTCTTTTGGTAGGGTTTCATCCCTAATTAGCCTAAGTCCCCTCCTAAGCTTCCATTCACCTTCCAAAAGTGGAAAAAGGGTCTCTCAAGCTTCAAGCTCCAAGTTTCAAGTCTCCATTTATCTTCATCCTAGATCAAGCAAGCTTCAAATCAGATATGTGAGTATTCAATATGGAGATTTTTCCACCCTTATGCCCAAAACTCCAATTCTTCAAATTGATTTCTATGAAGTTCTAAGTTAGGGTTCTTACCCAATTCTCATGGGCTTTTCTATTAAGTATTTTTTCATGATTCTTTAATAAAATCTAAATTCAATTTCATGATTTACATGGGTTTTACAAATGATTATTTATATCATGATTCGAAGGCTAATCCTAACACAATTTTATATGCATCGCTTGATTTAAGGAAAATTGCATGTGTTGATATTATGAAAATGCATGCCTAATTCTTCTGGTTATGAATTGAGAAAGAAAGAGTATGGTTCAATTATGGCTATGCTAAGCTTTAAAACTTATGAATCAAAATTGCATGACATTAGATATGTGATGACCGCTCAAATCGTGCAGCAAAACAAAATTTATAAATCCAACGGATGTCGGGGTCGTACCCAAGGGACTTGACTTAGCCAACTAGAGATTGTATGAGTTGATTTCAAAGCGAGAGTAATTGCTTAAACCAAAAGTAAAAGGATGGGGGAAATTGGGAAAGTTGTCACCACTAACACAATTCAGCAAAAAGCAATAAAACTAAAGATGGGTGTACCAAGTGATTTCGAAGACTAAGGGTGCACATTCGATGGGGCGTTGCTTATGGGATAGGGTGATCATCAATTCACTTCTATTCTCGCTATTTGACACAAGTAGCGTTGGTTATAGGTGTGGAATATTTATCTCTCGATCAACATCCACATTTCCAATGATTTCGAGTAGAACACCATTGGTTTGATCAACAATCAACCAACATATGCTTAGAGAGGTCACACTATCTCTAGCTTAAACCCTTAAATGGGAGATTCCTACGATAAGAGCTATTTCTAGCCTCAAATTAGGGCTGCGTATCGATCGATTTGGTTTGGTTATGATAATTATCGGTTTTACTTATCGACTATCAGTTCGTATACATGCTAAACCATTAAGAACCGTTAAGATATTGGTTAATCGGTTATTGATTAATCGGTTTTAAATCGTTATCGGTTCGATTATCGGGTTAACCGTTAAAATTTCACACAAGACTGCTAAACACCCACACAAACAGCTCAAGCCTCAAGTCAGCAGTCACAATCCTGATTTGCAAGGCATATTTAATCTTGGGAAATGATACACATCCCAAACCTGTAGGTTGTAGCAGCAAATTTTACTAGTTATGGGCCCCAACAACTACATCATTCAAACTTCAGCAACAACTACATAGCAGCAAACTTTGTTCAGCAAAGTTCACTTATTATTAGCCCAACTCACATACACATCCCAAAACTTATACACACACACATAGTACATATATACACTTCAGCATTGCTCACATACGCAACCTTACTTCTACAAACAGAAATCATCGATAAAGTTTATAAAATTGGTAAAATTAGTGAGACAGAGTCGACAAAATGAGGACTGAGATGGAGACAACGGAATCATAGAAGTACTTGAACTCAGAAACCATGTTGAAATTCAAAAATTTAAAACCATAAAAATACAATAATAACTAAGAAATTGTGAGGAAAAGACTGAGAAATTATCACAGTGAACTTACCAGCAAAATGGAGAAGAAGACTGAGAAATCGTGAGAAAATGCAGCTTCAGAGCATCTGGAGAAATTGTAGGCGTCTTTTCTTTCTGAGTTAAAGGTAAGTAAACCCTAAATTCTAAAATGAAATGGGTTTATTTTACTTTTATATTTAGTGAAGTAGGGCTGTGGGGGTCATTTTATTTTTTAATTAATAAATAAGTAAAGGCAACTAGGCAAGGCAAGTATATCACTATATTGGGATTTGGGGTAATTTTCTATCGGTTAATCGGGTAACCCGATTAAAACTTTATTCAAATCGAGAACCGACCCGGTAATCTAATATCATTATTGGGAAAATTGAGAACCAACCCGGCAATCCAATAATCCAAACCATTAACCCGGTAATTAAAATTTTGGTTCGAGTTATCGGTTTGACCCAAAATTTGCACAACCCTACCTCAAATCTAGATGGATTCCTAAGTACCCACTAGTAATTTCACATACACAACTATGAAATCCTCTTTCAAGCAATCACATAGTCAAGTAAAGTAAACTAATGTTTGCAACCATCAATTTTATGATTAAAACTTGGTGAAATTACTAGACCCATGTCAAATAAGCAATTATAGAGATGAATTAACAACACCCACACCCATTAGCTAAGAACCCATCATCAATACACCCCTAGACAAGAGAATTTAGTCACTCATAGTAGGAGAAGAAGAGATACCATCTGGGTAAGTCAAATTCCCATCCATTATAGCTGAATCTCAAGTTCTAGAATCAAATTACGCACACAAATTGTTAACCAAGAGATTTGGATTGAAACCCTCTTCTCAATAGAGGTAAAAAATTATTTACAAAGCAAAAACTATCCCTAAGACTCAGGTCTGAAGTATTGTATATACAAATTGAGCCTAAAATGGCCTTTTATATGTTTTCAAGTCGTCACATAAAATTAGGACAAGTTTTCTCTTCGGGAGGTGTGCGACGCGACTTGCGGTTCGCACGTCGCAATGTGCGCGTCAGACACCTGCTTCAACTCAACCAGTGACTTCAGCTGAAATTGTGGGCTTCGTGCGAAGGTGGTGCGTTTCGCACCATGGGATGTGCGTATCGCACAACGACCGCACTCCCTTGTAAAATCTTCAGCAACTCTAGCAGCTTCATGTGGAGGAGGTGCGAACCGCACCTCGGCTTGTGCATGTCGTACAACCACCGCATCTGGTTCAGATTCTTCAGGTTTTCTCAACTCTTCACACTTAGCTCCTTTTTGGGTCCATCTCCTTGTTCTTCATCTTCTATCAAAAGTACTTGCATAGACATCAAGAAACGCCATAAGAATCTCTAAATCAATTCAAAACATAGCAGTAATTCATGGATATAGGCTCAATAAGTTGGTAGATTACCGACTTATCAATATGTCTTTATGCTTTTCACACAGATTTGGCATTAGATATATCACAAGTAATATATGAGCTATATATATATATTTTTGGGAGTAGTATTTAGCACCGAGCTATGAGGGTTTTAGATAACCCAAGTCTAAAACTACGTTGCCAACGTAGGTAAAGAGGGTCCTCGTTAGTTGAGAATATCTCCTCTAGCCCGATGAGCTTAGAAAGTGGTTTCACGCTATGATATGTATGATACCCCGTGCCTTGGTAAGGTTCGGGGTAGCTTTGTCAACTAGGATTATAGAGTTGAATTCCATGTAGCTCACATGATCTATTGTCGGTTATAAGAAACTCCTGTGTAAAGATTTTCAATCCTTTAAATCTTATGCTATCCTATTTCATATGCTATGCTTAAATCAAGATATTTACTTATGATATTTCTTATTATGCATGAACTCAGCTTTAAACATGATTTAAGTATATTTTTATCATATTTATGCATATCTCACATACTCAGTACATCCTATAGTACTGACACATATTCTCGCGCTGCATCCTTTGATGATGCAGATATAGATTCCCACTCTCATGCTCGTGGCCAGAAGTCGCAGGCCATCAAGTTTGAGTTGGTGAGCCCTCATTCATTCGAGAACTAGTATGATTCCTAGTTAGTAGGTCCCTTTTTATTTCAATACTTAGAGTCAGCTGGGGTCTTGTCCCCAGAGGCGGATCTAGGATTTTGAAGTTCCGGGTGCCACACCCTTTTGAACAGTAGCGTGGTTCCAATATCAATACTAGTAATAAGCTAGAAGCAGACACCTCTTCATTGACGTTTCTATTTTATGTTGAGGGTATTTTTGAAATTTCAAACCTCTTCGTCAACGTGTCTGCTTTATGTCGAGGACATTTTTTAAATTTCAAACCTCTTCATTAAGTGTCTGCTTCATATAGAGGGCAATTTTGAAATTTCAATGTATATGCTTTAAAGGTGCTTTACAATTGTTTTTCTGCTAATAGTTTGTCCCTCGTCAACAAAAGTTTTTTGTCAAATAAGTGGGACATGATAAAAATATTGATAACGTCATTAAACATTTCTCAAATAAGAAAACTTTTCATTTTTTGGGATTGACTAAAAAGAAAAATGTGTCATATAAATTGAGGAAGAAAAAAGTACTCAAGGCCACTTTTATATGATTTGTGCTTTGCATCTAATTTACATAGGATATAATATATAAAAATTTACATCTATTGAACATTTATAGTCTTCGCTCGTTGGTTTGTATGAGACTTTCGCCTATAGTGATCTACATTTTTTTAAAAATAATTAAAGCCACATTCAAACATTCACCAAAATAACACGCTAAAGCAGACTCGAACTCGCGACCATGGAGAGAGAAACTCGAGAATTTGTCATTGGCACCACACAGTCACTTGTTATTCCGAGTGCCATTTATACAAATTCTTACACATATATACGTATATATACAAAGTTTCAACCGAGATGTCCGAGATGTCCGAGTGTCGTGGCACCCCCAAGCTTGAACATAGATCCGCCCCTGCTTGTCCCAGCGACTCATTATGTCTTGCGTAGAGGCTTTTCAGACATAGTTGGATACTCATGTTTTCATATTTCGAATTTGATACTCCTAGACCTTCATCATATATAGTGTTGGTTTGCCTACTTATATTGATTTTGCTTCCGCTATATTTTTGTGTGTTGTGCCTAGTTATGCTACGACCAAAGATTAATTTAGAACCACTTGTAATTCCGGATCCCGTGTTACGTCTAGTGGGTAACCTCGGGGCCTGACACTACGATGAAGAAGCTTCAGCCTTTTTATGGTGACACTGTTTTGATCAAAGGGTGAAAAGAGAAAAGATATGGATCTTAATTTTGAATTGAAATAAGTTTGGAATTAGAAGTTAAATATTCAAATTCTGTTTTTTATTAATTTGTTTGGTAGAATTTAGTTATTCATCATCAATTTTTTAAGCTTTGGTTGCAAACTTAATCTTTGGCTAAAATCTTATCAATATCAAATAAGATTGTATATAGGTGTCAATATTTAAAAAAATATACATATAATGAACTCTAAAACTTAGTTTCTATAAAGTAATTCTGAAATAATTTAGTCATATTAATTAGAATCTTCGACTAAAAATCTTTGTAACAAAAAAAATAAAAAGGAAGATCAGTTTGTGTCAAATAAAAAAGGGGCAAAAAGTTTGATCCCAACAATACGACGTGAATATTAGACGGAGTTTTTAAGAATCAATCGTAAATTAATGAAAAGACATGAAAAAGAAAGCATCCTCTACACAATTCTACCCAAAAGTGAAAGAACGTTGGGAAGTAAAATCACATTAAATTTGCTACATTAATCATGAAATGTGTTAAAAATTTGATACAATACAACATAAACTGAAAATACTGAATATAAATTTTGCAAATTCAATGTGAATGGAGTTATGGCGGAGTTATGGTGAGGTCATATTGCAGTTTTTCTGATTTTATTGATGAAATAAACAATCAATTTAGTGAGTGTTTGGATTAGCTTTTGCCTTTTGACTTATAAGTCAAAAGCCAAAAGCTATAACTTGTAGCTTTTGGCTTTTGACTTATTTTTGTCTTTTTAATTTAAAAAGAAATGCTTAAAAATTATTTTGACTTAAAAACACTTAAAATAAGTCAATCTAAACACGCTGTTAGTATTAATATATCAAATGCTCCATTAAACACTAAATACTTATTAAATAAGAATGAAAATCCATCAATGACCAATGATATTCTTCTTTCTTTATTCGTTCTCGTTAGGTTTCTGTTGTCACCAATTATTACGTAAACCTATTCTTAAAATCGTTCTTGCTCATATTTGAGTTACTTTTTTTATTATGAAACAAACAATCAAACTATGTAAAATTTGTTACATATACAAATCAGATCAATGTAAACATAAAATTGATTTTATCAAAACAAATCTAGTGGGTATAAGAATAAATTTATATATTTTCAGTTAATTACACATCCTAATCTAAAATAAATTGATCAGATTTATATCTATGATTTTTTTTAATTTTTTTTTGTATAATTATAGTCAAGTCTCTAACTTGAACTTGATATGATAACTTATCTATGTATATTTGTATTCAAAATTTTAAATTATATTTGAGTTTATCTCACAAACTTCTCAAATAAATGCAACATATTTTTTGATGTCCAATGTTATGATTATATTATGACGATATTTTAACTTTTGCAAAATGAATGTTAAATTTAAGTAAAAGTAACATTCAACAAGTTTATTTAGTTGAAGATTCTATTCAAAAAAGTTTGAGATGCAAAGCATTGTATTAGAAGGGCAAAATATTTATCCGCATTAAACGTTTACACCAAATTATTTCAACTTATCATAATTAAATAATATAATATAATAAAAATATGCATTGATTAATCATACTTAAGTGATAGAAGTGTGTATATACAAACACATAATATATTTGTCCGGTGTAAATACTCAATATGAATAAGTTTTTACCTATTAAAAGTACATGTTTCAACCTTTTTTTTTTAAAAAAAAAAATCTATATTTTATTTGATTGGTCATACATCTTCATCAAAAATATATTCGACATACATTAAATTTTTATTTTTGATTGATTATATATCTTAATATATTTTTAGAAATTATTAAATATTGAGTCATGGGTCGCTCATTTAGGTTGACCCAATTCATTTAGAAGAGATAAAAAGTTACTAAGAAATTATCCCACAATATAATTTTTATACTATTCACTATGTGATTACGGAGTGAAATCAAGAAAACTTCATACAACTATATTCTTCTCTTTTTTTTTTTTTTTTTTAAAAAACCACACTATTTTTCTACATTTTGTATATGCAGTGTCAAAAATTGGTTAATATTTTTCTAAAGAAAATGCATACTGCTTTTTAAGGAAAATCATGTGAAAACTTATCAAAAGTTATCTCAACATTCACATCATTATAATAATATATAATTTTTAGACGCAATTTCTCTTTTACGAAGTAAGTGTGATATATGTTAATACATTGAAATGGTAATAATTAATTTTAATGTTTTCATGTTCCCACTTTAAATATGGTTGGACATGGACAAACTTAAAATACTCTAAGTAAGAATTTTTGAAATCGAGCAAAGAAACAATATAGAAGTACATTGCAAAATTTATTACGAGATCAAAGGGCTGAACAGAGGGATAGAGAATGTTTGTTTTCATTTCTAAATGTGCACAATTTATCTTTTTTAACATACTCAATACAAAATTCAAATAAAATTAGAATTAAACATTATAAAAATATTTCATTTCATTAAATTAGAATAATTTTTATATTTGACAAATATTTTTAACCATGAAAATTTGCTTGCATGTTCTTTAACTTCACCCTCTTAAAAATATTGAACTGCATACACAAACCTGCATATGCATTCATCCTTCTCCACCACTTTTTTGACAATTGTGAACATTTTCAACATTTAAAGCTTACACAAACATCTTTTTGATAATTGCCAATTGATGATTGAAGAGGGATGGTGATTGGTGAAGTGTTGAACTTTTTTTTCATAGAAGAAGAAGATATAGGGTGAAAGTTTGGGAAGAAAAGTTCTATATATTTTAAGAGTTTGAATTGTATAAATACTCTATTACATATGTGCTTTGTTCAGATCTATTTAGACCTACTAAGAGCTTTTAAAAGGAACAAAAGAAATGCACTTAATGAGTTAAATCTGAATGATTAAGATCAAAATCTAAAAATATAACACATTTAATGACTGAGTAAGATTTGAATAATCAAGATTCAAAACTTCATTAAGTACAAATAAACGAGGTCTAAGTATATCTCTATAGATAAACCTAATTTTGTGGGCATTATTAAGCAACCATTGACCCTATAATTAAGGAATAAGTTTAGTAAGGGAATAAATTGCAGAATATTACATACTTGAAGTCTAAATTTCAAATGTAATACATAACTTAATATATATATTCATACATGAATACAATTATTAATGAAAAGTCTGGTGGAAGGTTCCTTCTCACTTTCCTCCCATGTTTTCTTTCTTCTTCTTCTTTTTTTTTTTTCCAAAAAGAAATAAAACAATTTTGACAAAATCATATCCTGATTTTTATTTGAAGGATAGACAAGATAAGATTCCATTAATTTATTTTACATCAATAATAAATGACGTGTAGATATTTATATTACTAATTTAATATATGGGACCTTGGGTTATGTGAGTAACCCAATTGGCTAAGTTAAAGCTCTATAAGTTGACTCCCCATTCCTTTGCTTTGCTCATTCTTGGTTTCTCCTAAAAAAAAACCTAACTTTTCTTCCAATTTCTCTGGTAAGTTTCATTAATATCATCTTATTTTTTCTGTTTTTACATAGTGTTGAACAAGATTGAGTTTCTCTTTTTGTGGTATCAAGTTTTATTGTACAAGATTTCAGCTTTGATCACTTTATTGATATTCTTGTAATTTGTACTTTTTTATTTGTTGGGTATCTTTGTTTTTCTTTGTTAAGTTTTGGGAAAATTTGTATGAGTAGAGAAATGTTGATACTGGGTTGATCTTCCTTTTTTTGATTATCTCCCTCCCTAATATTGATCCATTTGAGGAAAAAGGATAAAAAGATCATTTTTTTTTGTTGACCCAGGTGAGTTGATAGTAAAAAGATTCATTTTTTAGGGGTAATTTGAAATTTTGGTTGGTTTCTGTAAAGCCTTGTACTTCTGCATTGTGTATAATGTATTGATGTTGGGGCACCAAGGGTGTGGCCTAGTGGTCAATGAGTTGAGTTGAGAACCGAACCATGAGGTCTCAGGTTCAATTCCGTTACAAAAATACTAGGTAATTTCCCCCCATATGTACTAGCCTTGGTGGACAGAGTTACCTACTACTACTTCTAGCTGTTGCTGGTGGGAGGTATCCGTGGAATTAGTCGAGGTGCGCGAAAGTTGACTCGGACACCACGGTTATCAAAAAAATAATATATTGATGTGGTTAGGATGATTTTGAGATGAATATGGTATTGCCTTCCCTGAACTTTGTCTCTAAGGACAATGCTGGCTGATTAGAATGAGATACTTATGTTTCTATTACCTTTTCTTTGAACACTTGAAGAAAATTGTTTTTTTTTAAATATTTATGTCAATTATGCCCACCGAGAGCTTCAATTTTGACTAACCCCCCCCCCCCCGGGTAGGGTTCTTTGGGTGGGGGTAGCATATATATATATATATATATAATCTACTTCTTTGAATTTCTTCAGCTATCTAGAAGTGGTTAGGTTGGGAGGTGGAACTTTCTATTTCCTTGTTTTTTGTTTTCTGTAGTGTACCAGGTTTTTTGGAGTATGTTTCATGGGTTGCTATAAATGTGTTGTGTTTAAAATGCTTTAACCTGAGCTTGTTCACGAAAATTAAACATGTAAAGAGAGAACATGTTTTAAGTTAATGTGTTCTTATCCTAATTAAGTTTTAGATCCATAAATGACAAAGGAGAGTGTGTACCAATGGAAGAGTAATTGACCTGTTGTCATGTGTTATGCAGTGCTAAGCATGGGTACTAGATATGGAGCCTGTTTAACTGCACTGTGCTTGTTGCTTCTTTTATCCCCTATGGTGTTTTCGGTATCAAATGATGGACTGATCAGAGTTGGAATTAAGAAGAGGAAATTGGATCAGACCAACCAGGTTTTTGGGGGCATTGATTCTAATGGAGCACGTTCCACACGAAATTATCTCCTTCGTGGAAATATGGGAGATTCAGACACTGATATTATTGCACTAAAGAACTACTTGGATGCTCAGTACTTTGGTGAGATTGGCATTGGCTCACCACCTCAAAAGTTCACTGTGGTCTTTGATACTGGAAGTTCTAATCTTTGGGTGCCTTCCGCAAGATGTTACTTTTCAGTGAGTAGCTATATACTGTTGTTATTACTGTTGCTTAGGCATGTTGCCATGTCTTGATGAAAAGGCCCTTATGTTAATTTTATCTGATGCAGCTTGCTTGTTATCTCCACCCAAAATACAAGTCAAGTCATTCCAGTACCTACACAAGGAATGGTAATAGATGCTACTCATGTTTCTAATCTGTTTCATGTTCTCTTTACTTCAATTAGGGTCCAGCCTGTGATTTTGCTTATTTGTTGGATTATATGTACTTTTTCGTTGATTGAGCGTGTGCTGTGATTTCTTATCATTCAATGAAAGACAGACTGGTAGCAACAAGTCATCTTTTATTTTGTTAAATGACCTGATGAACAACAACTCCTTCAGGATGAGGTTGCAATAAAATAATTTCACTTGGAAATATTTGGAACTTTAATACCAAAGAACAAATAAAGATCAAAATGGATTAATTTATATGGTCATCTTCATTGCACGTTCACAAAATTGATGTACATATATTTTATTTATAATTAACTGCATGACATAGCATGATAGATTTATTAGGAGACTATTTATCTTAAATGCTTTTCTTTTAGCATTGCTCTGACACTACTACAGTTAGTCTGTTCCACCCTCTCTTGAAAAAAATGAGAGGAGCTTGACAGTCACAGTGTTGAGTGTACCATGAAAGTTTATGCTTAAGTGCCTTCCATGTCTCCAGTGGTGAACATGTCCTCTTTTTTGGTAATATGTGTCAAATGATGAAAAACCATTAAATATTGCGAAAAAGTCAAAGACGCTTGCCATGTGACATGTCCGCTATGGTTAAATATAGAATATCGATGTTATATAGGCGGAAGATAGTCTATTAGAACAAAGCTCTGCCATTGTTGAGATCTATAGACAGAAGAAGAAGCTCTGCCCTAGTTCACTATTATTCTTGTTAAAATTTTCCTGCACATTGAAGTAGTTTGCCAAATATCAATCAATTCATTCATGATGCAGGGACATCTGCTGCAATCCACTATGGAACTGGATCTATTTCTGGATATTTTAGCACTGACAATGTCAAAGTTGGCGATCTTGTAATCAAAGATCAGGTAACTATTGAATTGAAGTGTTTTAGATTGACTCTGTTAGTTTCGTTCTTAACCTTTTTTTTTCTTCGAATAGGACTTTATCGAGGCAACTCGAGAACCAGGCATCACCTTTTTGGCAGCAAAGTTTGATGGTATTCTTGGACTTGGATTTCAAGAGATATCTGTAGGGAAAGCTGTCCCTGTCTGGTATGCTATCCATGTTTATATGATAATTGTTTTAGTTTCAAGGTGGTATCTTTGGATTTCAAATTTAAATTTTGCTAGATTTTCTTACTTATGTGTTTGGTTTCATGGAATTTACTTCTTTTGATCTGTTATGTCCTTCTAAATTCTTTTCTTGCTCGAATCAACTAGTCTTGAGACATCTATATTACTCTTAGGTACAATATGGTAAAGCAAGGTCTTGTTAAAAAAGCTGTCTTCTCATTCTGGTTCAATCGGAATGCTAAAGAGGAAGAAGGGGGTGAACTTGTTTTCGGTGGAGTTGATCCCAAACATTTCAAGGGTGTACATACATATGTTCCTGTAACTCACAAAGGCTACTGGCAGGTGGGTTTTCTATTCATATTCTGAAAATGAATCTGCACCTATGCTGTATACTTTTGTTTGGACTGATTAAAGTATGTCCTATTCTCAGTTTGATATGGGTGACGTGCTTGTCGGTGGTGAAACAACTGGTATTTTTTTCATTTATTGTTTATGATGTTGCCTGTGAAAATTAATGATTCTGAATTTTCAAGTTAATTTTCTTCATGAATTTTGTGGAGCCAATTTTCTTTTTCTTTTTCCAGGATTTTGTTCTGGTGGTTGTTCAGCAATTGCAGACTCTGGAACATCCTTATTGGCAGGACCAACAGTATGTATCTTTCTTGAAGAAAATACTATCAATAAGAGTCAGAAACACTATTATATATATTTTGTCTTCACATCAAATATTGAGCACAGATGACACACACCTCTTAACAGAACTGCAACATTTTTTTGATTAGCAAACTGCAGCACTTTTAGTTCTTGTTTCTCTTTTAAAATCTGAACTAGCAAATTTTGTTGTGTATAAAATCTGTCTTAATATTTTCTTCTTTTCTGATTGCTTCTATTAGGATCGTCAATGACTAGTAACATTTCCTCAAATTTCTGTTTCTCAAAATAGATATTTCCTCAAATTTCTTTTGGACTTGCCCAAAAGCCAGTCCAACCAGTAACAGAGTTGAACATTACAAATAAGGAATGGCTTTTTACATCTAATGTAATCCTTGAATGCTCGATTGATATTGACTGTTGTGTTCTAAAGAGTTTAAAAGGGTTCAGGAGGTGTATTCTCATTCAGGACATATACCCCCCCTTTCCGCGGTATGCAAAGAACAATAAGATTGATTCTACTTATAAAGAAAATAGGATGAATGAATTCTAAGTTGCTTCGTCTATTCACAAACTCTTCACTGGATGAAGATTTTCAGAGCTTAGGGGACTTGTGACCTGATCATGTACATTAAGTTTTTGGGCATTTATGTAGAAATTGTTATTCATAACCATGGAATAGGTGTTTTGGGGCCATGTGACTTCTTATTCAGCTGCTACTCCATGATGTGAAGTTTAAATTATTGAATTCTTGATGCATGTTTGTTTCTTGCTTGCTTGTAATAAATTTTCACTAACAACACGCATCAGAATAAACAAATTTTCTTCATTCATATTTTATTTTCAGACCATTATTACGCAAATTAATCATGCAATTGGAGCGTCTGGAGTTGTTAGCCAGGAGTGCAAGTCAGTAGTCAGTGAATATGGCAAAACTATACTGGCTCTACTAGAATCAAAGGTATGAAATCTGCTAAGTATCTTTACTATAATTATTCTAGAGAAATGTATTTTGCACATTTAGTGTCAGCCTATTGCCACTGCTTTGGCTTGTGCAAGGATTATGTGAGGGTTCTAACGCTACTTCCTTTCTCGAACTGCTGTTTTACTTTGCATTATTTTCAAGCTTTGTTGGCTTACTGCATATCCCCATGTGCGTGCGCGCGCACACACACACATTGAAAATTATGGATGACACCTGTTGCTACAAGGTGTCTCCGCCACTGCATCCGAGTGTCTTCACTGACACTGAACTGTGTCAAGTTACTACTTTTTTGAGCAGCTTACTGCATTTGATATTAGAATCTGAGTTCTGGTTTTCCCGCCTATGCTTTACAGGCAGCGCCTCAACAGATCTGCTCCCAAGTCGGATTATGCTCTAGAGATGGTAGACAAGATGTTAGGTGAGGTCAAATATATCTGCATGTTCAACATTTTGCATTTGAAATGATCCAATATACACATGCCATAATACTGGCCTCTCAATTGTATCATCATCTTTCTCTAGTGATTACTGTTAGAGAAAAACTGAACAATTTATTGTCACTTGAAGTTGCTGCAGGTTCTACTAGCTGTTTATTTCAACACATCTACCCTTGACTTTATTGCTGTATGTCTGGATCAATTATTAATGTGTAATTCTATATGCAGCATGATTATTGAGAGTGTGGTGGACAAACACAATGAGGCTTCGAATGGCCTGCATGACGAGATGTGCAGGGTTTGTGAGATGGCTGTGGTATGGATGCAAAACCAAGTAAGACGAAATGAAACTGCAGAAAGAATCTTTGACTATATTAATAAGGTGAGGTAGATTTTATACATTATGCCAAGTGAATGTTGCTGCTTAATCGGGATCTCAAGACTTTAGTTCAAATTCCAACTGCAGCTTTGTGACCGATTGCCCAGTCCAATGGGAGAATCTGCAGTTGACTGCAACGACCTTGCTTCCATGCCTAATGTTTCCTTCACTGTTGGTAATAAAACATTTGAGCTGACGCCACAGCAGGTAATTTTTATTGATCTACTGATGTGCTTGTCTCATTTAAGATAATGCTTCAGAGCACACGTGTCTAATAGGCAATCACTATTCAGCCAATTCTTTCCAAGAAGAATGGGAACCCTAGACTTCCTTGTTTTGTCTATCTTTGAACCAAATGATGCTTTTTGGAGATTAATTTAACACTAGGATGAAGGCTTTTTACTTTTTGCTTTTCCCCAAATAGAAGTCTTTGAAAAACATATAGCATGAATCAATTTCATTGGCAAACCACTGATATGCAGATATCTATTGTATTTAACGTTCTTTTTTGTGGTTGTTACTGAACAGTATGTCCTTAAAGTTGGTGAGGCTCCTGTTACACAGTGCATAAGTGGATTCACAGCATTAGATGTGCCGCCTCCTCGTGGACCCCTTTGGTATGCCTCTCTACTCTTTTTTTTCTGCACTCTCACTATTTACTAGTATGGCTAATTGATGCCACCCACAATAATCAACTTCTATGAATCACCTCAACGAAAATTAGTACTCCCTCCATTCCAGATTGTGACTTTATTTTGCTTTCAGTATGACCTCTTTCAAATTTTGGAAACAATTTAACTTAAATTTTCCATCTTATCCTTTGATGACAAGCTTTTCTAGCCAAACAAATGTTATGACAATGTTTAATACTGCAAGTTTCAAATGTTGTTTAGCCACAAATATAATAGCATGTTTAAGATCATAAATTCTCTTTCTTAAACACAATTCCCGGTCATATAGGTTCACATATATTAGAAGTATTTTTTATATAAGTCCCTCAATGTAAACTATTTTCTCTTCATGCATTTATTGAAATGTCTTACTCTAGGTCTAAACTGCATTAGTACTCTTCTTTCAAATTGCTGCTCTGCAAAAAGTCTTTCTTAATTATTCAATATTGAGTTTCTACATAATATTTAGACATGAAACTGGGTAAGAGGTGTGGACAACAGTGTTTTAGAAGGTAAAAGTGGGACTCGCCTCATGAAGAGGCAACCCCGAGGGCAATCCATGCACACGCTTTATACCTTGTATTGTCTGTTATATATGCCCTAGAAGTTTGACTATAATTTATACGATGTTATTCTATAACCAAGAACTGAGCTACGCTGAAATAGTTAATCAATCTTTTTCACCATTTATGGATACTGGTTTATTTGACTTTGATACATCTGCTACATTAATAAAGTTGTTAATTAGCTCATTCGGTATCATGTATTACAGGATCTTGGGAGATGTTTTCATGGGCCGCTACCACACAGTGTTCGATTATGAGAAAATGAGACTTGGTTTTGCGGAAGCAGCTTAAACGCCTCTGTTTATCTTTGTGTTGTGCCCGTTAAGTATAACGTTGTCTTTTAAACGAGAAAATTATCTGCACTTGTAAATAAATAACTGATGCTTGAATCATTTTGCTGGATTTTTTAACAGCTGTTGTGTAATGACAGATTAATTGCTCGTCTTTCGTAATTTCTGGTTAATTTGTAATGCTAATTATGCAACGGTTTGGTTTGTGCTGGAGGAAAATTACTCATCAGTATCATGTTTAAGTGTTTTTTTAGATTTTGATGAAATTAATTCAGTATATGGTCGTTGTAAATTGATTTTAAGGGGTCGTTTGGTGTGAGGGATAAAATAAATAGTCTTGGGATAAAATTTTGATGTCTTGTTTGATTGTCAAGTTTGGGATAACTTATTCCACCATTTATACCATAGTGATAGTGATGGGATAAGTACATGTATTGTACAGTGTAGAAGGGATCTACTAACAGCTGGACACTTAGAGATCTAAGGACTAATAATTGTTTAACCCAAACAACCTTTAAACCATGGTTAAATCACATATTAATTTTATATTTTATTATTTTCCTTCTTGTCCGCATTTTGTTGGCGAGAATCTTGCATAAATCAACTGATTTTTCTTTATCCACAACATAGATCAAAGCTATCCAATTTTGGTGTTTTTAATTTTTTAATTTTCATGATCTTTCTTTAAGTTTTATTATTTTCACTTCCAAGTCTCCAAAAATTGTTAAATTTCTGCCCCAAATTTCAATTTCTTTTAAATTAAATACTCCATTATTTCAATTTCTTTTAAATTAAATACTCCATTATTTTCATAGATTGTTTTCGTAACTCTTTCGAGATCCCTTCATATTTTCGCGAATTATATTGACAATTTTTATATATGACTTCATATAGGCTTTTGTTAGTGCGAGACTGAAAGCTTTGTAGTATGTATGATCATAATAGTTATATTTCAAATCTTTCTCGAAAATGGGATCTCTTGCCCTCTTATAATTTGAATAGAAGAAAATTAACTTTTTAGACTTCTTATGTGTAAAAATGAAGATATCTAATAAAAAAGACATGAAACTAAAATAATTTTGTAACGAACTAGAAAATCATTTCTCTCCATCTTTTCCTTGTCAAAGAACGGCAAAAATATATAAGAATAAAATTGAGTTGGATGGAAATTTATACTCAGATCATTATATTAGCAAATCAACAAGAGAAATCTTTTTCCCCTTCAACACTATTTCTCTCCTGGACTACATATAGCTTCCACTCTAGTTCTAATTCTACTTCTCCAGATTCTACATTTTGTAGCTTAAGATTTACTTCTTCTTTCACCTTCCCATCACGATGTTTACAGTGCCATAATCCAATAGGTCATTAAATTTATATAGAGCCAACTGCAGTTGCACAATAAAATAAACATAAAAAAACTCAATTGTTGCCTCAAGGAACAATAACCAAATCCTCAATCAGATTAAAAATTGTCAACATAATTCATAATAACAAGCACTAGATTGTTGCAAAAAAAAAAAATTACTGGGCGAGAAAATTCCAACATCCACATGTGGGTTACAATCTCTTGACGCAAAAAAATGAAAAAAGTTTCAATTCATAAAAGCGAATGCCAATTGCGCACGGATACAAAGCCTACGAACTGAACCAAGCTACTATTCCAGACAAGGATCACCATGTAATCTCCGCTTTTACGAATTTGCCACAATCAATGTTGAGAATAGTTGTTTGAATCAGGAAATGAAACATCCTGCAATTGATATAAAAAGACATCTTGTGATAAATAACATTACTTACTAAAAAAATATATACATATGCAAAGTAGTAAAAGTTTTGTTCACTAACTCTAAAGAGTTGAGTTAGACTTCCATTAGATGATCTTAGAGATAATTGTGAAGAGCACCATGGAGGAAAACTTTCTTCTGTCACACTCTATTATTTAAAAGATAACATAAATATTTTACGTTATAATAATAAATAAGGGAAAAGATAAAATGTCTTGTGAGATACCATAGCGTTTGATGTGTCTGATAAAGATGGACATGAGACTTGAAGACTTGGAAGGTGATCTAGTTGCAGGGTAGTTTGACATTGAAGAGATTTTGGCAATGGAGTTCTATTTTTCTTCTTGGACTTTCCCGTAAAATTCTTTGGCCGATTATTAGAACGACAAGTTGGTTCCTTTCTTTTTAGCCCTGTCACCTTTGTGACATTTGTATTGTCAACAAATATTATTTCACTCGACTCATTTTGAATACTATTGCTTGGAGACAACTTTTCAGGTAATTCCTTTCTCTTCTTAATATCCCTTAACTTGGCAATTATCTCATTTGCACTTTTTGCAGCCAATTCATATCCTTCTTGGGATTCTGAAGCTTCACTTGAAATTTGGACAAAAGTATGACATAAATGTCTATACCTTGTTGTAACTTCAACTTTTGGATCAATGTCTTTTTCTACTAGATTGACATCCATCTCGTTCATGTTTGTAACATCTTTTGTCCACCTCTTTAATATGTAATATACAAGAATCATATCCTTTATATTCAGTATGTCCAGGATCTTCAAAGCATGTCTATATAATATACCCATAAATTCAAATAATTTACAACTGCAAGAAACTTGAGTTATTGATCGCTTAACAGTTACGACATGCTTCTTTACACTTCCAAGAGTGCTAACATTGTAGGTACATAATTCTCCTTCATCATAACAGTCTTTTATTGAAATCAGTAATGACCTTTCCCATTCATTTTGGAATATGTCAAATATAGTTGGGGTGTATACTTCCCTAACGTGAATCAATAAAGGAAGTTTAACCTTTAAAATAGGTATTCTTTGAGTCATGTCAAAATTAGACTTATTCTCATTGGCACGTTTGTCATCGATTGATCTTTGAAAATGCTTAAAAAATTGAACGATGTCCAATTCAGATTTTAAATATCCTCTTTAAGATCCATTAAAACACTCACTCAATTGTGTGCTTCGCATACCTGCTGAGAATGTATTTTTTTTCATATGTCATGGACCATTTCTCCCTTATAGCAAACGTATTTTTCAACCAACTATTATCCTCAAGGTTATATTTCTCAAGCATTTCCTGCCATGCACTTAAAAAATTCTCCTCATGCTCATAATCATAAAGCAATTTGCTAAAATCTCTTGGAAATGATTCATTAGCTCTAAGGATATGGTTAAGATGTTTGAATGCATTCTTTTCCAAGTGCCATACACAAAGGCGATGATATGTCTGTGGCATTACTAATGAGATAGCAGCAACTATTGCAGGATCTTGATCAGTAAAAAATGTTTGTGGTTTATCTGCAGACATAATCCTAAAGAATGCATTAAAAAGCCATTCAAAAGATTCAGTTGATTCTTCATATAGAAGGGCTGCATCAAATATAATCATTTCTCTATAATTATTTAAACCAACAAATAATGCCAAAGGTCGATACTCTTTATTTATTCTATATATCCTATCAAAAGACACAATATATCCATAAATCTTAAAATCTCTTATCATCTTTGCATCGGCCCAGAAAATATTAGTTATCAAACCATCATCATCGAATTGTTAAGAATACCGAAAAGCAAAATTTTCTAGTATCCTTTTCTCAAAATAATAAACCAAACTACGAGCCACTCCATGTTTCAAACTATCTTTTCTTTTATCCCGAAGATAATTCTTATGATCTATCTTTGTGTAACCTAGAAAAGATTGTCCTCCAACTTGACGAGCAGCATAATCAAATGAAGCTTTAGGACGTATCCTAGAATCATCTAATAGGTCAATTTCATATGCTTGAGCAACTTTTATCTTTCTTTGTGAAGGTAACATATGATCCAAAGAAGAAGGAACAAGAGGATGATTATGTTTCTCTTCAAACGAAGTGATGTGAAACATTCCATTTGATTGACGACTAACAATAATATGAGCGAAGCACCCTGTTCTAGTTTCATTTCTATGTTTTTGAACTGGTGTATCTCGCTTGCTTTTGTATCTATACCCTTCTTTATAGCATGTCAATTTTCTTGAAGTCACATACCCTTGGACTTTGTTTTTGTTAGCATATTCTTTTCTAACGCTAAAACCAATTACACCAGCATATTGATTATAATATTCATATGCAAGTTCATCCGAATCAAATTCCATCCCAAGTTTTATAGGCACATTACATCCACTTTGAGACTCACTAGATCCAATCTCCCTAAATCTAAAATATAAAGAATATAAGCAAGACAAATAATCAGTAATCTTAAAGTTAAATGAAAATGTAATCTGAAATTTTAAAAATTTGATTATAAACCAAGTTCGAATAATGAATTACATTACATATGTGGGGAATAATAGGTGAGATGAGAAACTAAATAGTAACTCTGCCCTTGTTTCAAACTAGTCTCCACATATTTTTTTAAAAAATAAAAATGTGCAAGTTTTATGACTCTAAGAATGAGCACAATTTGTTACATAGGCCAGGCTGTCCAAATAAGTGTCACTTTAGGATTGAATAAACCTTAAATGTTCTTGTAGAAAATGCTACAGTGCTGCCTGTTAATAATTGGGCAGGCTAATGATAAACTTGGTATGAAACCATTCTAATCTCAGTTGAAGAACCAACATACTCCTAGCTACTATATTAATTAAACATCATACTTCCAAGTCTTGCAATGTTATTGATCTAAATATATTTCAGGTGATAAGGATTGGATCTCAAACCACATCCTCTATAATTATCTTACAAACAATTTCAGAACTGCATTAAAAATATCATGAGAAGTATCACAAATGACTTATATGGTTATTTGGTTAATGGGAAGGATGAATGTTATTTGGTTACTCTTTTCCAGTGCTACTTTCAATTCTCTTTGCTTCCCTAGATGAAGAAATTAGTATTCTTGTATCCTTATGTACCTTTTTGGTACTGTTTCAATAATACTTTACCTTATCAATAAGACAAAAAATAAATTCATTGAATATGACAATAACTGTTTCCAAGTATTGCAATGTGAGTGGGAGTGGGGTGCTCTGTTCCCTTTATCAAATGTTATGTCAGGATTGCATTTTCAATATTGCTTGCAAGTTGCAATTGACTAGCATATTTTAATATTCATTATCTCTTAATTCTAAGCCAAAACATCGATATTTTAGTGGTTGGCTAGCAGATTAGTATATTAAAAAATTGATAACCGATAAGGCAATTCGGTAAGCGTAACTATCCGTCCCATCCGCCCGATAAGAAGCCTTACTTTCCTGCTTACAAGAGCTCTTATTTGAGTTGTGCTTCTATGGTGTCATTATATTATCATGTCCTACTAGCTAGAGTATGATTCATATACACTAAAAAACATGGAGTGAACCAATACTAAGAAAAATATACAGAATTAATGTACAAATTTTTTTACTAATTCATTATTAAACAACAAATAGAGTGAAGTAAATAACCAAAATACATAGTTCGAGTTCTAAGTTACTTCGGAAACAACAGTTAATTTCAAAAGGCATATTATAGTGGTGATTTCAGCAACTTTAAAGTGATGGTACTTTGATACTCCAACAACTTCAAAGCATAACTACAGGCACCATTTGTGTGAAATAGTTTGTGAACTTTATTCAATTTATGGTGTGTGTTTTAAGAATCTTAAATACTCACATTTTTGTTATTCATCTTTACTTAATATTCTCAAAAGGTCTAGTTGAAGCATTTTATCAAACATATCGCATACACTTTTTATACATTGACAATTGCAGCTATAAGAAGAGTGTAAAATCATTGAATAACCTGTTTTTGTGTCGTCACCTCTTCTAGAGAAAACAAAATTGTTCATCAACTGGTTTTCGTGCTCTTTGCGATCTTCGATTGTTGAGCCTTGTAAATTTATTTTTCTCTGTTTGTCGACGGTTGTATCGATTCTCTTTTAATTTTTTTTTTCCATGGTAAGAAAAAAAAATTTCAACAGAAAAAAATCTCCACAACAATTTTTTTGGATTTTTACAACTCTTTCAAAAATCATAGCCTTAATCTTGCCAAATTGATATTGAGCCAGAAAGCGGAGAAAATTGAATATGAGGTGATACTTAAGTTTTGAAATTAATATTGGTGACTCTTGACCAACCCTAAGGGTCAAAGACACTTAAAAAATTAATTAAATTAATTGGGGACTCAATTAACATTTTTAAAACTTTTTAATCTTTTTAAAAATATAAATCAACCCTCAACTATATTTAATAAAAATAAAAAGTTAAAAGTGAAAAATCACTTTTCAAAATGAAATCTCAAAAGGGTCGTTCCCTCTCTTCTTCTTCTCTCTCAACAACCTGCTGCCCTCCATCGACAAAGATCGATGAGACAACCATTCTCCGACGATTTTCAACCTCCGGTGACTCCAATTTTCAATTCTTCATTGTCCCTTTTCAACTTTCAACCGTCAATCTCTGTTTTTTCACAGGTAAATGCTTTTTTTTTTCCCCAAAAACTTAGGATATTTTAGTTATGAAGATAAAGATGAACTTGAGTTGTCTTCTCTTCTAGTGAGAGTTAACAAGAATGAGTATTTGATGCTTAACAAGGAAACAAGAACCCGAAAAAACCCTAATTTTTGATTTTCTTGGGAATCTAAGTGAAATATGTTGTTGTTGTTGGGGATCTTCTTGTTGTTGTTGTTGTTGGGGATCTTCTTGTTGTTGTTGTTGGGGATCTTCTTCTTGTTGTTGTTGTTGTTGGAATCTGTTGTTACAGTTGTAGAAGGGTCGTGCATCTAAAAAAGTTAGGCTTTTTGAAAATAATGCTTTGGTTAATGAATAAGAAGAGGACTTGAACTGAGTTAAGAAGAAGACGATTTGAACTGAGTATTCTCCTCAAAGTTAGGGTTAATGTTGTTGTTGTTCTTGTTCTTGAACATTATGTTGGTGTTATTAGTGTTGTTGTATTGGTAAATATTGGTGTTGTTGTTGTTTTGTTGATTTTATTGGATTTTGTTGGTGTTATTGATGTTGTTTTATTGGTAAATGTTGGTGTTGTTGTCCTTGTATGGTGTTGCTCTTCAAAATTGTTATTCAAGTGATAAATATTGATTTATGTTGATGTTCTTGGTGTATTATGTGGTAATTTTTTTGTTAATACCATAACAGATGTGTAATATGTTGCAACAAATGCTTCATCTATTGCAACATATTAAGCATATGTTGGAAATAACTATACCATTTGTTGATTTATTCTTATTATGTTTTCAACAGATGGGTCATCTGTTCCAACAGATGAGTCATCTGTTCCAACATATGACCCATCTGTTCCAACAGATGACCCATCTGTTCCAACAGATGACCCATCTGTTCCAACAGATGACCCATCTGTTGGATCAATTATTTGTACATTTTAAGTTCACTGTTATCTTTTTTTTTAATGATGCACAAATCAATCATTGACCTTTATTTTACTCTTGTTTGTAGATAAATGGCTCCCACTAAAAGGAAAGGAAGTGAATCAACTCCAAGGAAAGGAAGAAGAAAAGTAGCTAGGGTACATTCACCACTAAAAGAGCTTGCTATACAAGCAGTATCTCAATTAGAAGAAGAAGTCTCTTCTCAATCAGCTTTAAATATAGAAAAAGAGAAGGAAAAAAAGAATGAAATAGAAAAAAGTGAAGAATCTGGAGATTTAAATAAAGATGAACAAAAAGATGAGGAAAGTGAGAAAGATGAAGGAAGTGAGGAAGATGAAGGAGAAAGTGATGAAGATAAAAACTCAGTAGAGAAAGAAGGTGTAGATAAAGAGAGGGATGGAGAAGATAATGAAGTAGAATCAGAGGAAGGAGGAAAATGAGGAGATAATGAAAGTGAAGATGAGGAAGAGGAACACCTTGATCCTTACAGTCCTTCCACTGAAGAGTATGTCAAAACATTCTGCATTGATAATTTTTCTGTGAGAATGCAGTGTGATGGTATCACAAATTTAACTGGGTGATTGTGTGATAAAGTCAGCCATGAAAAAATCTTTTGACACCTTCAGAAAAATGCTTCAAGAACAAAAATTGAATGATTATTTCAGCCATTGGTGATGCTCTTGTGGTTTTTCAACCAAGAAATGACCATGACTATGGTCATACTGAAGATGTTGTTTTTGGTGGTGAAAACTTCCCTGACTTTAGTGGTGGACACACCCCTGACTTTGCTGGTAGACATACCCCTGATTTTAGTGGTAGACATACCCCTTTTAGTAGGCATGCTACAGATCTACCACACAACATGGGTAGACAGTTTGGTGGTGTTGCCTCTTCAAGCTCTTGTTCTGTATGCAAATGTCAAGAGTGCAAGGAAAAACACAATGGAGTGATTGATGCTCTTAAGGGATTAACTAATACTGTAAAGGAATTAACATCTAAAAAGGGTGTCATCCCATTAAGAAAGATTACAGAGCCATTCACTCCATTGCAGGTTAAGATTAAGAGGACAAAAAAAATAATTTCCAAGACAATATCAGATATTAAATCAAGGAAAATTATAACTCCTCTTCCTTGCACTATTGGAGAAGTTCCAAGAGCCATAGGAGAGCAAGGAGAGCTGAAGAAGGTAAATGTCTACAAGTTGGTGACTGCCACAAGAAAGGCAAAGTTGAAAACTCTGATTTCAAAAAAGGCCCCAGAAATTTACTCTATGCATGAATTTGGTCCACAAGACTTTAGAAACATGACTGATATGAAATTTTGGTATGTGGACTGGGTAAGTTACTTTTACTAACTTTCTATTTATTTAATAATTTTGTACTGCTTATTTAGATGATCCATCTGTTGCAACTGATGAGAAATATATTGCAACAGATGAGTAATCTGTTAACAGTTTCAGAGATCTGTTCCAATAATGGATCATCTGTTGTAACAGATCAATCATCTGTTGGAACAAATATCTCATCTGCTGCAATATATGATCCATTTGTTGGATGAAATCAAAGCAGTGACCTACTGTTTTGATTTCATCCAACAGATGACTCATCTGTTGCAACATATCAGTCATATGTTGCAACAGATGAGACATTTGTTCCAACAGATGACTGATTTGTTGGATGAAATCAAAGCAGTAGACCTACTGTTTTGATTTCATCCAACATATGAGTCATCTGTTGCAGCAGATGATCCATATGTTCCAACAGATGGGTCATCTGTTGTAACAGATGACTCATCTGCTGTATTTTTTCAAGTATTATAAGTTGCTATTTATATAAATTGTATTATTATTTTAATATGTTGATGAAATTCTTTTTCTGATGCGGGAGAGACATCTAAAATTCATTCAATTCTATGATCTTGGAGATAGAATAATGAACCTCAATTTTTATGGTAATTTTCTCTGTCGGTATAACAAACTCAGTAAAGAAGCAACAACTCTTGATGGAAAAAAAAATAGAGGAGTTACTTGCTGAGTTTGAATGGGATGATGACATGATTGACTATGTCAGAGGAAAGAGACCATATCTAGGTGCCATGGATTGGAGAGAGGCCAAGAGAATCATAACAGTAATGAATTTGGGGAAGAAGCATTTTGTGACTGTTGAGATCAAAATAAGTGATAGAGTCATGGATGTCTATGACTGCAACATATCAGTGTTTGAAGAGTTTCAATTTCTGATATTCATGGAGGGTTTATTGGAGTTGTTCCCTAAGTTGTTGAAGCAAAGTGGCCTAATGAAAACCTTCAAAAGAATGAGACATTTGTCGCGTGCAGGTCATACTCACTTGCTATCATTGAGCATCTGATAACCGGCACTTCTATGATAACTCCTAAGACTCTAATGAATAATAATTCAGTTGCAAGAATGCAAGAAGTTTGGGCCGCTGGGGTGATTTTTAAGAGTTTGGAGCCCTGATATGGGTTGCATTTTGCAGACAATATTTTCTATTTTTAGTATTTTATTTAATTATATTATGGGCTGTAATTTGCAGATAATTTTTTTTATTTTTAGTATTTTATTTAGTTATATCATATATTTGGTGATGACAATATTATATGTTTAATAGATGTCAAGTTATTATGTCATGAATTTTATTTTATCCTTAGATTTAAAAAATATTGGATTATTACTAAAAATGAATTAAACATCTATTGATATTCATCCAACATATATACTCATCTGTTGCAGCAGATGATACATCTATTGCAACAGATGACTCATCTGTTGAAAATAATCAAACATACTCTACACACTTTGCAACAGATGAATTATCTGTTGCAACAGATGAATCATCTGTTGGAAACCATCCAACAGATATAGACATATATTGCAGCAGAAGAATCATCTGTTGGAACTTATCCAACAGATATAGACATCTGTTGCAGCAGATCAATTGACTTATTTGGTGTGAATTGCTTAATAAACTCATGATTAATAATAAATTAAGTTATTTAATTATAATTAGCTTTCAATTAACAGCTTTAATTACATAATAATTACATGATCAACTAAGTGTACTGATCCAAAATAAATGGATCAATTGACTTATTTGATGTGAATTGCTTAATTAACTCGTGATTAGTAATAAATTAAGTTATTTAACCATAATTAGCTTTCAATTAACAACTTCAATTACAATCTCAATGAATACATAATAATTACATGATCAACTAAGTGTAGTGATCCTAAATAGAGGGATCAATTGACTTATTTGATGTGAATTGATTAATTAACGCATGATTAGTAATAAACTAAGTTATTTAATCATAATTAGCTTTCAATTAACAAATTCAATTACAATCTCAATTAATACACAATAATTACATGATCAACTAAGTGTAGTGATCCTAAATAGAGGGATCAATTGACTTATTTTATGTGAATTGCTTAATTAACTCATGATTAGTAATAAACTAAGTTATTTAATCATAATTAGCTTTCAATTAACAACTTCAATGACAATCTGAATGAATTACATAATAATTACATGATCAACTAAGTGTAGATGATTCATCTGTTACAACAGATGTCAATATCTGTTGGATGATTTCCAACAGATGAGTCATTTGTTGCAACAGATGAATCATCTGCTATAACATATGTCTATATCTGTTGGATGATTTCCAATAGATGAGTCATCTGTTGCAACAGATGAATCATCTGCTGCAACATATGTCTATATCTGTTGGATGATTTCCAATAAATAATTCATATGTTGCAATAGATGACTCATCTGCTGCAACATATGTCTATATTTGTTTGATCATTTCCAACAGATGAGTCATCTGCTGCAATATATCATTCATCTGGTGCAATATGTGCTAAATCTGTTTGATTATTCTCAATATTTGTAGTAACATATTTAATTATTCCCAACAGATTTCACCATCTTTTGCAATATATAAATCAGTTAAGTTCACAAACATCACCGACTGAAATATCATAAAAAAGTACTAAAAGTTTAGAATAACAATACTATTACTATTACAAGAATAGAGAAAATGAGTGCAACATTAACAATTATGGAGCATTTTGATCTGGGCATGTAGTTCTTTTGTGGCCAACCGTCTTACATATAGAGCACTTATTTTTTCTTGTTGAAAATGATTCTCCGACTCCACGCCTCCTTTTTTTTCGCCTTCTTCCAGGTTTGCTTGGGTCAATATGTGGAAGAGATATTTCTCTCTCTAAAATCTCCAAAGGAACATTTCAAGATTCTTCAGAAGGCACATGATGAATTTCCTCACAGTATGCAATGATGTATCTCTCCACCGTATAATATGAGGATGAGTACTCATAAATTCGCCTACCAAAGTCTTCACCATATTGGACTCGAAGCGCTGTCATAGCATGTGGACAAGGTATTTTATCCATGTCAAATACTCTACATGTACAAGATCTTGCTTGCAAATTGACCGTAGCAACTTCACCATGACCAGTGACACTGAACCTGTAGTTGGCAGTTTGATGAGCCAATAACTTGTTTCCCAAGTTGACGTACTCTGTTATTTTCTTTTCCATTTCAGGGATAAAGATGGTTGGTGAGTTGATGAACTCCGTACGCCTCTCGTGAAATTTTTGTGCAAATCTCCTATTTATTTCATTAAATAGAGCGATAATGGGAGATTCTCTTTCAACGTCGAACATTGCATTCACCGACTCAACAATGTTTGTCGTCATAATGTTATACCTATACAAATAAATAATCACCCAGTAAGATATAATTGACAATAAACTCAAATAAATCACTCAATTTATAATATTATACCTATTTTCCGGATAGAATGCTCTACTCCACCTGTGGAATCCAACACGTTCAAGATGTTCGGCTGCTCTGGGTACCATGTCTCTTATTTGATTGAAATGGTCATTGAACTCATCAATTTTGTACGCTTTTGTTGCTTTATAAAAATGAGATACGGCCTTCGTATTGTGAAAGTTATTTTGAATATTCTCCCCAAGATGCCTTATGCAACAACCATAATGAGCTGTAGGGTAGACAATTGAAATCATCTTCTTGATACTTGGATGCCTATCAGAAATTATGCACAAATCAGCAGTATCATCTAGATAGCTTCTCATTTGTTCAAAAAAATATCGGTATGAGGCATTGCACTCCTTGTCAACTACACAAAAAGCAAGCGGATAAATATGATTCTCCGCATCTGGTGCCACAGCTGAAAATAAAAATCCTTCATACTTGCTCCTCAAGAATGCCCCGTCAACGACTATGACTTTTCTCATTTGCTCAAAACCACGTATCCAAGCTCCATAGGATGAAAAAGTACTTAAGCTTTTCATTTTCATCAACTTTCAATGTTGTCTTACTTCCTGGATTTGCGGACTGAAGCATATAACGGTAAGCATCAAGCACTGCATACCCGTGCTCATGTGTTCCTCTAACCAAAGACTTTGCAATCTCCATGCCCTTTTAAATCTTTCAATAACTCACCTTCACACCCAATTCTATACGAATTTGATGTTTCATGTCTTGTATAGATGAGCCTTTACCTTCGGGGAACCTATTTTTAAAAATTTCACCGATGACATTTGCTGTGGCATACAGATTATGACTCGTGATATGCTCAAAACCACACGTGTGATACTTTACATAGGTTGTAATACAGAATCTATCAGAACTTAAAAGCTTCACAACCCTAATCCACCACTTGCACTCCTGATATACACATCTAAAACAATACACATTACACGAATTAATCACCTTCTTGAGTCTAAAATATTTTTTCAAGCAAGCAATTTTCAACGAAGTTGCTAGTTCTTGCTTGTTCTTGAATGTCATTCCCTTATAAAAACTTGTTTCATCCTCTTGCACATGGATAGACTGGCGTCGATTGAGAATTGCCCACTGTATTACTCCCAACATCAGGTGTAGGAGTTTGGTCATCCCCACAGCTTGGACCATCCAATTCTTCCCCATTTTCATTATCTGGAATATTCATATCTACCCTATCCTCAAACTTATCATTTAACATATCTTGTTGGTTTTGAGCTAAATTGGGGTTCTCTATCGGCTTTTCAATTACGTATACCCTTAAAATGGGCCTAGCTGCATCACTCAAATAAGCACGCAAATGAACTTGATCCCTTATCTTAAAAGGCAAGACCCTCTGATTTTCAAAAGAGCTGGCATTTAACTGATGACAAGATCTTTCAGTTGGCAATTTAATTCACAACAACTGATGATTAAGTTAACAAAATCATCATACAAAATATCTTTTTGGACTGTCATCGCTATCGTTTCTAACAAGTCACCATCCTTCCAACGCCAAATAAATCGATTGTTCTTCTCGATCCATTCACCATGACAATCAACCCCTATTGTTATTGATTCCTCCATAAATGATACCTAAAGAGTTTTGTTAAAAAAATCAATAATAGTTTAGTAAAGTTGAGTATCTATATACAACAATAAAATTATATCATTGTCCCAACAAGTAACTCATCTGTTGTAACAAATGACTCACATGTTGGATACATGTTTAGAACCAGAAGCTTAATCCAACAGATAAGTCATCTGCTGCAACAGATGAGTTAATTGTTGCAACAGATGATCCATCTGTTGCAACAGATGACCTATCTGTTGGATCAAGCTACTGGTTCTGAACATGAATCCAACAAGTAAGTCATATGCTGCAACAAATAACTCATCTGTTGCAGCATATAACTCATCTGTTGCAGCAGATGACTCATCTGTTGGATTAAGCTTCTGGTTCTGAACCAACTTTGCCAGCTAATGTAAGATGAATCCAACATGTAAGTCATCTGCTCCAACAGATGAGTTATTTGTTGCAACATATGACTTACCTGTTGGATTCATGTTCAGAACCAGTAGCTTGATCCAACAGATAGTTCATATGTTGCAACATATAACTCATCAGTTGCAACAGACCACTCATTTGTTGCAACAGATGACTTACCTGTTGGATTTATGTTCAGAACCAGTAACTTGATCCAACATATGGGTCATCTGTTGGATACGCTACTGAATCACCTATGAAGCAATTCCCAGTGATTACGAACAAATTTGGTCCAAAATTTTAGTCCAGTACCAGCAGTTGTGGCAGCAGCAACAACAACAATGGAAGGCAGGGGAGTAGAAGAAGAAGAAGAAGAAGAAGAAGAAGAAGAAGATGATGATGAAGAAGAAGAAGATGATGATGAAGAAGAAGAAGATGACAACAACAACAACAATGGAGAATGCCCTGAAAATGGCGCGAGGAAGAGAAGCAAAAAGAAGGGGAGGTGGTCGTTTCTCCCCCCCCCTCCCCCTCCCATTTTAGGTAATTAGGGTTTTATTTAATTCTCCCAAAAGGGGAATGGGTCCCATGGGTCAAAGTGTAAAAATAAAAACTTGAGGGCAACTCAGAAAATGAGTCAAAACTCATTAATTGCTAATCTAATTTTTGTCACCTCTACTCAATTAAAATAACTTAAGTCACTACAACTTAAATTTGAAACCTTTTTGTCACCCTTAATTCATTCCCCCAGAAAGCGGTACTTCAGCTTAACCATGGTTTAAAGGTTGTTTGGGTTAAACAATTATTAGCCCTTAGATCTCTAAGTGTCCAGCTGTCAGTAGATTCCTTCTCCACTGTACAAACTGGACAGTACATGTACTGGACGGGAGCTGTTCCCGTATAAGTTATCCCATATACATGACAGGATAACTTATTCCAGGATAGTTAATCCTGATATAACTTATTCCCAACCAAACGACCCCAAGTGTTTTCCTAGAGTAATAGTTTTAACATCAAATGGGGGAAGGCTACAGTTATCTTAAATTTTGTTACATGTATTATATCATTGTCGATATTTGATAGGCATAATATATAAACGTGCCTTTGCTTCAGTTGATTTTTATGCCCTTCAACTTTAGATGTGCCCAAGTAGACATTTAAACTTGTATAAAGTTGAACAAGTAGACAGACGCGTCGTTGAGGGTATAGATGTCAGTTGAGGCCAAGTTAAAGGACATGTTTATGTATTATGTCAAAATCTTTTAATCTTGTGATCTTATATGAAAAGTTGAAACTAAATAATTGCTAAAAAGAAAAAATAATCATTTTTTCACAAAAATAAATTAAAAAAGAAAAAAAATCATTTCCAATCATATGTATTGCCCCTATTTTACTTTAAAACTATCATCAAAGCACCACATCTTTTCCTTCTATTCATATGCTACTAAGTTTTCTACCTTAAACGTAAACCCAATCTACCTTTACTATTTAAATTAGTGAAGTGTTAATCAAGTAAGATTATCTAAAGAGAGATAAAAAATAATTTAGATAAATATACTGATGGTTAAAGCTATTAAATACTCCTCCGTTTCATTTTACTTGGTCCTCATTAACTTGACATTTCTCTTGGAAGAAGAACATAAATTTCTCTTCTAAAATGCATTAGTAAAAAGAAAAATCTATATTTGAATATAAGGGTCAATTAAAATAAAACAGAGGGAGTGATCATTTATGGCACATAAGATAAAGAATGAGAAAACTTCTATAATAATAATAATTCAATTAAAGTAAATTAAAAGACGTGGAAAAAAAACTATGAAAAAAAAGAGTTATATTTATATGATTAAATAAATAGAGAAGATATATTTAGAGGTCCAACACCCCCTTTCAATCTTCAATATTCTTCATACACAAAAACTCAAGTGGTCCTACAAAGAAGCATCTCTAAGATTTGTACTGCCCAATTAGATATTACTATCATGAAATAAAGTAAATATATTTAACTATCATAATATAATTATATGTTTCCATGAGAATTAGGTATGGGTATTAATATTCAAGGTTCTTATTGTAGCCTATTAAGTCTTGCTCATTATTTTATGTTTACTTTTTTTCTTGGCCCAAAGTATACCTAATAATTATTCCACAATTTTGTGAAACATTTTTTAACAAAGTTGTTTTCTACTATAAAGGAACTTGCTTGATTCTTCATTTCTTTGGATGTTAATACCTACAGTATTAAACTGAATTGACAGAATCTCTCTGTTCTTTATTGCCTAATTTTATGTTAAAAATCAAATGATTTATGAATGAAATTATTTTTTCAAACCTTCTAGGAGTTGTGTTGTTTTTTTTTTTAAAAAAAAATGGTGGAGCAGCATTTTTTTTTTTTAAAAAAATGATTGAAATTGTCTCTCTTTTTAAATTTTATTAAGTATGAAGACCGGAGAGTTTTAAATAGTCAACTTGAAAACAAAAATATTTCAATTAAACCTATCTAATCAAATTTGATCCTTCTACAACTAAACTACTTATTATTCTAGTAAATCAACAGTAACAGAAGCAAATCTTCAACAAAATGAAAAAAAAGGAACTAATTTAATCCTTGGCTATAATGAAAATGTTTTCCGTGCTTTAATGAGTACATCGAAGGGGAACTTTGACGTAACTGGTAAAACTATTGTTATGTGATCCGGAGATCACGAGTTTGAGTTATGAAAACAACCTCTTGCAGAAAAAGTTTGAAGAATGCACGGTAAAAATTTACTTGAACTTGATGTTCATATCAAATCAAATAATTTAATCTTAACAGTTAAAAATTAAAATATTACTAATAATCACTGATAATTGACAGTGCCGAGATTAAAATAGAAACAGAAGTTGGTTAGCTTGCACTTTACAACCAAATTAAATAGGTAGAGTGAAAATTGTAGTTTTGGTGAAATTAGTTGCAACTTCTTTCACTTTTCGTTGGAAAGGCATTATCTAAAGTTCTAAACTTCTTCTTCAAACCAACTCCATTTGTTTGTCTTAGACTTTTAGGACCATTATTTTTTATTTTTTTTCATATTAATAAGCACTATATATAATGAAATAATAAATTAATAATGATTGCTGGCTTGAACATGTGCTGCATGACTAGTGTTTATTAAATTTTCACTTCTGATTTTTCTCTATTGAGTTTATTTGCTCTAATACCTTCACAAGTAGGGATAAGGTCTGGGTATATATTACCCTTTTTCAGACAGGGGCAGATTCAGGATAGCGAGGGGTTCACCCGAACTCCCTCGGCAAAAAAATACATTGTATATATAACGTATTCTTTAAATTTTTTGTGTATCTACGTAGATTTTGAATCCCCTGAACATAAGATTAGAGTTTGGCTCAGTGGTTGAGATCTCGAATTTGGATCCCAAATTAACGAATTAGTGTGAGCGGTTCAAAATTTACCTTGAAGTTCCAAGTTCAAATCTTAAATACTACATTTTTATTTTTCGAATTTTTTGAACTCTCTTAATGAAAATTTTGGATCTGTCACTATTTTCAAACCTCACTTATAAAATTACACAGAATATTTTATTATTGATTTATTTGCTCTACCTTAATTAGAGACACACTCCCCCCCCCCCCCCAAAAAAAAAAAAAAAAAACAAAAAACCTTATTTCACGAAATGTCAAAAGATTTATCCTTTAGCATGGAAAAAAAAAAGTAGCTCCACCACCTTTTGGAAATGTGACTAATGGAACAAAAGGATAAAGCAAATAATGTCAAAATATCATCAGCTTCCGTGAGCTGAGATATTTTCAAATGATTGTTTCCAAAACCATAAACTCTTTTCTATAAATGATAGTTAACAATATACTCCATCTAGACCATTTTTATTTATCGTTCTTATTGAACATAAATGATTGAAAATAGTTTTTATTTTAGAAAATTAAGATATAATTGAATACATTCTTCTTATTTTATCCTTAGTTACAATATTTTTGAAAATAATAAATATTGACTAATTAGTATAAAAAATCTAAGTGAAGAGCATATACACATACTTCAATATTGTGATTCTTTAGATTAACTCTCTTTTTATTTACTGAAGAGAGATTAAAGAGAGAATATTTATTAAAGAGAGATTAACATTTTAAAGGATTAAATATAATAAATAAGAATATAATAGTCAAAATATATAATTTCTTAAGAGGCGTGAAAACAAAAAATATGACAAATAAATAGTCTAAAGGAGAAGTAATTAATTACTATGATTTTGCTTTTATTGGAGAAAGTGAATAAATATTTAAACGTTAACAAAACTTTTATAGTCCTCTATACCTAATAAGGCAAAAGGAAAAAAGAAGCAAGATACTCAATCCCCCAAAACAAGCTAAGTCCAAATTTTAATCATCAAACAAGTGTTTGCACACGAAATTACGATTTTCAGGTTATTAATTCTAATCAACCAAGTTACACATGTATGCTCTTACCAAACTAAATGTACCTCCCACTAAACTATATATATGTCTTGTTATTTATATTTCCGTCATTCAATTAATAGTTATTATCTCAAAATATGATTTTTCTTTTTTTTTCTATTTCAATTTTCTCTAACAAAAAAGTGATTTTCTGAGAAAATAACTATTTTCTCTGTCTCAATTTATGTGACACTATTTGATTTGACACCGGCATTTAAGAAATAAATGAAGATTTTTGAAATTTGTAGTCTAAAACGAATCGTAGGCATTTGTCTGACTATAAATTATTTTATTAAGGGTAAAAAGAAAATTTTAAAGTTAAATTATTTTTAGTTATAAAAATGTGATATTCTTTTTGGGACAAACTAAAAAGAAAAGTGTACAACTTCTCATTATACCTTTATTGAAATGATTTATAACTAGACAAATATCAATGACTTGTTTTGCAATATGAGTTTAAGAAATCTTTATTTCATTCTTACTCTCACCTTCACATAAATTGACCTTTAGATGAAGTATTCTCCCGTTTCATTTTACTAGGTTAGTTTGTTATGGTTTGAAACTAATAGAGGACAGATGGAGTAGTTTGTTAAACCTCACGTGTGACTTCAGCTTTCAGATACTGAGGATTACTCGAGAATTTATTGATAATGACTTTGTCAGGTTTTAGAGAAGCTACAATCTTCAATGATGAGGGAGTAAAAAATAATTTTTGATTCAAATTAGAGAAATACTGAGCTTTATCCGCTTTAATTCATTAAGATATGAATATTATATATAGCCTTCTAAATAGTCGGAGTGGAAGACAAATCTAACTTCAATTTTTGTGGTGTGTATTGCTGAGAACTAGAGATTCCATGTAATTATTGTAACAACTAAAATGAAATAATTTCAGCTGTCCCACCACAGTGACAGCTTCTTGCTTCTTCCAAGCTAATAGGAATACGTAAAGTTCACCACAACACTTAGCAGCCTGCCCAATAACTCTACTACACTTGGCAAGAAGTTCAATATAACATCACTTTCTTTCTCCATTTGGGACACTTCAATAAAACGTGAACAACGCAAGTAATTACTTGTCATCTTTCTCAGCTACATAATACTTCTTTCGTTTTAATTTATTTGTCTAATTTTAATTTGACATAAATTTAAAAAAGAAAAGAAGACTTTTAAATTTTGTAATCTTAAACATGTCATATGAAAAATTATAATTAAAAAATTATCAAGAAAAAGAAAAAACATTATTTTCAAAACAGATTAAAAAAGAAAATAAAGAAAAATTAATTGAAACGAAAAGAATAGTGAGTATTTAACACTTTTTCAGTATTTGCGGTTGGTAAATGGTAAGTGCCAAAGGCATCAAGTGATAGGTGTTATCTCAAAGTATTGATAAAAATAATTCACGAAGATATGATTTATCCAATCTATTTGAATTTGAGTGGATTATATTAAAGATTCGCCTATTTATTTATTTGTACATTTTAATTTGCCTATTTTTAACTCATCTAAAAGTTGGACTAAACATGTAAGCTCAAACTGATTCATAATTTAGTCCGTTTACCAAACGAACCCGGCAAAACATTAGATTAGGCTTAGGCTAGTGTTTGGAATTCTCTCTCTCCCTCTCTTTTTAAGGAATATTTTAGAGCCAATAGGAGAATAATTCTTTCAAAACTTGAAAAGTGTAAAGTGGTGGAGTCTAATTCATTCTTATTAAGAAAGGAGCACGAAATGGTCACTTGAAATCATGTCCACATACCATTTTGTTGCATCCTTCTCTGCCTACTTTTTAGCTAAGGTTTATCTCTTTTTCTATTTCATGTCTAAATTCACTAAACGACTAAATTTTAAAGTTTATTTCAATCTTTTTATCTGTAGTAGTCACTATCTTCAAGTTATCATTATCCTTATTATTTCTTACTGATGGCAGTGATTTCAGCATTATTTCAATGATATTCTAGGCCAAATTAAAGCATTATAATATGAAGCCCAATATTGCTGCTCAGTTAATAGGTCTCAAGAGTGGCCTTCGACTAAGCTGGACTATTCGTAATGCTAAATTTGTGTCATGTGGTGTTAAGTGTTAACACGTTGTCCTCTTACAAACTTTAGCAAACTGACAAATGTTGCTAAAATGCTTAAGTATAAAACTTTAAAGAGAGAACAGAAAAATCTTTTGAATTTCATGTAGGATTCTTGGTTAATGGATCTGTACACTGTTTGTATACTACAAAATTTACAGCTAGAGTTATTGATGTGAGTTATTCACTGCTTCTTCTAACTGTGATCCATCTTTCATCATCATTCCATCTGTAGTTCAATTCTCCTGAATTCGAACCCAATTCTCTTACCCTTTGCAGAGCAGAGTCCATTGAGCCTACTATTTGTATTGTTGAATCCATGGTTTCTGATTCCGCTATTGAATTCCAAATGTCTTGATCAAGAATGCTTGTTGGGGATCTTGTCACAAAATCTTGATCAAGAAATGGATGTTTGAGGAGTTGTTTAGCTGTCCATCTTTCTCTCAGATCTCTTCTTAAGCATTTGCTTAAGAAATCCTTTGCTTGTAAAGAGAGGAATTTTGGGATTGCTGGGGATTGCCCAGTAAATGCAATTTGGTAAAGCAGTGAAGCTGCGTTTGTCACATTAGTCCACGGTGATCCACCAGTGGCCATTTCAATAATTGTACATCCCAATGCCCAAATATCAGCTGGACACCCCTGTTCTTCACCACGCGCAACCTCTGGTGCCATGAACATCGGCGTTCCTCCAATTGGCTCCGCGCCACCGTCCCTCTCTGCATGATCAACCCACCTGGCACAACCAAAGTCGGCAATTTTGGCACCAGTTTTACCTAATAAAATGTTGTGCCCCTTAATGTCACAGTGTGCTATGCCCCCTGAATGTAGGTACTCTAATCCTTGTACAATTTGCTTCGCGTAATACCCTATCAACGGCTCGTTGATCCGACCACCCTGTTTCCGAATTTCATCGGAAAGTGTGCCATCCGACATGTACTCCATCATAAGATTAAACATGAGTGTGTCCTTCTCTTTCGTAACATCGTACCCCTTGTAGCTAACTATGTAAGGGGAACTCAATTGGGACAGAATTTTCTGCTCCTTTTGCAACAATTGTGACTTGGATAGCTCCACGGACTTGACAGCAAAAACATCGTCGGAGAAACGTGATTTGGCAACGGAGACGGCAGCAGAGGAGCCGTGTCCTATAGTATGGCCTCTGGTCCAATCCATTTCAGAAGAAGAAAATTGGTTGGAAATGTAAGAATTTTAGAAAGAGTTCTGTTTGTGGTTTGTTTTGGAGCTGCAATAGAGGTACATATATACTACTATATAATATAATGAATTTCCAGAATTCCAAATTAGTTGGGTAGAGCTTAGGTGGCCTTTCTCTTTTCCTTTACTACATAGAGTTTGAATAATGATTTAACGGGATTTACAACGTGGCCAAATGGATGTATCCATAACGGCAGATTGAGTAGGCTAGTGGACTACGATTACTTGGCGCAATTGGGTTGTCTCCACGTGGATAAAACGTTGCAGTTTAAAGAAGTACATATCAATTTGATGTGTTTAATCTTTCAATTTATATTGATTGAAATAAGTTGGATGGTGGTAGATTGGGTTGTTTTATAGGGTCTGTAACCACTTTTGAAGATTAACTGTAGGGGTTAGGGAAGGTGTTAATAAATGTGTATCTTTTCATGAGAGTTAGGTTGAAGAAACAACAAAACTTTATACTGACTTCTTGAGAATATTCCACTTTTTGGTAGGCATTGAATTTGTTACATGCTTATCCACCAAATTTACAATACAATTTAAATTCCAAGAACTGGACAAGCATGAAGTCAATCGAAAAAAATTGGAAAATTATACTCCGTATAAAATTACTGTAGTTAGGAAGTCTTTAAAGACCTTAGGGAAAAAACAAGAAGTGGAAGATTAACTAGTCAAGGATTACTATCAAACATGTCTTTTTAATCTGGAGAATATTTAATCTTTCAAAAATAGACACAGAAGCAATTAAAAAAGGGTTAAATTATCAATTAAGTGAAATTAATGAAGAAAGAAAAGCAGTTGAGGAAGCGGAAGGTAAATATTTATCCGCATCTAATGTTATATCAAATTAATTAAACTTACCTTGTGATTAAATGATGTAATGAAATGAAAATATGTTCTCTCTCTGTTCCTAAATAAGTGAGTTTTTTAGTTTGAACACACCGCTTAAGAAATTACTCAATCCTAGAAAATAAAAAGTACTTTTACTAATTTACCCTTAATAAATACTTTGAAAAGAATGTAATTCTTTAATAGTTTTTTGGTTTTGTAAAACTTTCTTTATTTAAAGAAGGGCAAAATTGAAAGAATGTCATTAATGTCTTCTTGATTATCTAAAACACCACTTATTTAGAAACAAAATGAAAAGGCTAAACAACCAATTATTTAAAAATGGAGAAAATATTAATTAACCATGATTAAATGATAGAAGTAAAATATTTGATGGAGATAAGCTTTTATTAAAGAGGAATTAAGTGTTTGGTAATTATGACATGATGATTGCTTTTAATGAGATTACGCTATTCCAAAACGCAAAATCATAGATCCCCTTAGCTTCTAGAACTAATTGCTTTTTCGTCATGTCAAAGTAAGAATCATACATACGTTGAGAGGTTCTATACCATTCCAAACACACAGTGACTAAAAATTGGCCTTTTAGTAAGTGGTTCGTAGCTTCTAAATCAAGTCTATGAAACTTTGAATGTGGCAAAGTGTGTTTTGTGAAAAGTGCACCAATCATAACTTCAAGTTTCCTATTAGATGCCGACTTCTTAATTATTACTGGTTACTTATTTAAAATGTGTCTTTTTTTTTCTCCATTTAAAATGTGTCTTGAACAACACTTTCTTTTCCTTTCATATGTTTATTCTTTTTTACTTCTATGAGAGGCATAGCATCTACTATGTATATAAAGTATCCCATGAAATGGCTTGTACATATGGTGTACGCATATATTATTTTACTTGAATACTCCACAAAATGCCATGTACATATGGTGTGTGTATTATAAAACACACAATTTCAATACCAATGTATTATAGTAAGCAGGGAAATAAAGAATATTTAATGAAAGAGGCAAATTCAGAATTTGAAGTTTATAGATTCCCAATAATTTTAAATATTTTAAAAAAAAACTGTATTACATATATATGTGACTAAGAGGTATTGAAACCTCATCAAGGTGAGTAGCAAAGCTTGACTAAGTTTCTTTTCTACCGCTAGACCAAGTAACTACCTTGTTAATGAGTTTCTAACAAATATTTCTTGTATATTTACTTCCTTCGTCCATCTTTACTTGTCCACTATACTGAATATAGATGTCCAACAATACTTGTTCAATTTATGAAATCAAGAGATAATTTTACATTTAGTTCCTAATTTATCCTTATCATTAATTACAATCATTTTCCTATTACATTTTCCAAGACATTGTATTTATTATATTCAAAGGGCAATATGGTAAAATTACCTTTCTATTTATGATTTCTCAAAAAGTGTCCAAAGTCAATAGTGGACAAATATTGTTGGACGGAGGTGGTAATAGATTTCTCAATGGTATCAAATTGCTCAGGTTTTATTTTACCTACATTCTTCCTCTTTCAAATTTCATGGCACCATCTTCTCCCGTTCAATCTACTTCTTCAACCTCTACAATTATGGATGGTTCTTTCTCCCCATTGCCTTCCTCTCATTCTTCCATCTCTCTCCAACATAAGAAATCTGATTCCTACTGTTCTTGATTATTCCAATTACATGCTATGGAGGGAACTTTTTTTTGCCTGTGTTCAAAGGCCATGGAGTTTATGGTTTTATTGATGGCAGTAATCTTTGTCCGTCACCCACTATTCTTAATGATAATTCGGCCTTCTAACAATGGATTCAACTTGACTTTATTATTCTTTCATGGATTCAGGCTACTATTTCACAAGAAATTCTCTAAGCTATTATCAAACCCAATCACTCTCTATCCGCTCGTGAAGCTTGGCTTCAAATAGAACGTTTGTTTCGGGATCATGTTTCTTCTCGCACTCTCCAACTTAAAGTTCAATTTCACAACCTTAAAAAGGGTGATCTCTCCATTAATGAATATGTTCATCGTCTCAAATCGTTTGCAGATGCTTTAACCTCTATTGGTAATCCCATATCAGACACCGATCTTGTTCTTCAGGTTCTATCTGGCCTTCCGTCTGACTATATGTCTGTTAGTACCTCTATCTCTACTCGTGTCACTCTTCCTTCCTTTATCGAAATTCGTTCTCTTCTTTTTCTTCACGAGTCTCAATTGGCAAGTATTTCTTCTCCTTCTGCAAATCATTCTACCACTGCTTTTGTTGCAAAACAACAATCTTCAAGTTCTCATAATAGAGGTCGTGGTAAAAATTATAATGGAGGTCATAATTCTAATGGCGGATGAGGTCGAGGTCTCCATGATAATGGCTACTCAAAGCCCTTTGTTGCTACGCCTCAGTACTTCAATCCTCAACCTCGTAGTTCCTCTATTTTAGGTCCACCACCACAATCCTTAATTTCCTGGATACACTTTTATTCAGTGTCAACTTTGTTTCCAACCAAATCACTCTGCTCGTAACTGTTCTTTTTTTAATCCCAAAGCTCTATTTTCAGCCACTCAATCTTATTCTTCACCAGCATCATATGCTTCATCAAATGATAGAGATTGGTATGTAGATACTGGTGCTTCTTCTCATATGACCCCCAATTCCACGAATCTATCTTTAGTCTCTCCTTATAATGGTAATGATCGTGTTATAGTTGGTAATGACACTCAACTTTCCATCTCGTATACGGATCAGGGTAATCTTTCTACTCCCTCTTCAAATTTTTCTCTAAAAGATATTTTAGTTGTTCCAAATCTCTTTGCTAATTTACTTAGTGTCCGAAAATTTGTTAAGGACATAAAATGTTCTATTAACTTTGATGATTTTGATTTTTCTATTAAGGACTTCCAGACGAAGAGAATGCTTCTCAGGTGCAATAGTTCTGGACTTCTCTACTCTCTGAAAATTACTGAGTTCCCAGAAACCCGCTCCTATCACTCTAGATCTGCCCCTGTTCAATGGGTCAACAAGTAGTCAATTACTCGATAGAACATTGTAATTTGAATAATGAACTCTTGGCCGTTGGGTTGTATCTGAATTCTCCTCCCCTTTAGTGATTGTGCTTCAAGAGTACATACGTTAACAAACTTGGCATTAATTGATATATTAATTATGCTAACTATGTTAAAGAATTTTTTTATCAAGTGTAATTAAAAGACACATTTGTGGTATGACTTCATTCTTCAAGGAGAAGTTAAAAGAACAAAAATGGGATAAAGGGTGTGAAAGAAGTTGCAACAATATGTGGTTGTAAGTATTCTCTTTGAAGAACATTTTAGTGACGAATTAAAATAGGTGGGATTTAGTTTTAAAGTAAAGGCAAAAAACAAAAGATTGCCTCATCCCTTGGGCCTCATGCCGTATATGACGCAGTACCAGTTTTGAAAATTAGGATCTAAATCTAACAATCATATATTAATTAATTAATTAATTAATTAATTATTTAATAAATGGTACTCCATTGGCCATGCCTTGCTGTCCCATGTATGGAGGCGTGGCTTGTGAGTTAGCTAATGATCATAAGAGGTTGTTTAAGCTCAAGTTACGTGGCTATTTTTTTAATACCAATTTAAATAGCAGTTGAATGAATATTTGAACAAAAAATAAGAACAAAAAGTACTACTATATAGCGCATTTGGTTAAACGTTATGCACTTCTTAAGTACAAATTAACGTTAGTCTGGAACGGTTGCCAAACACATATAATGGATAAATTTATGCGCTCTATATACAAGTTTCCCTTTCAACTCTCATTTGATTTTGAATCATATATTTTTAAGTTGAAATTTGAAGATTTGAGTTTTTGAAATTGTAATTTTTGAAATTTAAAGTTGTGTTTACACATGCATTTTATCGGTAAAGATTGAGATTTTGAGATTGGCAGTTCCAAAAACTCAAAAACTGGTCTCAGTCAGTTTTTGAGAAGTTGAAAATATTTGAAAGTCTGATCAAATTTTATAGTCAAACATATATTTAAAGATAAATTTTTAATATTTAATATAAAATCTATGCCCAAACGCTAGCTTAATTTGATTTTTTTTTTAAAAAAAGATATCACTTTGATTCCTAATATAAGTCTTTAAGGACTCGTTTGGTACGAGAAATAAGGGATGTAACTAATCTTGAGTTCAATTTTAGGATTAATTTATCTCATATTTGAAATTAACTAATTTCGAAATAACAAATTCTGAAATAACTTATTTCCCGACCAAATTAACGAGTCCTAAAAGTACTGGAGGACAGATGGGCTAGTTATATATGTTAAACCTCACCAGTGTGGCTTTAGCTTTTAGACAAGTCTAACTTCAAACTTGTCGGGTGGTACTCCTGAAAATTACAGATTCCATATATACTTTGGCTCTCTAAATTGTATTAGTGTCACATAAAGGGATAAAAATGACATAAAAAGTATTATAAATCACAATAATTATAAAAAAAATGTATAATAAATTTAGTGAATTTAAAAATTCTATCTATGTAACACATATTGGGCCCGTGCTGACACGAAATTTTGTGTATATTCTTATATGAATTTCATTGATCTAAATAAAATAATGTATGCGTATCTAAAAAATTAATTGATCTAAATAAAATAATAATGTATACATATCTAAATTAGACATATCTTACAATTTTTTAGTATTAACATTGAACCCGTGCATAGCACGGAATTTTGTTTCTAGTTTGAATATACTTCCTTTCTCCATTTTGGGGCACTTATTAAGTGGTGCTTTTGACTTGGATACCCTTTTTAAAAAATTTACTCACAATTAAAAAGTAAAAATATTTTTACTAACTTCTCCTTATGAATTTAAGTAACATAATATTTTGATTACATAAAAATTTGCTTATCTTAATAGGTGTAAATTGAAAAATAAATAAATTAATATCTTAGGTGAACCATCACTTATTTTAAATTAAAATGAAAAGATTAAACACACTTAATATGGACAGGAGGAGGTAATATTTAACACCTTTTCAATATTTGTTGATAAATGATAAGTGCCAAAGGCATCAAGTGAATCGATCGAGTTATTCTAGAATAGATGATAAATTAACTCACAGAATATCTTTTAATCTTGTGGTCTTAATTATAATTGTCCAAAAAAAAAGAGACAATCTTTTCGAAACAGACTAAAAAAAAAAAAGTAAGACACAAATTCACTTACTTAATAGGTGTGGTCTGTGGATTGCAAAAAAAAAGTAATACCTTTTAAGTAAAACACTACTTATTTTGGATCAAAATAAAAAGATAAAACCACACTTAATATGAACCGTAGTGGGTAAAATTTAACACCTTTTCAACATTTGTTGGTAAACGATAGTAAGTGCCAAAGCCATCAAGTGAATACATATGTTATTTATAGAATATATGATAAAATTAATCTATGAAAATATAATTTATCTAATTCTCTCAAGTTTGAACGGGTTAATGAACCTTTTATTTATTTATACACATCCACAGCTTTACGAACATTGGTTAACATTGTTGCCAACCATGTTAATAGGGTCTTCGACTAAAAAGCTAATGTGGTGTTAAGTGTTAACACGTTTACAAAACTTTAGCAAATTGACAAATGGTACTTAAAAGTTTTTAAGTTTTGAAGAAACAACAAAACTTACTACTGAGTTCTTGAGAATATTCCACTTTTTGGTAAGCATTGAATTCAAGTGGAGTTTTAATTTATAGACATTTGTTACATGTTATCCGCTAAATTTACGATAAAATTTAAATTCCAAGAACTGGACAAGCATGAAGTCAATCCCATAAAAAATGCCAAAAAGGAAAAAAACAAAACGTGGAAGATTACGTGGATATGCTTCAAGGTTTACAATCAAAGATGTCCTTTTTAATCATTACAACATTTAACGTTTCTAAAATAGATAGAGATTAAAAAAAAGGGGGTAAATAGTCAATTAAGTGAAATGAAGACAAGAAACGCAATTCAAGAAACGAAATGGTAAATATTAACCCATCGAATCAAATATTTACATCAAATTAATTCAATTTATCATGATTAAGTAATTTAATAAAGTGAAGATAAGTAATTTAATAAAGTGAAGATAAGCAGGACTAAGTGTCTGTAATGACCAGGAGCGGAGTGAGCTTGTGGCCAAGGGGTTCATCCGGACCCCTTTCGGCGAAAAATTATATTATACTATTTATACATGGTTAAAATTATTTTTTATGTATACATAGTAGATGTTGAACCCCTTCGGCTAGTTCGTGTGTTTTACTTCTTCAGATTTTGAATCTCCGAAAATTCTGACTCCTCCGCTGGTAATAACATGATAATTGCTTTTAATGAGATTACTCTATTTCAAAACGTAAGATCATCGATCCCCTTAGCTTCTAGAACTAAAAACATAAAGAAATTATTTTTTCGTTGTGCTAAAGTAAGAATCATACATACGTTGAACAATTTTAACCATTCCAAAAAACAGTAACTAAAAGTTGGCTTTTTAAAAAAAGGTCCGTAGCTTCTAAATGAAGCGTATGGAAATCTTTGAATGTGGCAAAGTGTGTTTTGTGAAAAGTGGACCAATCATAACATCAATTTTCCACAAGTTTCCTTCAGAGGTCCACTTCTTAACTACTACTGCTTGCTTATTTATTTAAATTAAAATGGGACTTCTCCTTTTCTTGACATATGTTTATTTAATCTTTTAGTTTCTAATTTCCTTCTATGAGAGGCATAGCATCTATATATTATAAAATATTCTATGAAATGTCATGTACATTATGTCATTATATAGCGCGGCACAGACAATTTCAAAGAATCTATATATTATAAACCCCTTTTACTTGAATACTCCACGAAATGTCATGCGCAAATTATAAAAGGCACGCACAATTTTAATACCAATTTGTGTATATATCTTTTATATCAAACTTTAAATATATATTTTTACTCTATATAGATTTATCCCATGTGGTTACACTGGGTATGTTATTGTTGTTGTTGTATATATATTTATCCCACATGACAGGTTTAAGACTATTAGATTCAAATAACATTTTTGTACTATAATATACATCTTTGATTAAATAAGATTACAAAATTCAAAAATCTTTTTTACTTTTGTAACTTTAGCTTCGTGGATAGCCAATCTAAGACACATGAAATTAAATAGAGGATATACTAACTATGGTGAAGAATTTTACCAATTAAAATTGAGTTGCAAAGTGTAATTAAAGGACAAATTTTGACTTAAAGGACAAGTTACAATAACAAAATGGACCAAGGGGGTGAAAGAAGTTGCAACAAATTTCACCACAGGAAAAGGGATTTAACTCGTCGATGAACATTTAGTGACAAAATACGTGGGGTTTAGTTTTAAATTAAAGGCAAAAAAACAAAAAAAAAAACAAAGGATTACCTCATATCCCTTGGGGCCTCATGACTTATGACGCAATACCAGTATTAAAATATTAGGATCTAAATCTAACAACATATATTAGAGTAGATTATAAATCTACAACCATATTATTAATTAATTATTTAATCAATGGTCCTACATTGACATGCCATGCTGTCCAATATATGAAGGCGTGGCTTGTGAGTTAGCTAATGATCATGAGAGGTTGTTTAAGCTCAAGTCACGTGGCTCTTTTTACAAATTCCAATTTCACCACTTTTATTTGAATTGGTTAAGTTCCTTAATTGTTTTTTAAGGAACAAAAAATAATAATCATGAAATACAATTTTCAAAGATCTTTATTGATTTGTTTCACCGGTCCTAAAAAAATAATCATCACATGCATATAAAAACCGGCTGTATAGAATGAAAAGTTCATAGTCACGTTAGGATATGAACTTTTTAATTATGTAATCCCTCAATTTCATATTACTTGACTTATGTTGACTTAGTATAACCTTTAAGAATATTTTTATTAAATGTATATTATTTTATTAAATTAATCTTATTAATGATACTTTGAATCTCTAAATTTGACTATACTACTCACTCTAGTAGAATATAAGTGAATAGACAAATAAAAAGAAAAAAATATTTTTAGTATAAGAACCGAGCAAAATGAAAGAGATGGAATATTAGTACGTGTAAGTAGTTGAACTGCATTTGGAAACAACAAGTACCAACTACCAGAGTTGTGGTGGAGAGGTAAGTATTCCTTCATTTTTAATCAGAGGTCTCGGGTTTGATTGAGTTCTCTTGGGGATGGAGTCACCTTTGTTAAAAAGCGCTTTATCCCAATGTGAGACATCCCAGCGCGAATACAGATTTAGTCAGGCTCCAATATGGATACCGAACATCTGGTGGGAAACAAAAAGAAAGTAAAAATCGTAGGTGCCCAATTCCAAGTTGACAACAGTTGGTAGTAAGCATGTCTAAACATTGTTAGATGGGAAAAGGGGAACAAGATAATTAATTATAAGATGATGAGTTGTTTAGCCTGCCAAATTCAATGTGAAGCAGCTGTAATACAAGTGGATTTTGTGCTGCTTTCACGTTGCCATTTTCTTTGTACATAGTAGTTGTAGGAGGTATAGCATATTCCTTTTCTTTTGTTTATGAGATCAGAAAAGATTCACATTCTTATGTCTTGTGTGCACATTGAATGATTTATAATCTAAAAACATCTTGTGCAGATTCGTATAATATTCTACCATTAATATAAACTTTGCTACCATTGGGGTCATTAATTATATGTTGGCTTTGTGAGGTATGGGACAGCTAAACACTTTTTAATACTTTGTATAGCGATTTGGTATTTGGTACTTACATGATCAATTAATTCAGATTCGTGTCACGTAAAGCTCACTAAATGATGAAACGTGTTATTTACTAGAGGTATTTCCATTCATGAGCTCGAACTAGATACATTTAATTAAGAGTCAAGCAATTTCATCCATCTTACCATACCATGAGGTAGCTAGACACTCTGTATATTGGCCGTACCACTTCCAGATTTTCTTAAAAAATTATGCGCTAACTCTATAATTTTAATGATGATAATAATAATAAAGAAAAAAAAAACTAAGAAGGGAAATGTACAGTGGGGTAATTTCTCAAATAATTAAAGGAGATGACATATTTATGTGACATAACTTAACTACCTAATAAACGAGTGAGGACATAAAAAAAAAAAAATTAAAACGAAAATATTTAATTGGAACACCCTAATTAAATGATTGTGTTGTTTCTCTTGAAGATATGCATTAGATTTGGTTTACGTAGTGTTCGGAACTCTTATCTTTTTTTCGTTTTAAGGATAATTTAGGGCCAATAGAAGAACAATTATTTCAAACATGAAAAATGTAAAGTGGTAGAGTGTAATTTATTCTTAGTAATTAAAAAAGGACAAAGAAATAGTCACTTGAAATCATGTCCACATACCATTTTGTTGCATCTTTCTCTGTCTACTTTTTATCTCGAGTTTCTCTCTTTTTCTTTTCCATATCTAAATTCACAAAACGACTAGATTTCAAAGTTTACTTCAAATCTTTTTACCTATAGCAATCACTATCCTCACGTGTTCGTTATCCTCATTTTTTAAAACGTTATATCTAAAAAAAAATTCCGACTTGATGTTCGATATCTGTATTGAGGCTCAGTTAAATTCGTATTCGTGTCGGAATATCTCACATTAGAGATGAATCGCTCTCTAATAAAGGCGACTCCGTATTAAGTGGACTCGAACTTGAGACATCTGAATTGTTGCTCAGCTAGTAGATCTCAAGAGTGGCCTTCGACTAAGCTGAACTATTCGTCGTGCTAATACAAACTTTAGCAAGCTGACAAGTGGTACTTAAAGATCAAAATTAAAATTTCTTGACAGTTGGCAAGAGATAACATCATTTTTTTTAATCTGTACACTGTTGTATAGTACAAAATTTACAGCAAAATTTCATTGTTCCATGAGTTAATCACTGCTTCTTCTAACTGTGATCCATCTCTCATCATCATTCCATCTCCAATTGGGTTCTCCTGAATTTGATACCAATTCTCTTACCCTTTGCAGAGCAGAGTTTACTGAGCTTACTGTTTGTATTGAAGAATCCATAGTTTCTGAATTCCAAATGTCTTGATCAAGAATGCTTGTAGGTGAGCTCGTGACAAAATCTTGAATTGCCGTGGAATTCGAATTTGATTCCTCAAGAAATGGATGTTTGAGGAGTTGTTTAGCTGTCCATCTTTCTTTTGGATCTCTTCTCAAGCATTTTCTCAAGAAATCCTTTGCTTGTAAAGAGAGCAACTTTGGAATTTCTGGGGATTGCCCAGAAAAGGCAATTCTGTAAAGCAATGAAGCTGGGTTTGTCACATTTGTCCATGGTGATTTACCAGTGGCCATTTCAATAATTGTACATCCCAATGCCCAAATATCAGCTGGACACCCCTGTTCTTCCCCACGCGCCACCTCCGGTGCCATGAACATCGGCGTTCCTCCACCGTCCCTCTCTACAGGATCAACCCACCTAGCACAACCAAAATCGGCAATTTTGGCACCGGTTTTACCTAACAAAATGTTGTGCCCCTTGATGTCACAGTGTGCTATGCCCCTTGAATGTAGGTACTCTAATCCTTGCAGAATTTGGTTGGTGTAACACCCGATCAACGGCTCGTTGATCCAACGACCCTGTTTCCTAAATTCATCGGAAATTGTGCCGCCTGACATATACTCCATCATAAGATTAAACATGAATTTGTCCTTCTCTTTCGTAACATCGTACCCCTTATAGCTAACTATGTAAGGGGAACTCAATTGGGACAGAATTTTCTGCTCCTTTTGCAACAATTGCGACTTCGATAGCTCCACTGACTTGACAGCGAAAACTTCATCGGAGAAACGTGACTTGGCAACGGAGACGGCGGCAGTGGATCCGTGACCTATAGTATTGCCTCTCATCCAATCCATTGGGAAGAATTGTCGAAAGTGTTGTGTTTTTGGTTTGTTTTGGAGCTGCAGCTGAGTATATATATATAATAGAGTGAATTTCTAGAAATTCCAAATTAGTTGGGTAGAGCTTAGGTGTGCCTCTTTTTGTTCCTTTACTCCATAGAATTTGAAAAATGATTTAACGGGATTTACAACGTGGCTAAATGGTTATGGCCATACGGCAGATTGAGTAGGCTGGAGGACTGCCATTACTTGCCCAATTGGGTTGTCTCCACGTGGCAAAGTATTAATTTGGTGTTTTGTATTTAATCTTTCAATTTATAATTAATTGAAATTAGTTGGATGGAGGTAGATAGTAGATTGGGTTGTTTTGTATGGGTGTGTAACCACTTTTGAAGATTAACTGTAGGGGTTAGGGAAGGTGTTAATAAATGAGTGTCTTTTCATGAGAGTTTGGTTGAAGAACCAACAAAACTTTCTACCAAGTTCTTGAGAATATTCCACTTTTTGGTAGGCATTGAATTCATTGACATTTGTTACATGTTTATCCGCTAAATTTACGATAAACATTAATTCCAAGAACTTGACAAGCATGAAGTCAATTGAAAAAAATTGGCAAATTATAGAATTGGGGAAGTCTTTATAGACCTTAGGAAAAAAACAAGAAGTGGAAGATTAACTATATATGCTTCAAGGATACCATCAAAGATGCCAAATCAACTTATAAGTATTTTTTACCTTACATATTTGTTTTGTAAATGTCAAAATGCTTATAAGTTAAAATCAGTCGTATATTAGTCACTCCTGAATTATGATCTTGAGCAGATAAATACTTTTGATTTGACTCCTAATTATCTCTCTATTTTACTTCTATCATTTTTTGTGTTTATGTAAAAGCTTTTTAGTTTATATTTTTTTATAGATACATTTAATTAATGAAATTGCAGTTATTTTAGTAGAAAAATACCGATCAACACATTTTTACAACACTTCTACCAAAACATGTAGCTGCTTATTTATAAATTAGTTTCAGCACTTAAAAATGTTTTGAACAATTGATACTTATCGGTTATTTTTAATCAACTAACCCAAATGAGCTCTTAATCTTCAAAAATAGACAGAGACAAGTAAAAAAAAGAAAAGGTTAAATAGTCAATTAGGCAATTTCAAAAAGCAAGATTATCTCCCCTTCTAGAACTAATATGAGAAATTGCTTTTTCTTCATGCTAAAGTAAGAATCATACATAGATACGTTGAGAGGTTTTTGTACCATTCCAAACACACAGTGACTAAAAAGTTGGCTTTGTGTGTGTATATGAAACTTTGAATGTGGCAAAGTGTGTTTCGCCAAATCATACTTCTATTTCCACAAGTTTCCTTTAGATGCCCACTTCTTAACTATTAGTACTACTGCTGACTTATTTAAAATGTGCCTTGGAACAACTTCCTTTTCTTTTCAACTGTTCATTCTCTTACTTTTCTTTTTTCCTTCTATGAGAGGCATAGCATCCTGCATCTATATGTTATAAAATAGGGATAAGGCATAAGAACCCCTAAACTACGATAAAATTGTTAGTTATACATCTAAATTATTACTTTCGAACTTAATTTTTTCATACTATTTGAACCCCTAGACTATTGAGGGTCCTATTACCCCTGAGTTTAATTGTCAAGAATGCATTAGTTTTTGTGTTTAACCGGTTATGTCTATTATGATAATGTTATTGCACAATTAAGTGCACTTTTGCACTGTTTTTTGTACTATCTTTTTTCTTTTGGTAATTACTATTTTTGTATATATGAAGTTGCACCATACTCATTTTGATATCTATAAAATTAATCTTGATATTTTTCACAGATTTTATTCGTTTATGAACCTCTCATACTTGTAAAGTTAGTTTATTGCATAGTTTTTCTTCATTTATTTGATGTATAAAACTTGCAAATTCTTGTTCATGCCGTGTGATCAAAATTAGACCAAAATTGCAGAAAAAAACCACACCAAAACAGCAGCCAAAACTATACCAAAAATCCACCAAAAACTGCATTAAAACTAGACCAAAAACCTGCACGTGGACAACAACAAAAACTGGACCAAAATAATTTAGGAATTTAAATAATACAAAAAAAATAAGTTCAGACCCTCGCACAGTTTAATTAGGGGTGTAAATAATTATATGAAAAAATTAAGTTTTGGAATGTAATAGAACCTTCACATAATTTAGTTGTGTTACTGACAATTTCACTATTGTTCAGAGGAATTCTTATGCTTTATATAAAATATTCCACGAAAATGTCATGTACATATGGTGTGCATATATTATAAACGGCACATACAATTTCGAAGTATCTATATATTGGTTACCTTTACTTAAATACTCCACGAAATGTCATGTGCAAATGGTGTGCATATTATAAAAGGCACGCACAATTTTAATAAGGCACATATCTCTTTAATGTTGGACTTCAAATGTAAATTTTTTACGTAGTTTGTCCATATTCTTTAAATAACATGACAGTGTATAATCTTTTTTTTATATTACTTGAACCATATAAAAAATGTTTAATTGAATAAGGAGATCACGGTAATTTAAACTCGTGACATTAACTGAAACGTTATAAACATTATAAAATTGATTTGCAAAGTGTAAAACACCCATCCTCAATGGTGGTTTGAATTTAAAGAGACGTTTAAATTTAAAAAAATTCACCAATGGAAAAGGAATTTGACTCTTTGAAGAACGTTTAATTAGTGTCAATATATAGGTGGGGTTTATTTTTAAAGTAAAGGCCAGCCTGACGCAGTATCAATTTTTGAAAAATTGGCATCTAAATCTAACAATCATATATTAGAGTAAGATAATAAATCTACCTTCATTAATTAATTAACTATTTAATAAATGGTACTCCATTTGTCATGCCATGCTCTCTCATGTATGAAGGCGTGGCTTGTGAATTAGCTGACAATTATGAGTAATTGTTTATATTATAAGCTCAAGTCACGTGGATACCATACTCTTTTTTACTTTTAAGTACAATTTTTTTTTTTTAAAAAAAAGTTCAGCTTAGTGCACTAAATCTTTCGCTATTTGCATGGTCCGAGAAAGAGCCCAATAGCAAGAGTCTACGTATCCTTATCTTGCATTTCCGCAAGAGGCTATTTCCTAGGCTTGAACCTTGGTCACATGGCAACAACTTTACCGATTACTTCAACTTTAATTTGAATTGGTTAGTCTCCTTAATTCTTTTCTTGATGAGGAAAGTTGGATGAAAGCAAAATCATTCATCGAGTGACATGCATTTAATAGATTACGTAATTAACAATCCTAATCTTTTTTGGGATGGAAAGTGAATTCACTACCATTAGATTTGCGATGTTATCAATATTCAGTATATAGCCTTGTGACACATTGCACCGTCTTTTTTATAAAAAACTTGGCCTGCCTCTTGCAAGAAATAAAAGATCAGACAAACAAAGGGTGGCAGATGTTGCCCACAATTAATATGTATTTATAATATGTATTCATATATAAAATTTTAGTGCTTGATCATAGTTAATTAATATACGTTTTCACCTTATTAAATTACTCAATTGTATTAAATTTACATGATTTTGGTATAAACTTCTGGTACAAATAAATAATAATTCATCTCTTATAGGTCTAAATAGTTGGTATGACCAAACATATGGGAAGTCAAAAGTGTTGTTTTTTTCTTTTTAAGAAAATGCTTATTTTAGAGACTTGAGGTGTTTGTTCAATTTTTTAGAAAAAAAATAATGTACTACTTTTAGTAGTAGTAGTAGTAGTAGTAGTAGTAGAAACAGTTTTCATAAGTGCAAAAAATAATTTTTCCCAAACATATTTGGAATCTTGGCCAAGCATAAATTAATTAGCTAAATATAAATTGTCATTATACAAAAGTACTTTTAAAATATAAATGCTTCTGACAAAAAAATATTTTTTGAAACAAACTAATTCTGAAAGCTTGACCAAACAAGGTAAAAAAAGGAAGAAGAATGGTTTGACAGCTGATTTCTTCTTTAAATAACCTACAAAACCCCTCATTTCCCCTGGATTTGAGTTTTTATTGCAAAAGAATCAGCCTATTATATACTCCATCCAATATCAATTTATTGACACTGTTATATGTTTTGAAGTACCAAAGTGAGGGTATCATGACTTTTACCCAATCACAATATGTTATTAAGTAGTGAAAACTGCATTATTTATTTGGGAAAAAGTAGGTAGGTGGCTAAACCAAGTTGACAAGACTTGGTAGTAAGCATGTGTAAACATTGTGACATGTCAATTTAAGATGCTATATATATTTTGGAAAATAGGGAACAACATATATAATTGAGATGAGTTGGTTAGCCTGCCAATTCAATGTGAAGCACCTCATGTTGTACAGGTGGATATTGTGCTTGCCCTTTTACAATGTTGTTGTTGTAGGAGTTTTCTTTTTCTTCTTTTTTATGAGATGAGAAAAGATTCACTTTTTTATGCCTTGTGTGAACAAAGATATGGGACAGCTATACACTTTTTATTATAATCATTTGGTATCCGATATTTATATGTTTGATTGATTTAGATTCATGTCATATAAGGTTCACTGAAAAGAAAAGCGTTATACTATCTCAGCGAATTGCCACGTAGGACGTGTATGTTATTTGTTCAATTTTATACAAGTTTAAGTATTTACTTGTGAGCATCAAAAGTTAGAGGACATAAATACTAGCTGAGGTCAAATTAAAGAATTATGTATTACACCCAAGTAATTTAATGCATACAAGACAAATCTTGTTGGATCATCCACATTCATGTATAGTGGGAGTCGAATCACATTTGCTTTGCTGTTAGCGGACAAATGTACAATGTATATGTAATACTCTAATAAAATAACACTTGTTAGTGGATGATTTAATTAAGGTTGTCCCTTTTTCACTTAGATAGGTTTGGAATTCTCATGCATATCTTAATAAAATAATTCTTCGGTTTCAATTGATATGGTTTGATTCGAAGTAGGATGATCCAATTAATTAATTTTTTATTTTGAAAAATAATGTTTACATACTTAAGAGCTACATAAATAGTACTATAATACTTTCAACTTTGAACAAAAAATATAGGGATAATTTCAAGGACCTCCCTTCACGTTTAGCTTTATCACAGTAGCCTTCCTTGTGGTTTATAATATTACGCATACCTCCCTTATTTTAGTTTCTTGGTAACAATTCTTTTAACTTATTTATTATTAAATAAAAAGTTTATAATATGACTAATTTACCCTTTTTAATATATTTTTATTCATTTAATTCTTTTAGAATAAAATATTTTCCATCTTCACTGGTTGATTTCATTTTGCAAATGAAGATCAAATTTTCCTAAAGTATTAGCAAATCGATAGTAGGCTAGTAGCTAGCTAGAATATTCTTCACAATATTAGTTAATATTATTTATATAATATGGACTAAGACATTCCGATTCGTACGTGCCATGCAATTATAGGTCAATGATTTTATCTGGTAAATTAATCAGCTAGAAGCTGAGCACCAATGTGACAATACTATTGCGTTTCACGTCCCTTCCTCAGCCTTAAACTTTTTCTTTTTGGGTTTTTCGTTCGATGTCCGAAATTCGGATTGAGACTCGATTAAATTTGAATTTGTATCGGAAATTTTCACATATAAGGGATAAAGCGCTTCTTAACAACGGCGACTCCATACTCAGGGAGACTCGAACTTGAGATCTCTGGTCAAGGATGAAGGAGTACTTACCTCTCCACCACAATCGTCTTTCTGGACCAATAAATGGAAAATTAAAATAATTTACCTATGTATATTGACAAGATTTTATTTTTCACAGTATCGATATACTAGTAATTTATTGTAATAGATATATTATCTTATTTTTTATGAATATTTATTTTTAATTATTTTTAAGTGATGTGATAATATAAGTATTTTTTTAGTTTTGTGTATAGAAAAGTTAAACTCATCAAAGAGGGAAAAAGACAACAAGAAAAAGGTGTTGAATGATAAATTGTGAAACATGCACGCAAGTTTATATAACGGAACGTGAAAGCAAACATGTTCATTATTATGATTCACAAACAATTGAAATAAAAAAGGGTTCTAAAAGCAGTGATGAAATTAGAAATATAGTTAAGGGTATTCAAAAATTAATATAAAATATAATAATTTGTGATCTATATAGTTCGTATAATTTTTTATACATACAATATAAATTTTCATCAAATGGTGTTCAACTGACCACCCTTCATTGTATGTGCCGTCTAAAGGTCCCAAAAGAAAAAAAAGAAATCATTGGATAGAGGTGTAGATTTGATAGTCTCACCTCAACCTTCATAAAATATAGAATTGTTCGTCACCCATAGGGGACCTTTCTACTGGACGAGTTCAAGAGCAATAAGACCAAATATTTTGAACTTAAAAAAAGTTGTGTTTGGACGTGTTGAAATTATACGAAATTTCTAAGTTCTTATTTACTTGAAAGGTTAATTTACAAATTGCAGGCTACATTGTTGAGTTTAAATATATAGTTTTGAAAAATATGTTTTCATTACTTTCTTTCTACTAGCCTTGATTGTAATCAATATTTATATTATGTATGATTAATGTAGACTAGTATGTGAGTCGATTTATATTCAATAAAAACTGAAAATTGCTACCGTTTTTACATTTGTTAGATCTTTTCAAATTACATGATCGAAGAGTATATTATATTTCCTTCACTTCATATACTAATTTAACTGTCATGTACACTAGTCTCTAGGTATGTCTAGCGAAGAGTATATTATAGTGAGCTTTTATATCTAACAAATCAATCATCCTTATTTAAAAACTGATATAATCGAAGAAACCAAAAAAAAAAGGGGGACTCAATAAAAAATAAATTGATTTGATTTGATTTGATTCTTTTATTTGAAAAATTGATTAAATTGATTTGATTATTGTTTCCTAAACCGAACTATGAACACCTCGTGTTTGTGATTTATTTGTTTATTTATTTATTTATTTTTGAAGTAAAGGGATTGATTCATGTGTTTTCAAAGTCAAATGATTTATAACCATCAGATCTACAATTACAACCCATGATGGACTTCCAAATTAGACTTGTTCTCTAGTAGGTCCCTTCACATTTGACAAATATTTGTGTTAGAATTTGAAATATTGAAATATAAATGCTATACTAATTCTGCCCATCTAATTAATGACACTAGATTAAAGAAGTAAAACCTTCATGACTCAAAGATTTGGTAATGAATATGATAATTGAAAGTCAAAAATATGTGATACGAGTAAAAGCTTAATTTGCTTGCACATTATGCAACTAACTCCACCTAATGGCCCTATTATGTTTATATTATATATAGTGTGAAAACTGCTGTTTATTTCGTGCAATAATTAGTTGCAACTTTATAACCGTCCACTTAGGTTTTGAAATTTGAATATTGCACTATCACCAATTGTCAAAATATCAGGATACTTATTGTTTGTTTACTTGAGTCAATGATATTTCTAAAATAGTTTCTCTGTCTTTATAAGGTAGGACTAAGGTTTGCATATACATCACCTTTTCCGAATTCATTTGTGGATTACATTGAGTATGTTATTGTTGTTGCTACGCAATTTGAATTAAAGAAAAACTTTATGATCAATATTTTTGTTAATTACTTATGTTACACCTAGAAATAGATGAAGCTACTTTTCCATGTCCAAGGAATAATGATCATACATTGTTAATTGAGAGATATATAGGAAATCCTTCGAAAATCCATTTTTTTCATCACAAAACAGAAAAAGAAGAATTTCAACCAGCAACATAATTGTGGATCATCATTAGAATTTTTGGATAAATATACAAATTATATTTTTTTTGGTCGTGTGTTAGATAAGAGTACTTCTATTTGGTTTATTTCATGTCTACACCATTACCCCCTCATTTTTGATTCCCCCCCCCCTCCCCCGACCCCCCCAAGAAGGAACAACAATAACATATTCGGTGTAGTCACATAAAGTAAGGTCGTGCCTCAACTCAAGATTTTCCAGGAGGAACGTAACAATAACGTAAGAAAATTTTGTTAGTCCAAAGCAAATTTTTCTTGGAGAAATGACTTTGTAAAACACCAAGTATCACACGTTTGAAAAAAAGGTGGATAAGTATGTCAAACACTGGTCAAATTCAAAGTCCATCAAAAGGAAAATACCTAATATTTGTGCACATAATCACAATTTTATAATCCAATTCAATCTACCATGCCCAACTTCCACAGTCTACACGTATCTCTTGCCAAAATAAATACTTAGTACTAATAATTTTGCCACTTGTAACTTTAGTTGTCAATTTTTAGTTTTCCCAAATAACAGGGTTGTTAGCGTTCTACACAAACTGTTAATAACCCCAAAAAAGTATGGCCACGTGTTGAACAATTATCCACCTACAAAGGGGAAATCTAAGACAAGTATACGTTATTTAGAGAAACTAGACGTCTTTTACATATGTTAGACCAAACACCATCAATACCTTAAAGTTGGAGTGGACTATATAGGCCAAAATTACACGAGTCATCTAACAATTAGTTCTTGAATTACCATTATGGTGCTGGTTGAAATTTGAATTCTCCTATATATCTCTCAAGAAACAATGTATGATAACATGGAAAAAGAAGCATATTTTTCTAGATATAAGAAAAAGAAGGGGGGGGGGGGGGGGGACGGAGGAGTGTTAGTGTGCACAGTTTTTCGTGGACAAGTAAAAGTGAACGGGAGAGGGGAGGGGAGGTTTAGTTTAAAACAAGATTTTCTTGGAAAAATGAAAAATGACTTTATACGTTGACCGCAAATATATTTGTCATAAAAAAATTAAGGGTATAATTGATCCCACTGAATACTTAAAAAAATTATTGTAATGCTAAAAATAGAAAGTCTCTCTTATTTCTTTCACTAGCTAATTCCAAAACTTTCTTCTCTTTTTTTTAACACGTGAACTTTTTTTTGAATAAGTATATCAAACGTTAACCAAAATCAAAGTCCATGAAAATGGAAATAAGTCCTAATTTAATCGTCAACAAATTGTGTGTACACCAATTCATATAATCCAATCCAACCTACTCTTAACCAACTTCGACAATTTACACATATCTCTTACCAAAACTAATATAATTTTGGCACTTGTAAGTTGTCAATTTGTAGTTTTTGCATTCCTACCAAACTGTTAATAACCCCAAAAACTATTGCCACGTGTTCAACAATTGTCCACCAACAAAGGGGAAATCTAAGACAAGACCACGTTATTATTACAGAAACTAGACGTCTTTTTACATATTTACATCAACACTATCAATTCCTTCAACTTGGATGGACAATAGGCCAAATCATACGAGTCATTTGTCAATTGTTGCTCTTGAATTACCATATTCTGGCTGGAAAAAACTTAATTACTCATGAAGCCTGCTTGTTAAGGTTAATGTCAAAGTGTGTTAAGTAACCATCTCATTCAAAAGTTTAAATTGTTATAAGGGAGCTAGGACACACTTTTATTATTTAATTATATTCTCAACTCGCCTCCTTAAGTGTAGGCTTGATTCTTTTTCATGGGCCAAATACGTGAAAATTCTTCATTGATAATGTGTGATGGTGAGATTCGATCCCCAAACCTACCATGTTAAATTGTATGATCATCTCATCTAAAATTAGACTTAAGTTGTTAAAATCACACTTTAATTATTTTATTGTATTCTCAACCTTAAGACGAAAAGAAAGTGTGCTTCTATATATCAATGGCAATGATAGGCAAGTACAAACGTGGGTACATGCCCAACTAAATGTCTAGCTGTCCCCATGAGACAAAATGCATATTCTTCATTCTACGAAAGAAAAAAAAAATGAAATAATAACACAAACAAAATTAAATGTTCAACCAATAACCCACAGTTGGCATAAAATTGTGAATCTTTTGTGATCTCTTCATATAAAGATCTTATCCTCTATTCCTAGCTAGCAGCAAAAAGAGGGACGTGATGAAAGCCAACAAATATTAATCGACATAACAACCACTTGTCCTCGACTACGAAGTCAAAAATTTTATTAAAGGGTTTAACATTTAAAATGAGTTTAACATATATATATGTCTGGTGGTCCTGCTATATACCAAGATCCCCCAACATTCCATGTATATTTGTGTGTTCAAATATCATCTCCAACTCCACAAACTTTTAAGAGTTGAATGTCTAGTCACTCAATTTACGGTAATTGATCACCAAAGCTATTCAATTTTATTGTTTTTCAAAAGTCATTCAATTTTTCAAGTTAGTTTTCGTGGTTGTAGAGCTTTGCTTAGTAAGTTTGCATGGTCATTTAGCTATAAATACAATTTCTTATACATATTTAATGACATGACTGTTGTGAATTTATAGGAAAAAATATCTTTAAAATAGAAAATCAATATTTATATTTATTTAACTACGTAAAGATGAAAAGTTGAATGATCATGAAAACTAACCGGGCAAAGTTTGACATTCAACTCCAAACTTTAACCATGCTTACTACCCACTGTTGTCAATTTAGCTTAGGCACCTAGAGGTTTCAAATGTAATTACTTTATGTTACGTTTAAAATGCATTTTGTGGTTTTAATAGGTACAAATTGAGGTTCAAAATGGAAACGCTAGTTAAAAAAAAGAAAAATATTAACGCAGATTTTTTCTTATTTTTTTTACTGTATTATTTCCTTAATAATTTCATGAGATGTGATTTGTAAAATAAAGATAAATGTGTACCAAATCAAACTTTAAACGAAGGGTATAGTTAAACCTTTTCGCAAATTACAAGGGCAATTTGAACCTTTTTATTGCAATACTTTATCAGCAATAAAACTTGCATTCAACGAAAGATGAGTGATTTGATAATCTTATTAAGAAGAAAACAATTGTATATTCGTTTTTCTATTTTCATAAGATGCAGGATTAATTAATTATGTAGCATTCGTTTTCTAATAATTATATGTTTTCTGGCCCTTTCAAACTTTTAGCATTGCCACGAGGCATAGCACTCATGGTAGACAAATCATTTCAGATCAAGAATGAACTGTTAATTTCATAATCCATAGAAACACCTGTCACTAGTTGAATGATTAATTTATCCTATTACTTCAAGTTTCCTCATTAAAAAAATAATTATGGAGCTTAACTACTTCAAATTAAAGTGCTTAATTTAATATTGTTATGTCAATAATATTATAATTATACACGTGACTTGAGCTGAAACGACATCTCACACGTGACAGGTGGGCATCTCAGGGATATGAAAACAATTAACCAAATAAATACTTGCAATTGATTGTCCAAAAAAAAAAGATTAATCTATTTGAGGTATTTAATTGAATAAATACCATTAGTATTGTGTCATAACTCATAAGTCATGATGCCCAAGTGATGAGGTAATCTTTTGATTTTTGATTTTTACTTTACAACTTATTAACCCTACTTATTGTGTCTCTTTTTAAGTTATTTAAAGAGTCGAATACGTTTAATTTGGTGAAATATATTGCAACTTCTTTTAAAGAGTGTGCTAAGTCAATTCGAGTCAAGGGAGTAAAATTAGTTGCAGTTGGTGTGCGCATTCAGCTTAAGTTAACTTCTTTAAAAATTGGTGCAGAGAAATTAATACATACCTATATTGGCATTGGAACTGTATGAAGCAGGGGCGAAGCTACATTTGCCCTAGGGGTGTCAAGCGACTCCCCTTCATCAAAAAACTATATTGTATAGAGAGATCAAATTTTGAATTTTGTAGAGATGTATATCATTGTTACAACCTTTAGACACAAATTCAATGTTTAGTTCAGCAGTTGAGGGGTTGCAAAATTCCCCCAAGGCCTCTTGTTTGATCCCTTGTGACAACATATGTTTTTCAGTTTTAAAACAATTCAAAGTCGGAAAGGTGGGGTCTATTTTTTTATATAAAAAAAAAAGTGCATTAGGGTTAAACAAACTCCCAATTTCAGAACTTTGTTAGTTTTTTCGTGTGTTTATTTTTTATATTTTGACATATCTTAATAAAAATTCTGGATCTGTCACTGGTCTGAAGTACCCAACTTCTTTAATGCGTAACCATTTGGACATGACATTAAATCTGTAAATTGTTTTAGCAAAGGGGTATTTTTTTTTATGGGTAGATGCTATGCTTCTTATCGAAGTAAATAGAACTAATTAACTTAAAGAAAAAGAAAGTGCATACATTTCAAGGCACATTATAAATTAGTTACTGGACTAACAGTTAAAAAGTTGGCATCTAATGGAATCTTGTGGAAATTTGAGGTATGATTGGTGCACCTATTTTTTAAACACAAATAAGAAAATAACTTTGCCTCATTGGAGGATTAACAAAGACTTGATTTACAAGTTAAGAACCACCACTAGTAATAGGCCACTTTAGTCAACTGTTTGAGAATTGTTTAAACCTCAAGGATTCCAAGTATCATTCTTCCTTTAGCATGATGAGAAAGCAAATTTTATTGTTGTTCCAGAAGGTGATCATGCCTTTTAAAATAGCTAGTCATTGTTCTTAAAGGTAATTAACAAAACTTAATTCAACTTCAACAAATGCCTTCATTGTCTTCATTCAACTTATTGGCCATTAACCTTTTTTATTGGTTTGATATTTGTCTCTTGTTGATAGACTAAACTATCTTTGAGATATTTTTATTTTGATTGACCTTATACTTGTCCACTTCTTAGATGTTTAAATAAAATCTATGGTAAAGTTTAGTACTGGATAAACTCCATTTTGTACTCATTGCCCATCAAAAAAGGGAATATATCCAAAGAATTCAATAGTGTCCATTTTGTTACTCTAACCAAAAGATACATAACAAACAACAAACTCCCAAATTTGATCTATACAGATCAAAGGATCCCTATCCAATCCAATCTACCCCTATCCAACTTCTATACTAAAAGATAAACTAAACAATTAAGTTGACCACAGCAAGCCACATGGCAACAACTCAGTTGGCCAAGTAATGGCATTCCTCCAGCCTACTCAAACTGCCGTATAGCCACAAGCATTTTGCCACATTGTAAAAAATTTAAAAGAGAAAAAGTGAGGCCAACTATGCTCCACCAACTAATTTGGTGACCATATTATATATATACCTCTGTTCTGTCGCACCTCTAACAAAAACAAACCAAAAACACAACACTTTCCTAAATTCTTACACTTATTACCAATCTTCTTGTCAATGGATTGGACTAGAGGCCAAGCCATAGGCCGCGGTTCTTCTGCCGCTGTTTGCCTAGCCAAGTCAATTTGGTCCTGTGAAGTTTTTGCTGTTAAGTCAGTGGAGCTATCCCAGTCGCAGTTCTTACAAAAAGAAGAGAAAATTCTGTCCCAATTAAGCTCCCCTTATGTAGTTAGCTACAAGGGCTGCGATGTTACAAAAGAGGAGGACAAACTCATGTTTAATCTTATGATGGAGTACATGTCGGATGGCACACTTTCCGATGAAATTCGGAGACAGGGTGGTCGGATCAACGAGCCGTTGATCGGGTGTTATACGAAGCAAATTGTACAAGGACTAGAGTACCTACATTCAAGGGGCATAGCACATTGTGACATCAAAGGACACAACATTTTGGTGGGTAAAACCGGTGCCAAAATTGCTGACTTTGGTTGTGCTAGGTGGGTTGATCCGGCGGAGAGGGACGGTGGTGCCACGGCTACTTCCACAGAGCCAATTGGTGGGACGCCGATGTTCATGGCACCAGAGGTGGCGCGTGGAGAAGAACAGGGGTGTCCTGCTGATATTTGGGCATTGGGATGTACAATTATTGAAATGGCCACTGGTGGTAGATCACCATGGACAAATGTGACAAACGCAGCTTCATTGCTTTACATAATTGCATTTTCTGGGCAATCCCCTGTAATTCCAAAGTTGCTCTCTTTACAAGCAAAGGATTTCTTAAGCAAATGCTTGAGAAGAGATGCAAAAGAAAGATGGACAGCTAAAGAGCTCCTCAGACATCCATTTCTTGAAGAACCCAACTCGAATCAAGATTTTATGACAAGCTCCCCCACGAGCATTCTTGATCAAGACATATGGAATTCAGAAACAATGGATTATTCAATACAAACAGTAAGCTCAGTAGACTCTGCTCTGCAAAGGGTAAGAGAACTGGGATCAAATTCAGTAGAATTGAACTGCAGATGGAATGATGATGAGAGATGGATCACAGTTAGAGGCAGCATCAGTGAATAAGTAACTGGTGTAACAATGACAGTTAACAATCTTGCTGTAAATTTTGTACAGCGATTTTGAAAGTGACATACTCTAAGGAAAAATTGGACCTCTTGAAAATAGTTAGGGATCAATTAATTAGGGTAGACATGAAAATTCAAGACCATTAATCTCTCTCCTCTTGATGATTAGTGATTATTAATCGATGGTAATGAGGAGTTTCATGTAACTGGCACGTCACTTAACCAAAGAGTGTTTTTGACTTTTTACACGAAGTTTAAGAAAAATAGCAATTTTTTTTAAATTTTGTTGGTGTGATACAATAATTATCTCACTAATATTAAAATATTTACAAAAACTGTGATATTCTTTTCAAAAAACTAAGTGAAGGGTGTTACCATCCAAGCAACTCCTTCTCGTCAATCATGTATCCGACGTAAATTGGAATGGAAGGAAATAAATTATGATATATAACGGAACGTGAAAACAAACAATTGTTCATTATTGTAACGCACAAACAGTTGAAGAAAACCTGTCTTCTTTAAATTGATAAAAGAAAAGTCTTAAACCTCACAAAAAAGAAAACAATTTTATTGGATAGACATAGATTTGGTGGTCCGACTCCCCCCAACCCCACACCTTAATAGAAAAATAAAATAAAATAAATAAAATGGTCCCATAAAGATTGTTTATAGGATTTGTTGGGGTAAATAAATTATTTGGAAAGTTAGAGATATATACTACATGGCCGAGATATGCACAATATATATATATATATATATATATATATTATCAGTTTATATGTTACGTATAGTATATGCATATTAAGTATAAAGTACTTTAGGACCATAATTATCCCTAATTAAATTATATTACCATGAAATTGTTTAAACAGCCTTGCAAGATGTTATCACACCCAAGTTCCCTTGAGAGTTTAGGTTTGTGTATTTAAGGTCCCCTTTTGAAGGAATTTAGACTAATTTTTCTTTCAAGTTAAACTAAGTCGTTTGGACATGAGTATTCTTTCTAATGTTCGAAAAAAATAATCAGTAAAGTCATTGCTTTACAATCTGATCCATTATTTTAATCTTAATTCTTAACTTATACTAATAATCATTACTTTGAGAAAGAAGTGATGCAAATATTGAACTTTCAAGGATCTTCCTACCTCTCAAGAAAGCAATATATTGTTAGTACTCCTTCAGCTAGGAAAAGTTGCTGCATCTTTTCCAAAATGTGAATAAAAAGACATAAGAAAAAAATGTGGGACACAAAATATCAATTTCTTGAAAACTGAGATATCTTCAAATGATTGTTTCGTAAAGGATAACCCAATCCAATCTACCATATACCCAACTTCCACACGTATGCTCTTTTGCCAACTTAAAATATAATTTGGTAGCTCTGTCTATTTTATTTGCTAAATAACAGTGCTGTTAGAGTCACAAACATTATACGTAATAAATTGTCAACCACAAAAGGGTGATAAGCTAAAGACAAGACTATGTTATCATATTATTACAAGAGGAAAAGGTTTCCAAACCTTTCTAATTGATATAACGAACAAAAAATGAATGGCTAAGCCTACTCCTACCAGATAATTCTTTTTGTGTTCCATCCGATATATTTGGTAATCGTTACGGATCCGACTAATTCGAATCTCTCTTCAAAGGTGACTTTAGCCTCAAAGCTCCGAGCCGCAAATTATAATTAAAAATGAAAGAATATTTATTACTTTATCCGTGCTTAACGATGATTTAAAGAGAGAGAAATGAAATATAATATGATAAGGTGATAATATGGAACAACTACTTTTAATAAGGTGACCAACTAATACATATCAATCGATCAACCAAGTTTAATGGTAATTTGAAAAGAAAGAAGTGAAATACATGATATAAAAGCAAAAAAATATGTTGGGAAGTGCAAGTACAAACGTGGGTACATGCCCAAATAAATGTCTAGCTGTCCCTGTAACCCAAAGCTAGCAAATTTAGTTTAGTCCACTTAATAAATACATTCTTCTACAAAAGGTCATTTATACCACACACAAAATCTCCAACCAACAATCCACAATTGGCATAAGATTCGTGAATCTTCTTTTCTGTCTTCAAATAAAGATCCTAATCTCTTTCGAATATTCGAGTACTACTCCCTCTGTCTCAAATATCTCTCGTTATTTTTAAAAATAATTATCTTAAATTATTTACATTTTAGAAGTTCACGATAAAATTAACTATTCTTATACCATTTTACTCTTAGTAGATTATTCTTAAAGACTACAAACACTTCAATTATGGGATAATGACACATAAATAAAGTAACCAACTCCTTTCTATCATCTTCCCATGTTGCATTCGATTAATCGCTACTCCCTTAGTTTATTTTTACTACTTCATTATATTAAAAATAATTATTTTAATTTATTATTTCAGCATATCAAGAAAAAAAAAATTATTTTATTTTACTCTTAGCATTAATTATTCATTTTAAACTTTTTCTCATGTCTATTATAAAGACTACACATTAAGAATGGCAAAATCAACCCAAACCTTCTCACTTTGTCCGGTGGTTTTATGGGTTGGGTCATGACCCGTGTTGACTAGAATATGCAGTTAACAGCCTTATGGTTGAGACGGAGGGGCTATAAAAAAACGCCGTGAAAGTCAATAATTAAGAGTTTGTTTGGATATACTTATTTTAAGCTGTGTTTTTTTAAGTTGGAAATCCCAACTTTTCATTTTTAGCTTTTTTTGGTTATTTTGACTTACAATTAAGTGTTCAAAAGTATATTTTTTTAATCTTATCCAAACATTATAAAAAAAAGCTTAAAAATTATATGACTAAAAAACACTCAAAATAAGTCAATCCAAACGGGTCGTAAACACATAACAATAAACCATAAGAGAGGGATCGATTAATTCATGTGGAGCAACAATTAATGGTGGCCCTTTCTTACTCTGCTTTGCTTTTTTAAAGCTTTAACAGAGATACCATGTGCTATAAAACTATATGTTCCATCCAAAATGAACTGTTAATTTTTTGTAAATATCCATGAAACACCTGTCACTCTAGGAATGATTAATTAGCCTTCATCCAACTTTCCTAGCTCATTAAGAAAATATAATTATTAAGGAGGTTAACTAATCCAAATTAAATCTGCTAAAAACAACATCTTTTACTCCCTCCGTCCATCTTTACTTGTCCACTTTTCTATTTTGGGATGTCCAACAATACTTGTCTAGTTTATAAAATCAATGGATAATTTACTTGTTTCTACCCATTTTACCCTTGGTATTAAATACAATTCATTATCTAATGCATTTTTCAAAGCATTAAATTTATTAAATTCAAAGGGTAAATATGATAAATTACCCCTATCATTTACTACTTCTTAATTCTTGGGTCAATACGAAAGTGGATAAGTAAAGATGGACGGAGGGAGTAGTATTTAGCTGGAGGGGCATGGCATTGAGATGGGAGTATGATTAATAAACTAAATACTAGCAATTAGTTTTAAAATCTATTCTGATATTTTGTAGTACTAATCAAATGCTTGTACTTGTATCCAGCCTAATCCAACTAAGTTTTGTACTGTGTTGGTCAAATCTTTCAAAATCTACTTATATTGAAAAGCATATTTTGTCAAAAATATTTTGATTTTTTTGTTGGAGAGTAGTGATTTCTATTTGGCTAATTAATTTAAAAAATAAATTTTGTCAATAGTAGCACAATAATTTTTTACTTGACTAACCCCAAAAGTATTTTTGGAAAAGTTTTTTTTTTCTTTCTGAAATAACACTTTTATGGCTATTTTATTTATTTTTGGCTTTTACCTTAAAACTATAATCAGGGGCGGATCTACGTGAAAAATAGGGGGTTTCACCCGAACCCCTCACCGAAAAATTACACTGTATATGTAAGGTCAAAATTTGAATATAATGAGTATATTTATTAAAATGAACCCCATTGATACATCCAAAGTGCTTAGCTTGCTGGCTCAGGAGGGTTAGTTTTTTCCTTGAAGTTGCAGGTTCAAGCCTCAGTTCTTGCGTTGTATTTTTCTTTTTTTTGCTTTGTCTTGGGCACAAGTCCTTGGGCTCAAAATTCCATTTTTGGGGCTCAATTATTATTGAGCTTTTCCTTTCTTTTTTTGTTGTTATTTTATTCTTTTTTATTTATTTCTCAATTTATTTTTGTTCCCTTTTTTTTTATTATTCTTTATATCTCTATTGTTTATTTTATTTTTACTTAATTTTTTTTTTATGTGCTAACTCGAAGATACCTTTTTAAGAAAATAAAAAATTATTATTAAACTTGAAATTGAGAGAGAAAACTATTTTAGAAAATAAAGTAAATTAAATTTAATAAATTAAAGAAATTTAAAAATTGTAAAGATCTTTTTTATCAATATAACCAAAAAAAAGTTACTTTTTATTTTATTTTATGGTATTTTTTTCCTATTTTTTTTTAAATTTTGTTCTCGAGAAAGAAAATTGGACTAAATTAAACTTACTTGATTTATTAATTATTTATCTTTTTTCTTATAAAAAAACTTGTAAATTGAACTAAATGAACTCAAAAAATCGGCGATGCCATTTAGTAACTCAATTCTTACACTTTTTCAAAGAATTATGATTTTAAGGGACCTAATTCGGAAGAAAAAAATTAAAAAGCTTAAATATAATAGAACATTGTGCAAAGTGAACGGAAAAAAAAACACAATAAACTTAAAGAAGGCTCAATGAAAAACGATAAAAATGGGAATAAGCACATAACAAGAAATAAGAAGGTGAGCTAGATTTAGCAGGTTAAGGTTAATATTTCCTTCCTCTTCCCTACTCCATTTTTCATCCTACAATTGTTGTGTATTTACTTCTTTATATTAAAAACCCCCTCAGTGAAAATCTTGCATCCGCCAGTGACTATAACCCCCTAGTGAAAAATGGAAAATTATGTACGGCCCAATGCCTTTCAGCCATCTAGTTTACAACATATACTTCCGAAGTGTAAACCAGATGATCGAAGGGTACATTTACATAAATTTTCCATAAAAAAATGATAACGAGCTTCTTCCATTAATGAGTTTTATGCGACACAAATCTAAATTTATTCGGACGTCAAAACAGATATGGAATTAATACCGGGTAAGAAACAAAAAAAAAGTCAGGGTTTTGTTAGTGTTGTTCTTTAAAGAGTCAAATTCTTCTCTTTTAGGTGAAATTTGTTGCAACTTCTTTCACACCCCTTTGTCTAGTTTTATTGTTCACTTAATTTCTCCTTTAATCAAAAACTGTACTGAAGAATTGGCTTTTTAGACTTTGGAAATATTGAGTTGAAGTCACTTAATTAATCGTTTGGTACATGGGGATAAGATGGGATATTTTGGGATTAAGTTTGGTCCTAAATTTATATTATGTTTATTTGATGGTATAAATTTATCTTGGGATTAATTTATACCATCAATCAAACATGGTACAAATCTTATGTAACAAACTTAGTCTTATAATATCTTACCTTATTCCGGGTAAGGGTCCCCTCCAGTGGAATTGAGTCCAGTAATGCTCAATGCTACTTTTGATTTTCATCACGTGTACACAAACTATTTTATGGCTGTGATTTCTTTTACTTGCCAATGGAATTTAAAACAATGAAGCTACTTAAACAAAAAAAGGAAAAAAATGAATAAATCAATGTTAACGATGGCGTTACATCACATCAACCAGTCTTTGCTCTCAATATTGTATTACCACCTCTTTTTGCTCTCAACAATTAGGGGTGTAAACGATTTAAAAAAAAATCTATTAAAACGATTAAATCAAATTGTATCAAATTAATTTTTAGTTTTTTTAAAAATAAAATTGAAAGTTTTAATATAAACCTATAACTGCATCAAAAAATTAGGATGAGTTTTTTTTATTTTATAAAAGATACAAAAAAAAATTCAAACTAAATCGATTATATTGAGATGGGTTTTAAATATTAAAATCAAATTAAATCAAATATAATATATATTTATTGGTTTGATTATTATTGTTTTTGGTTTGATTTGATTTGGTTAATCGGTTATTCATCATACACGAAATAAAAGAAACGATTCATTCTAAAGGAAAAAAAAGACAACAATTCATTCAAAAAGAAAGAAAATTCCTGAAATTGCCACATAAAACATAAAATGGCATAAGTCTAATACAAGATATTTAAAATATAAATAAATTTTGATTAAAATATAAATAAATTTTGATAAAAATATATATAAGATATTTAAAATTATTCATTAAAAAATATGTATTTATAATTATATAAAAAAAGTATATAATTTATTGGTTAAATTATTAATTTGATTTTTTTGAAAAAGATCAAAATTAAATCATACATTATCAATTTTTAAAAATATAAAATCAACCTAAATCAAATCAAATAAAAAATAATTGATTTAATTTAATTTTTTAGTTTGAAGCGATTTTTATCCAAACCGTTAATATTCCTAATAGTTGTTATTTAAAGACTTTGGTATGATGCTATGGTTGGCCAATTATGCTGCGTATGCAGCTTGAAGTGTAACGCCGTCATATTTCTTTCCTTTTCTTTTGATTTTCTATGTTCCATTTTTCCAGTAAAAATTGTTTCACCATTTTAAATTCCGTTGAGAAGTAAAAAGAATCCCAACCATAGGATAGTTATTGTACACGTGGCAAAAATCAATAATAGTATTGAGCATTACTGGACTCATTTTTACTAGAGGGGATCTCTTTCCCTCGTTCCATCCACTTCTCAGATGAGATAAATTAGTCCATTGATTATAAATCCAGAACTATAATTCCGGAATAATTTCATCTACATTCCAAAAGACTACGAGTCTTTGATAACCGGTAAAGAGAAATTAATTATAAATCAGTAATTTGGTACTGAAACACTTTGAAGTACCCAACTTCTTCTTTTTAATGCGTAACGATTTGGACATGACATTTAATCTGTCAATTGTTAATTTTAACAAAAAGGGTTATTTTGTTATGTGTAGATGCTATGCTTCTTATTGAAGTAAAAAGAGCTACAAAAAAATTGAAAAACAAAAAAAGAAATTGTAACAGAAAGGACATGCAGTAAGTACAAACAGTAAAAAGTTAAAAAGCTGGCATCGATGGAATCTTGTGGAAATTTGAGGTTTGATTGGTGCACTTTTTACTAAGCCAAAAAAGAAAAAAAAAAAAAAAGTTTGCCACATTGGAGGATTATAAGAGACTTGATTTACAAGTTAAGAACCACTAACTAGTAATAGGCCACTTTTTTAGTCACAGTTTGAGAATTGTTTAACTTTAAACTGCAAAGATTCCAATATGATTCTTCTTTTAGCATGATGAGAAAGCAAATTTATTGTTGTTCCAGAAGATATTCATGCTTAATTATTCTCATTAAAGGTAATTATCATGTCATTACCAACACTAAATTCCTTTTTTTTCTTTAAGCGTCTTCATTGTCTCCATTCAACACTTAAATACTGGGTATTTTAGTTTTTGTTGTATTGTCTCCATTCAACACTTAAATACTGGGTATGTTGTTTTTGTTGTTGTATTGTCTCCATTCAATATTATTTATTTGATTGACCTTATGCTTGTCCGCTTCTAGGGAGTTTTAAATCTATGGTAGAGTTTAATGGATAATCATGTACAACTTCATTGACTTCAAATTCCTGTTGAATTCAATGCCTATCAAAAAGTGGAATATCCAATCTACTTCTTTCTAAAACATAAAAAAATTAAATCTTTTTAACTTATACACTGATCACAAGGTAAAAGTTACTCCCTATGTTCAATTTTACTTGTATACTATACTAAAAACAAATATTTGCTTTTACTAGACTAGTTTGAAAATTCAAAACAGGATTTTTTTTTGCCACATGGCAGCAACCCAATTGGTCAAGTAATTGTAGTTCTCCAAACTACTCAAGCTGCCGTATGGCCACAAGCATTTAGCCACGTTGTGGATTCCCGTTAAAGCAATCGTCAAACATTTAAAGAGAAAAAGTGAGGCCACCTAAGCTCTGCCCAACTTATTTGGAGTTTTTGACATATATATACTCCTCCAGTTGTAGCTCCAGAACAAACCAAAAACACAACTCTTTCTAAAATTCTTACACTTCCAACCAATTTTCTTCTTTCTGAAATGGATTGGACCAGAGGCCATACCATAGGCCACGGCTCCTCTGCCGCCGTCTTCGTTGCAAAGTCACGTTTCTCCAATGAAGATTTTGCTATCAAGTCAGTGGAGCTATCCCAGTCACAGTTATTACAAAAGGAACAGAAAATTCTGTCCGAATTGTGCTCACCTTATATAGTTAGCTACAAGGGGTGCGATGTTACAAAAGAAAACGATAAACTCATGTTTAATCTTATGATGGAGTATATGTCGGGCGGCACAATTTCCGATGAAATTCGGAAACAGGGTGGTCGGATCAACGAGCCGTTGATCGGATATTACGCGAAGCAAATTGTACAAGGATTAGAGTACCTACATTCAGGGGGCATAGCACACTGTGACATTAAGGGGCACAACATTTTGGTGGGTATAACCGGTGCCAAAATTGCCGACTTTGGTTGTGCCAGGTGGGTTGATCATGCAGAGAGGGACGGTGGCGCGGAGCCAATTGGAGGAACGCCGATGTTCATGGCACCAGAGGTTGCGCGTGGTGAAGAACAGGGGTGTCCAGCTGATATTTGGGCAGTGGGATGTACAATTATTGAAATGGCCACTGGTGGATCACCGTGGACTAATGTGACAAACGCAGCTTCACTGCTTTACCAAATTGCATTTTCTGGGCAATCCCCAGCAATCCCAAAATTCCTCTCTTTACAAGCAAGGGATTTCTTAAACAAATGCTTGAGAAGAGATCCAAGAGAAAGATGGACAGCTAAACAACTCCTCAAACATCCATTTCTTGAAGAATCCAATTCGAATTCCACGGCAAATCAAGATTTTGTGACAAGCTCCCCAACAGGCATTCTTGATCAAGACATTTGGAATTCAGAAACAATGGATTCTACAATACAAACAGTGAGCTCAATGGAGTCTCCTTTGCAAAGGTTAAGAAAATTGGATTTAAATTCAGGAGAACCCAATTGGAGATGGGACGATCAGCAATGGGTCACAGTTAGAAGAAGCAGTGAATAGCTAACACAATTCTTGCTGTAAATTTTGTACTATACAGCAGAACGCTGTAAAAGGAAAAATTCTTGCTGTAAATTTTGTACAGTTAAATTCATGACGAAAACGCCTTGAATGATACTCCTAGTAAATTATTTAAAAATCTCAAAATCTATCACAAGTCAGTCACACGACTTAAATCAGCCGTGAGAAAGAAACTCCATTTTCTTGAGTGCATCATTGCAAATCAGCAAACGTTTTTTATGCCCATAATCTTTATTTGTCCACGGTAATTTGCCTCCCACCAAATATATTTAAACTTGACCTCAGTAACTTTCAGCAAATATTTGCAATATTCAATCATAGTCCTAAAAGGGTGACATTGAATATCTTTTTGATAAGTTAAATAATATAATTCTTTATATTCCAATTTTTGGCTACAATTCATTTGATACTCCGGTATACTTATATAACGGAACGTGCAAGCAAACAATGCCTCATTATTGTAAAAGTTAAGAAAGTTGTCTTTAAACTCACAGAAGAAGAATAAAACAAATTTATTGGATAGAGATAGATTTGGTGGCCCAAAGCTTCCAAACCCACCTTCATAAGAAAAATAAAATAAAATAAAATGGTCCCATAAAGTTTGTCTGTAAGATTTGTTGGAGCAAATAAATTATATAGTAGTACCATGAATTTAATTAAACTGCCTTGCAAGATGCTATCACACCAGAGTTCCCTTGAGAATTTTTAATGATTTTTTTACCTCTCAAGAAATCAATACACCCTACATTTCAATTTATTTGACTTAGTTTGACTTGACGCGTAGTTTAGGAAAATAAAAAAAGACTTTTAAATTTTGTGGTCTTAAATTAAAGATATGTAAAATATACCAAAATGTTATTTAATCTTATGATTTTAATAATGTTATGTGAAAATTTGAAATTAAGAATTGCTAAAAAGGGAAAGAATCATTCTTTTTAAAATGGACTAAAAAGGAAAGTAGACCAAACAAATTGAAACGGAGGGAGTATATGATTATTGCTAGACCAAACAAATTGAAAAAACAAATTGAAACGGAGGGAGTATATGATTATTGCTTCAACTTGGAAAAGTAGCTGCATCTTTTTTAAATGTGACTGAAAATGGATAAGAAATAATGTGAAGACTCAAAATATCAAATATCTTGATTCTGAGATATGTTCAAATGATTGTTTCGTAAAGGACAATATCTTCCCATATAGTATCATTAACCTTTTTTTTAAAAAAAAAAATTCCAAATAGCAAAGCAAGTTCCATACTTTTATCAAAAACTACTTTAGTCCAAACTCCAAAGGGAACTTCTAGTTGAGAAATGACAGTGAAATGTTAGATATTTCACGTGTGCAAAAACCGTACTTTCTCCGTTTTATTTACTTAACCTAGTTGACTTGACACGTTTCTTAAAAAATAATTTATTAAGGGGTTGTTTTATTAAATTATCATAATTAACTATGCTTTGAAAAATAAATTTAGCTACATTATTTTATATAAATAATAAGAGTAATACTGAGACGGAGGGAGTAGTGGATAAGTATGTCACCAAATTCGAAGTCCTTCAAGAGGGAAATACCTAATTACGAAAAAGTAAGAAAGCAACATGTATACTCTATACAATATCCCAAGATAAGTAAATTGTTTGTACGCAAAATCACGATTTTTAATACGTATGAATAAGAGTTGTAGTAGAGTGGTAAGTACTCATTCATTTTTAACGTCTTGAGTTTGAATTCCTTTAGGTATGGAGTCTCCTTTGCTAGGGAACACTTTATCCTTCAATGTAAAACATTTTGGCATGGATTCAAATGTAATTGAATTTCATTGCGAATATCGAACACCAAATTTAATTGGACTTTCATAAGTATGCTCTTGGTGTCATATTAGCCACACTGTTAATAGCCCCAAAAACTATCGCCGCGTATGTCACATAATAAATTGTCAACCACACAAAGGGGTAAAAGCTAAAGACAACACCACGTTGGCATACCTTCTAAAGTGATAGGAAGAAAAAAATGAATGGCTAAATCTACTCCTTACAGATAATATGAAGAGATAAGTTTTTTTAAAATTTTTTATCATTCGGTATTTCGATCTTCCTTTTGAAATTTAATTAATTTAAATTCATATTGATAAAATTTTACTCCGGAACTAAAGCACCCATCAAAAATGACTTCATTTTTTTTTACTCAAACTCAAAAACTTTATTTAATAATGAAAAATTACTTATCACTCCTGTTAAAACATTTATGTACTAGGTAGACATGATACAAAGGCAAAACATATGATTGGGAAGTGCTAACAAGTACAAACGTGTGTACATGCCCAACTGAATTAATGTGTAGCTGTCGTGTGACGCAAATTTAGTTAGTATGTATTCTTCTATACAAAAAGAGGATCATTAATATAATACCACACACAAAAATCTCCAACCAATCATCTACACTTGTCATTATAAGATTGTGAATCTTTTTTTTTTTTTTAAAAAAAGAACTCTTGGAATAAAGATCCTAACCTGTGTTCCTACCTTCCACTACTATACTACTATATATATACGTGAAATCCAACAATTAAACAACATAGCACCCACTTGTCCTCATTTACTATTTGCCTGCAGGCAACCAACTCCTGTCTACCATCTTCCCATGTTGCATTGCATTTAACTTCTAATATAATAATAGGATAAAATAGTCTTTATACTATCAAAGCATTTTAAAATATATACAAATAATTACTTATAAACATTTGGATTCGTAACTAAGAGAATAAGATAGATTACATGCTTTTACAAATTAAATATAAGTTGCCAAAAAAATAAATAAGAGGGAGTTGTTCGAATAGTAAGCACCTCTCACTTTCAATTCTAAAGTTGTGGGTCCAGGCTCTAATGGAGCAAAAAGGGTGGAATAAGCGTGCAAATAAAAAATATAACAAGTAAAGTGATCTGGAGGGTCCTCTAGTCCATATTAAGTGAATTGTTGGAGTATGACAAACCCCTTAAAAAAATATTTAAGGACATAAATTAAAGGTTACTTTTCACTATTACCTTTGTAATTATTCCCAAACTATTTTCCTACAAAATGTAAAGTAGTTAAGAACCCCGTTAAAAAGAAGGATAAATATGAAAAAGGTCTCAACAATTCTCTTGAACTTTGAGAAAATCACGTATACAGTCTGAAGTACCCAACTTCTTCTTTAATGCATAACCATTTGAAATTGAACATGACATTAAATCTGTAGATTGTTTTAAAGAGGTTATTTATTGACTTTGGAATTCAGTTCCCATCAAAATGTTGAGTTAATGTCATATTTATTGGAAAATGCAGGAACTGCTGGACAATTACTAAACTAGAGCAGAATTTAACTGCAGTTGGTGTGTGCATTCAACTTAACTTACTTCTTTCATAACCGGTAAAGAGAAATTAATATATACATCCTTAATTTGGTACTCCCTTGATGTCTATCAGTGGCGGAGACATGATTTTCACTAAAAGGTTCAAAATATGAATATGTATACATAGGAATTAGCTGAAGGGGTTCAACATCTACTATACATACATAAAAATTAATTTTAATCATACATAAATAGTGTAATTTTTCGCCGAAGAACCCCTAAGCCTAATATAAGGTGGCTCCGCCTCTGCCTTCCGTCCCATATTAGTTGGTCACTTTTCTTTTTACGCGCATGTTAAGAAATCATAAATAAGAATGAAGTTTTACTAGTCCACTCCTTAAGAATTTTTTTTAGAACTTTACAAACAAGTGTGAACACTTTCAAAAAGAATTAATTGCAAGGGTAATATGAGAAAAAATTTAATTACTGCTTTCTTGATTTAATAAGGTGTTCAACTAATATACTAATATGAGACAACTATTTTTAGTATAGTGATCAACTAATATGAAACAGAGGGAATAATAATGAAACAGTCTAGAGTACCCAACTTCTTTTTTAATTAATGCATAACCATTTGGACATGACATTTAATCTGTAAATTGTTCAAACAAAGGGGTTAATTATAATGTGTAGAGTAGATGCTATGCTTCTTGTAGAAGTAAACAGAACTAAAATTATACTCCATTCGTTCACTTTTATTTGTCCATTATGCTAAAAATATATTTTCATTTTTACTTATTACTGATAACATATCAAAAGAAAGAGAAAAGACATCAAATACACCCTGAACTTATTTTGAAAAGTCGATTTCACACTCAAACTAATATGGTGATCTATTACACACCTATACATATTAAAAGTGAATTTAATACCATCCTGAGACGTATAACACCACTCTCACAATATGTGGTGTTTTACATTCGCCACCACGTCAGCACCACGTCAGCGCCATGCCAGAAATTATAATTTTTTTTTCTTTTTTTCTTTAATCATTAATTTTTCTTTTGTTAATTATATTTACATACATTAATCCCTAATTAACTATTAAAATCCTCCAATAATTATATCTTCTTCATCACTAAATCTCATCTACTCCATCTCTCATCTTACCGGAAAAATCATATCCGGCCACCATCATCATCAATTCTTTGCTCTTCTCCACCAACATATCTCCTTCAATTCTTTTTCGTCACCCATCACCATTACCATTATCGATTTCTTTTTTTTCACCACCTTTAATTCCTCCTTCTTCATCACCCACCACTAGCAAACCCACCACTATATTATTGTTTTTAATTTTTTTTTAAAAAGAACAAACTGAAATAGAGAAATTATAATTTGTTCATATAAGAGGTGAGTGTAAAATCAATCATAGTCCCTTTATTTTAGAATTTTAGATATTTTCTTACTTTATGTCATTATTCATTTTTCATTTTCTCTTTGAAAATTTTTAAGCAATAACATGACTTTATTTTCATTTGACGATTGGAAAGTGATTTTTTTTAATTGTGAAACATCATTGCGAATTTAAACATTTGGGATAAAAATGACAGATCTAAAGTCTAATTTTTAAATTAATTAAAAATATGCGGTGGTCAAGGTGGTATTCCCATGGAAATGGGGAAGAAGAAGAGGAGGAGGAGGAGGAGGAGTATCTTAAAAGAATTAGTATTTTACAAAGAAAAAAAGAAAAAAAGACAGAAAAATAGATATTTTTTATTTATTTTTATTTTTTGTGCCACATCAGCACGTAGGGTGATATTAAATTCACTTTTAATATGTATAGGTGTGTAATAGGTCGTCAGATTAGTTTGAGTGTGAAAATGACTTTTTGGGACAAGTTCAGAGTGTATTTGATGTCTTTTCTCTTAAATATATTTATTTTACCATATTTTACCCTTAACATTAATTACTTATTCTCAAAATTATTTTTTAAAATCTAAGACTAAACATCAATTAATATGAGTATTGTGGTGAAATACTCATATCAATTACTATTAAGATCCGTTTGATCGTGAATATTATTCACTTTATTTCGGAATTCTTGTTTGGCCATAAAAACACCAAATACAACTTCTGATAAACATCTCAAGAGGTTTTTTCACTTTATTTGGTTTCACTTTTTAATTTTCAAAAAAAATTAAATTTTTTATTTTTATAAAATAACCTCATTGAAATTATATTGCATGTTCATTTTATTTTATTTTTTATAAAAAATACATTTGAATTCTAAATATTAACTCCAAATACTATGACCAAACACAACTCCAACTCCAATTTCAACTTTAAAAATTTTAAATAAAGTGAATATGTTTTTTATTTTCATGACCAAATACCTATTTAGTATTAAAGAGTGTACAAAGTCTAAAATAGATAAGTAAAAATGGACGGAGAAAGTAATAAATAAAAAAGAAGAGAGATGTTAGTAAAAGAAAGGGCAGGCAGTTCCAAGTACAAATTAGTTACTACTTAGTAAATGTAAAAAGGTTGGCATCTGATGGAATCTTGTGGAAATTTGTTTTCATATGAAAAAGTGGAATATCCAAAGAATTCAAAAGAAGGTGGTTCAAACAACTCTTATGAAAAGATATTTACCAAACACCTTCCCTAACTCCCAAATTTAATCTTCTAAATCATTACATTACATCCACACAACACAAAGGATCTCAATTCAATGAACCTCAACATTAGGAAAAAAAAATCAAACCATTTTCATAAGATTTAACTTATTATACCCTCCCAAGGTAAAACATATTTGCCCTATTAGTGTATTTTACATATAACTTATCTTACTCTATTTAAAATAATATTAGTTTTATTTTGTAATAAATCATACAAGTAATATGATTATATAAATATTCTTAGACAGAAGTTAAACTCATTTTAATTTGATGTTCATCTATTACACTACTTTGCCACATGACAACTACCCAATTGGCCAAGTAATGTAAGTCTTTCAGCTTCCATAGGCCACGGATCCTTTAAGAGTTACTCTTTCTGCTTCAAAATACTCGTCACAATTTTTCTTTAATAATCAAATAGCGATTTAAATTTTAACCAATATTTTAAGATAGTATTTTTTTGAACTTTTTTCAACATTTGTCACCTCTGAAAGTAAGAAAATAAGGTGAAAACAAGTGGATAAGTATGTCTAAGGCTGACCAAATTCAAAGTCCATCCAAATGGGAAATACCTAATAAGAAAGAGTAAGAAAAGAACATGTATATAGAATACCCCATAGTGAGTCCTAATTTAAATCGTCAACAAATTGTCTGTACGCAAAATCACGATTTTTAACCCAATCCAATCTAACATATACCCAACTTCCACACGTATGCTTTTTGCCAACTTAAAATATAACTTGGCAGCTGTGTCAAATTTATTTGCCAAAATAATAGTGATGTTAGAGTCACAAAACATTATAATAAATTGTCAACCACAAAAGGGGTAAGCTAAAGACATGACCACGTTATAATATTATTACAAGAAGAAAGGGGTTCCAAACCTTTCTAAGTGATATAAGGAACAAAAATGAATGGTTAAACTTACTCCTTACAGATAATTTAAAGAGAAGTATTTATTTTCTATTTAATATTGGATATCTGTTATGAGACTCGATTGATTAATTTGAATTCATATAAGGAAGTTCACTATGGGAGAGGGAAGGTAAATTCTCGAAGTAAGAAATAAAAATCTAATTAAGAATATTTTTTACTTCACCTGCGACGCTTAACGGTAATTTAAAGAGAAAGAAGTGACATATGATAACCTATATAGTAGACATGATACATAGGCAAAACATATATATATATGATTGGGAATAACTGAATAAGTGCAAGTCCAAACGTGAGTACATACCCAACTAAATGTCTAGCTGTCCTGAGGTATAAGTTATAATAGTTCCGAGATAAATTGTAGGATTATTTTATCCTGTATTTGGTTGGAAGTATTAGTTAGTCTTGAAATTATTTATCTCACTATTTATATCATAGTGATAGTGGGTAAAAGAACTTGGGATCGTCGATCTCTTCCTTAAAGATTGGGATGAGTCGATGCCGGTCGATGGTGTGAAAACACTTCCTGATGTCGAATTCCAAAAACCTGCGAGAGGTTCCCCACTCTTCTTTGATCCGTCTTAGGACGGAGTGGAAGCCTCGACCCGAGTGGAAGTGCGATGTGTCTAGAAACTCGAGATCGTAAATGGATTCGAGTACCATTCTGATCGCCTCTTTCATGATCCTTTCTATAGGTAGAACTACAGGATAAGTTATCAATCACATATACATGATGTGATAACTAATTCCAGAATTAATTATCCCGAGATAATTTATTTCTAATCAAACGACCCCTTACTATATTGGAGTAGTAGTAAGGACTACGTGAAAGCCAACACTACACCCACTTGCATGTCCTCATTTACAATTGCCTGCAGGCAACCAACTCCTGTCTATCATCTTCCCATGTTGCATTGCATTTAACTTTTTTAAACTAATGAAATAAAATACTTATACAGTTATACTATCAGATTATATTTATTTAAATAATAAGTATAGGTAATCATTTATAAACAGTAAGAAGGATAATTATTTATTCATTCCCTTTTACTTGTCTAGCATATATATTAAAAACAATTTCTTTTTACTTGCTCATATTAATAAATCAATATTTATTTATTTTCATTTTACCCTTTATCGTTGTTAAGTAATCATTTCTCAAACTTATTTATTTGAATTGAAAGCTTAGTAAATATGGATAAAATAAGTAATGTAGTTACTCAAGTATTAGTAATGTAGGGATTAGTTATGAGTGAATCTATTTATTATTTATGCAAGTATTAGTTATGCAGAGATTAGTTATTCATGTATTAGTTATACATGTATTACTTATTAATTCCACCTTCTATCTTGCATAATATAATACATAGATTCCCTCATAACTTATACATGTATTAGTTATGCGAGTTTCTAAATTGCAAACCAAACACCGTATTAATTTTATACATGAATAATTTACCTTCTAACCAGCTATCAAACGTGATATTACTTATGCATGATTTAATACATGTATAACCCACCTCCAAACCAGTCACCAAACTACCCCCAGTGCACAAGGTTAGAACAATAAGAGAAGGACTAATTCATTTGGAGCAACAATGGTGGCCCTTAATTTCTTACTCTGCGTTGCTTTTTTCAAAGATACCATGTGCCATAAAACTATATGATAATTTCGTAAATATCCATTAAATTAACACCTGTCACTGGAGGAAATGATTAATTAACCTCATCCAACTTTCCTTATTAAGAAAATAATTAATTAAGGAGCTTAACTAATCCAAATTAAAGTGCTTATATAAAGTGATAATATAGTTTAGCTCAAACAACAGCTCTTAATTATTAGCTAACACACACGCCACACCTTCATACATGGGGAGCATTGGCATGGACAATTGGACATGGAGCTGTATATATAATTAATAATAAACTAAATACTTTGCAATTAGATTTAAAATCTTTTATTCTCATGATATCCAACTATAAGTTATTGTACTGGTATCGTGTCATGAGGCCCAATTGATGAGGTAAATCTTTTTTATTTTCCACTTTTACTTTACAACTAATTAACCCCACTTGTTGCGTCACTTAATAAATGTTCTTTTTGGTGAAATTGGTTGCAACTTCTTTCACACCTTTATCTTTTATTCTTCTTTTAACGTCTCTTTTAATCAAATTTGTACTGAAGAATATAATGGAGTTTTTACACTTTAGAATTCAGTTGTTAATAAATAAACTTTCTTTATTATTGTCAAAATATTGCTCTTCAATATCATATTTAGTTGTAGACTCTATGTTGCTCACTCTTCAAAAATGTCAATGGGTGCCTGTCGAATTCTTCAAAAGTGATGTATTTTTGGAGAATTCAACACGAATACAACTTAAAAAATAAAGAGTCCGCACAACTTAGGCTGCACTTGGTGTGTGCATTCTACTGAAGTTAATTTACTTCTTTGATAACCGGCAAAGAGCAATTATAATACGCAGATGCTATGCTTTTTATAGAAGTAAAACATAACTAATTTTTTTTTTTTAAGATGATGTAAAAAGAAAGGGCATGCCGTTTCAGTTAAAAAGTCGACATCTGATGGAATCTTGTGGAAATTTCGATTGGGGCACCAATTCTTCTTGAGCAAAAAAAAGAAAAAAATTACTTTGCCACATGAGAGACTTGATTTAGAAGTTAAGAATAGTGCTTAAGATGGTTTATAAGAATAATCCGGAATATGGTGACATAATAATGCTGGTATTAGTTACGTTTGCATTAATTATGCTGAGATTTTTCTTATGCAGTGTTTAATTTGGTGTATTAAAAATAACATGCATTGCATATTTTTTTTAAAAATAGTTGTTTACAAAAATACCCTCCATAAATATGGTGAAAATGATGTGGAAAAAGTTTTGATAAACAATATCTTTAACCATGCCAATGCATGATTTAGAACCCATATTCTATGACTATTACCATGGATATTCATGTATTAGTTATACACACCTTAATACCAAATAGAGTGTATATCTAATGCAACATTAGCTATACATATGTTAAAAAGTGTACCAAACAAGGTATTAGTATTACACAAAGTTATGCATGAATTATTTTATATAATGCACTCTATCAAACAACCCCTAACTAGTAATAGGCCACATTTGGTCACTATTTGGAAATGGTTTAAACCACAAGGATTCTAAATATGATTCTTTCTTAAGATTGACAAGAAAGCAATTTTTTATTGTTGTTCCAGAAGGTAATCATGCTTAATTATTCTAATAATTAAAGGTAATTATCATTTCATTACCAACACTTTCACCTAATGTCTCCATTCAATAAATTGGTCGTTAATTAACCACTTTTTTTTTTCACCTTTGAATTTTGAAATCTGTCTCTTGTTGAAAGAGTAAACTATTGGTGGTTCAGACTTCAGACAACTCTTATGAAAAGATAGTTACCAAACACCTTCCCTAACTCCCAAATTTAATCTTCAAAGTCATTACATTACACCCACACAAAACAAAGGATCTCAATTCAATGTACCTCGGCCTACTTTTTTCTAAAACATAAAGAAAATATAATAAAATACCCATACAGATACACTCACAACTCACAAGGTAAAAATTACTATTACACTGTCAGTATATCTTGAGGTAGCTTGCGCTATTTTTTAATACTTACTCCATTTTTATGAACTATTCTTTTTACCATTTGAAGGTATTGAACTTAAACTCATTTTGATATTATCATTGCATGCCACGTGGCGGCAACCCAATTGGTTAAGTAATTGTAGTCCTCTAGCCTACTCAAGCTGCCGTATGGCCACAAGCATTTAGCCACATTGTGAATTTCCGTTAAAGCAATCGTCAAAAATTTAAAGAGAAAAAGTGAAGGCCACCTAAGCTATACCCAACTTATTTGTAGTTTTGGACATATATATACATACTCCTTCTATTGCAGCTCCCAAACAAACCAAAACAGAACTCTTTCTAAAATTCTTCCATTTGCTACCAATCTTCCTCTTCTGATATAAAATAAATGGATTGGACCAGAGGCCATACCATTGGCCACGGCTCCTCTGCCGCTGTCTCCGTTGCCAAGTCACATTGTTCTGACGAGGTTTTTGCTGTCAAGTCAGTGGAGCTATCGAAGTCACAGTTGTTGCAAAAGGAGCAGAAAATTCTGTCCCAATTGAGCTCTCCTTATATAGTTAGCTACAAGGGGTACGATGTTACGAAAGAGAAGGACACACTCATGTTTAATCTTATGATGGAGTATATGTCGGATGGCACACTTTCCGATGAAATTCGGAAACAGGGTGGTCGGATCAACGAGCCGTTGATAGGGTATTACGCGAAGCAAATTGTACAAGGATTAGAGTACCTACATTCAGGGGGCATAGCACACTGTGACATTAAGGGGCACAACATTTTGGTGGGTATAACCGGTGCCAAAATTGCCGACTTTGGTTGTGCTAGGTGGGTTGATCCGGCAGAGAGGGACGGTGGCTCCGCGGAGCCAATTGGTGGGACGCCAATGTTCATGGCACCGGAGGTTGCGCGTGGGGAAGAACAGGGATGTCCAGGTGATATTTGGGCATTGGGATGTACAACTATTGAAATGGCCACCGGTGGATCGCCATGGACCAATGTGACAAATGCAGCTTCATTGCTTTACCAAATTGCATATTCTGGGGAATCCCCTGTAATTCCAAAATCCCTGTCTTTACAAGCAAAGGATTTTTTAAACAAATGCTTGAGAAGAGATCCAAGAGAAAGATGGACAGCTAAACAACTCCTCAAACATCCATTTCTTGATCAAGATTTTGTGACAAGCTCTCCAACAAGCATTCTTGATCAAGACATATGGAATTCAGTGGAGGTATCAGAAATCATGGATTCTACAATATTACAAACAGTAAGCTCAGTAGACTCTCCTCAGCAAAGGTTAAGAGAATTGGGATCAAATTCAGGAGAATCGAAGTGGAGATGGGGTGGTGATGAGAGATGGATGACAGTTAGAAGAAGCAGTGTATGAAACAATTACAGCTAAAACTCTTGCCGTACAATACAAACAGAAGGCAATGGAACCAATATGCAGTGATGGAGAAAGTGACACATTGAGGAAGAATTGGACCTCTTGAAAATCTCCTCTCACCGTCGGAGCAGGGTCGGTGGGAGCAAGAAATGTCGACTCTTCTCTCTTCTCTTTTGCTCCCTCTTGATGATTAGTGATTATGAAGATAATGGGAGTTTCAATTTTGCTGCAAAACAAGCTTACATAATTGTATGACCATTTGTCAAATTTAACAGAATGTGAAAGCAAACAATTGTTCATTATTGTAATTCATACTAATAGTTGAAGAAAAATCTCTTCATTCAATTGAGACAAACGGGTCTTAAAAGTGTAACCTCACAAACAAGAGCCCAATTTTATTGGATAGAGATAGATTTGGTGGTCATCCTAGAAAATTAAACACTTACATAATGCTAGCTTAGATAGATAAGTAAAATACCTAATAGTTGAAGTGTAAGATTTGCAAAAAAAAAAAAAAGATGGTTCAAATCTGTTTTAAAATGTTAACAGAAAAGAAAAAGAAGTGGATAAGTATGTCAAAGGCTGACCAAATTCAAAGTCCATCAAAAGGGGAAATACCTAATAAGAAAAAGTCAGAAAACAACATGTATATAGAGTACTCCTAAATAATTCCTAATTTAATCGTCAACAAATTGTCTGTACGCAAAATGACGATTTTTAACCCAATCCAATCTACCATATACCCAACTTCCACACGTTTGCTCTTTTGCCAACTTAAAATATAATTTGGTAGCTCTGTCTATTTTATTTGCTAAATAACAGTGCTGTTAGAGTCACAAACATTATACGCAATAAATTGTCAACCACAAAAGGGTGATAAGCTAAAGACAAGACTATGTTATCATATTATTACAAGAGGAAAAGGTTTCCAAACCTTTCTAATTGATATAACGAACAAAAAATGAATGGCTAAGCCTACTCCTTGCAGATAATTCTTTTTGTGTTCCATCCGATATATTTGGTAATCGTTACGGATCCGATTAATTCGAATCTCTCTTCAAAGGTGACTTTAGCCTCAAAGCTCCGAGCCGCAAACTATAATTAAAAATGAAAGAATATTTATTACTTTACCCGTGCTTAAGGATGATTTAAAGAGGGAGAAATGAAATATGATATGATTGGGAATTAAGTGCAAGTACAAACGTGGGTACATGCTTAACTAAAATTAATGTATAGCTGTCCCTGTGACGCAATTTTAGTTACGTCCACTTAATAAATGCATTCTTCTTCAAAAGAGGATCATTAATATCACACACAAAATTTCCAACCAACAATCCACACTTGGCTCAATTTTTTATTTAAAATATATTATAAAAATAAAGATCCTAACCTCTGTTCCTACCTCCTTCGAGTGTTCGACTATTAGGGGTCGTTTGGTATGAGGGATAAAAATAAATAGTCCTGGAATAAAATAAATAGTTCAGAGATAAAATTTTGGTGTCTTGTTTGGTTTTTAAGTTCGGGATAACTTATCCTACCATTTTATACCGTAGTGATGGAATAAGTTATCTCATACATATGGTGGGATAACTTATCCCGAAATAGCTAATACTAGAATAACTAATTCCGGGACAACTTTTTCCTAACCAAACGACCCCTCACTATATTGGAGTAGTAGTAAAGGACTACGTGAAAGCCAACAATTAAACAATTGCATGTCCTCATTTACAATTGCCTGCAGGCAACCCACTCCTCTCTATTATCTTCCCATGTTGCATTGCACTGAATTTTTTATACTAATTAAATAAAATATTATATTATCAGATCACTTAAAAAATAAGTATAAATAATTACTATTTATAAATCGTGGGGTAATTGTTTATCTGTTAATTTTACTTGTATATATTTGTTTTTACTTGTTTTCTTTAGCATATCAAAAGAGAATTAACTATGTTTTATTCAATTTTACACTTAAGTAATTATTTTTAAAATTTATTGAAGTACTGCAATCAAATTTAAATTCCAGAGCTAAGTAAACATGTGCAAGTTAATTAGTACTCTCTTTGTCCTAATTTATGTGCACAGTTCAGATTTCGAAAGTCAAATAATTTACGTTTGACCGTGAATTTGAGCATGGAATCTTCAAATTTTATGAAATAAAATTTATATATTTGAAAACTACGTAAAAAGTACTATAAGTCACAATAATTGACAATTCAAAATATTGAAAAGATATATGAAAATATTATGATCAAAGATAAACTTGTTTGAATCTCGAAATTCGAAAGGTGCCACATAAATTGAAACATAGAGAGTAAATAATAAGCTTTCTTAAGTAGAGCCTAAAATATAACTAACGGAATGACGTACTTTCTTATTCAGAAATAATTTGAATTTAAACATCTCATTTTATCTCTAGTGAGATATTTATAACCATAAAATGTTTAAAATTATTTTAGATCACAAATTGTAAAAAAAAATAAAAAAAATAAAAAAGATTGTGTCCAGTCAATATACCACCACATATAAATTAGGAGGGAGTAATTCTTTTACGTGAGAAACTCAAATCAGCAAAAGAAAAGAAAGTATTTTGTAAGTTTATTTAAGAAGTAATCAATTGCCTCATTTTTGGTTCTTTTTTTCAGAGGGGTTAGAATTAGTACCATAAGAGAAGGATTAATTCACGTGGAGCAACAGTAGTGGCCCTTTCTTACACTGCTTTGATTTCTTAAACAAAGACAATTCATTTCCCATACAAAATGAACTGTTAATTTCGAAAATATTCATGATACACCTGTCACTCGACGAATGATTAATTAGCCATCATCCATGAGGAAAAGTTTAATTAAGGAGCTTAACTAATCCAAATTAAAGCTGCTTAAATTGATAATACTGTTTAGCTGAAATAACAACACCACTTAATCATTAGATAACCGACACGGGCATGACATGGAGATGGGAGTATAATTAATAATGACTTAATACAGAATCGGTGTCTTAAACTTGTAGAATATTTCATTTAGACACTCAAACTAAGTCATAATTCAATTGAACACATCAATTCCTAATAAGGTGTTTCATTATACACTTTGAGTTCAAATTTTGAATTTCTTTTTGCGTGTGTTCGCATTCATCTATTAGGTAGTTAAGTTAATCACGTAATGTATGTCATTTTCTTTCATTATATGCATTTGCCTCAATAAGCACTAAAACCTCATATATTTTCCACTTGAGGTTGATGTGCATAATTAAACGAAATGATATTTTATTTGGTTAACTTAACTATCTAATAGATAAATGAAAACACGAGCAATTTCTTTTAAAGAATTTGAATCGAAACTGTCCAATTGAAACACTTTATTAACACTTCAGGTGTTCAATTGAAATAAGACTTAATTCGAGTGTCTAAATTGAATATTCTGACAAGTTTAAGAGGCTAGCTATGTATTACGACATTAATAAACTATAACTTGTATCCAGTTGATCCAAGTTGGTGTGTGCATTTAACTGAAGTAAACTTACTTCTTTGATAACCGGCAAATAGAAATTAATACGTCCGTAATTTGGTAGTCTGAAGTACCCAACTTCTTTAATGCGTAACCATTTGGACATTGACATTTAATCTGTTGATTATTAATTTTGCAAAGGGGTTAATTATAAAATGTGTGAGTAGATGCTATGCTTCTTATAGAAGTAAACATAACAAATTATTATTATTTTTTAAGAAAGAGATGTTAATTAAAAGAAAGGGCATGCAGTTCAAGTACAAAATTGTTACTAGTAAAAGTTAAAAAGTCGGCATCTGATGGAATCTTGTGGAAATTTGAGGGATGATTGGTGCACTTTTGTTTTTAAACCAATTTTAAAACTAATTTGCCACATTGGAGGATTATAAGAGACTTGATTTAGAAGTTAAGAACCACTATTAGTAATAGGCCACTTTTAGTCACTGTTTTGAGTATTGTTTAAACCGCAAGGATACCAAGTATGATTCTTGCTTTAGCATGATGAGAAAGAAAATTTTTTTGTTGTTCCATAAGGTGATTACCAACACTTTCATCAAATGTCTTCATTCAATAAATTAATTGGCCGTTAACCACTTTTTTTCACCTTTGAAATCTGTCTCTTGTTGAAAGGCTAAACTAGAGAATATTTGATTTGATTGACCTTCTAATTGTCCTCTTCCAGGAAGTTAAAAATCCATAGGTAAAGCTTAATGGATAAACATGTAAAACTTCATTGACTTCAAAGCCCTATATGTCAAAAAGTGGAATATCCAAAGAATTCAGTAGATGGTGGTTCAAACTACTCTTATGAAAAGATACTTACCAAACACCTTCCCTAACTCCCAAATTTATTCTTCAAAGTCATTACACCCCACACAAAAATTTAATCTTTAGGTAACTTGCCCTATATTTCATACTATTCCATTTTCGTGGACAAATATTATTGATTGTGTAAAACATATTTTCTTCTACCGTTTAAGTATATAGAAGTTAGAACTCATTTTGATACTACCATTGTATGCCACATGGCAACAACCCAATTGGCCAAGTAATGGTAGTCCTCCAAACTAATCAAGCTGCCGTATGGCCACAAGCATTTAGCCACGTTGTGAATTCACCAGTAAAGCCATTGTCAAACTTTTAAAGAGAAAAAGTGAGGCCACCTAAGCTCTACCCAACTAATTTGGAGTTTTGGACATTCAACCTATTATATATATACTCTGTTTGTTGTACCTCCAAAACAAACCACAAACAGAAGTCTTTCTAAAATTCTTACATTTCCAACCAATTTTCTTCTTCTGAAATGGATTGGAGCAGAGGCCATACTATAGGACACGGCTCCTCTGCTGCCGTCTCCGTTGCCAAATCACGTTTCTCCGACGATGTTTTTGCTGTCAAGTCCGTGGAGCTATCCAAGTCACAATTGTTGCAAAAGGAGCAGAAAATTCTGTCCCAATTGAGTTCCCCTTACATAGTTAGCTACAAGGGGTACGATGTTACGAAAGAGAAGGACAAACTCATGTTTAATCTTATGATGGAGTACATGTCGGATGGCACACTTTCCGATGAAATTCGGAAACAGGGTGCTCGGATCAACGAGCCGCTGATCGGGTATTATACCAAGCAAATTGTACAAGGATTAGATTACCTACATTCAGGGGGAATAGCACACTGTGACATTAAGGGGCACAACATTTTGTTAGGTAAAACCGGTGCCAAAATTGCCGACTTTGGTTGTGCCAGGTGGGTTGATCATGGTGCGGAGCCAATTGGAGGAACGCCGATGTTCATGGCACCAGAGGTTGCGCGTGGTGAAGAACAGGGGTGTCCAGCTGATATTTGGGCATTGGGATGTACAATTATTGAAATGGCCACTGGTGGATCACCGTGGACTAATGTGACAAACGCAGCTTCACTGCTTTACCAAATTGCATTTACTGGGCAATCCCCAGCAATCCCAAAATTCCTGTCTTTACAAGCGAAGGATTTCTTAAGCAAATGCTTAAGAAGAGATCCGAGAGAAAGATGGACAGCTAAACAACTCCTCAAACATCCATTTCTTGAAGAATCCAATTCTAATCAAGATTTTGTGACAAGTTCCCCAACAAGCATTCTTGATCAAGACATTTGGAATTCAGAAACAATGGATTCTACAATATTACAAACAGTAAGTTCAATGGATTCTCCTCTTCAAAGGATAAGTAAATTAGGTGTGAATTCAGGAAAACCAAACTGGTGTTGGGCTGATGAGATTTGGACCACAGTTAGAAAAACCTGTGACCAAAATGAAGGACATGATGACAAGATAGCTTGTGGGACAATGACAGCTTTTTCTGGAAGTCCTAAAATGGAGCTGGAAAGCTGTTTTGGTAGTGAGGAGTTGGAAATAAATTACTTAGATGATAACTTTTGCTGTAACAAAGTAGTAGTACGAAAGAGCTCTGTAATTAGCAGTCTCAATTTTCCGAGGCATTTGACATATTCAGTAAATAAAATTCATTGTTCATAAACAATTCATTCTTTTTACCTCTTTTTTTGGGGTTAAATTATGCTTTATTACTGACAAAAGGGTTAAAATCTTCAAAGAAATTTCTTTTTTCCTTGTCGGTGTGCAAAGGTTAAAAATAATGAATGATGGGACTTTAACAAATTACTAAGGCAGGTAGAGCACAGCTGTTGGGAAAGGAGAGATTTGTTAACAAAGCAAGCAAGTATCATGTATTAAATCTCACTGAAAATGACAAGTCATATTGTACATATGGGATCTTGCTAAGATTTCATTTTTCATGTAAAAATATTTTTTCGTGAAACATGTGTTACTTTAGAGAATAGAAAAATTAGTTAAGCTCATCAATGACATAAGTCATTGCTAATCCAGTTGGTGTGAAGTGTTTTCTTTTAAACGTAAGGCAATCAAACACTAAAAATACAATTTCATCAAGCAATTTTTTTTCCTGACATATATACCAAATGTATCAACAACATACCTAGTATAATTTCACAAGTGTGGTACGGAGAGAGTGATGTATACACAGCTTTACCCCTACCTAGTGTAGGTAGGGAGGATATTTCCGATAGATCATCGGCTCAAGAAAAGTATATCAAAAGTCAAGTATGTAAAGGAAATAAGTAGTGAAGAGCCATGCTGAAAATAATGGAAAAGAGAACAATAGCAAAAACAACATACCTAGTGTGATTTCACAAGTGTGGTATGAGAAGAATGGTGTGTACACAACTTTACCCTTACCTTGTGTAGGTAGGGAGGATATTTCTGATAGACCCTCAGCTCAAGTAAAGTATACCAAAAGTCAAGCATATAAAGGAAATACAATAGTGACAAGCTAGCCATGCTAAAAATAAAAAAAGAGAATAATAACAACAACAAATAATACGAAAACCGAAGCAAAGAAAACAAGTCATACCAAATGTATCCCAAGTGGAAATTAAATTGAAAGGGAAATAAAGGAGGAAAGTTATCAATGAAAAATTGAACAAAAATCAACCACTTGAGATGTACTCTGACTCTACTGTCTGTCTATCTTTATTATATATATTTTCAGAGTAGTCAGTCAAAAGATATATTTGGTAGGAAAACTGAATATTGTTCATTGCCTCTACTACTTGGAAGGGCTATAACCTACTCAAGTCATGTAATTTTTTTTCAATTTTTTTTTTTTGGAAAATCAGATTTAGGTAAAGTTTGGATTGAAGTTTCAAAATGTGTTTGGTCACAGTTTTTAGAAACATATTTCACTTTGTTTTTGGAAAACATGAAACATGAATTATACTCGTAAATTTAAAAAACTATCAAAAATATCCATAAGTTTAGCACAAAATTGTCATTTTATAAAGAACTACTAGCTACTATAATTCGTCAAATAGCAAGAAGTTACGAAGATTTATCAGTGCAAAAAAAAAAGGTAGTAACTAGCTATTCTTTAATATAGAGTGTATTTGGTATGGAGGAAAATATTTTCTAGTATTCTCATGTTAGGTTGGTGAAATATTATTTTTGGAAAACAAGCTCCTTAAAAATAAGGAAAATGAGCTCCCTAATGAAAGTAAGGAAAATAAGCTCTACTAGTGACATTCCACATTGATTGTGTCCTTTCATGCACCCTCTAACACACCTCATCTTCACCCCAACCCCCATAGCCCTTATTCCCACCATCTCACACCCCTATCTCATCATCCCCACCTCCAATAGTATTTGTCTAAATTGTATACAAATGCTTTTAGAATAATAATTTTTGCTTACCTACCGAACACAAAAAAAAAAGAGTAGAAAACCAACTTATTTTCTAATTATTTTTTTTCAAGAAATCATTTTCCTTCATACCGAACACACTCATAATCTTCCCATATTCTACGAACAATTTCTTCACTGCGAGTATGCATTTTCAGATCAGATGGCCAAAACAGGTAGATAGAAATTAGTTGGGATCATAAATAAATAATTTTTTTTAATAAAACACAAAAAAAATTGGAGTAAATATTTTGTCTCATAAAACAAGTTTTTAGCAGAATTTGAGATTTGATTTTCAAAATCTCTCAAAAATTAGATAAGTTCTATGGTCAAACAGATATTTGTAAAAAAGAATTTCCAAAAGTGCTTCAAAAATCTATGGTCAAACGAGCCTTAAAACTATTAACAAAACTATCTAATTTAGATATTGTTATTTCTGATCTACAATTTGAATTGGTGTTTGAGATTTAGCCAAAGTCACCACCTCACCATCTTTGCTCCTTTTTATTGATGTCCCATGTTCGTCCCATTGAAATACTGCCTTATACTAGTTCATATTGGGCCAGGTCAGTGTTGTGGGTCTATTTGGTACATCACAATAGCCAAACACGGGGACTTTTTATATATATATATATATATATAAAAGTAATTAATTTGTAAAAAACATAGTCACGTTTTTACATAAAAATATCTCCAAAGGTATCCGTATTGAAGCGCATGCATATTGAAGCAGCTTAAGGATCCATATATATAAGTAATTAGTTTGTAAAAAATATAGTCACGTTTTTTTTACATAAAAAATATCTCCAAAGGTATCCGTGTTGAAGCGCATATTGAAGGAGCTTAAGGATCTGCAGAAAGATCCCCCACTTCATGCATCGCTGGTATATCCGCTCTATATCATTCTTTTGCCTTCCACTTTAAATTATTTTGTGATTGCTTAGTTTATGTGCTAGTTTTGTTAGCTAAAAGGTCAATGTATATATAACATATATGTAATAATAAGTGACGATTCCAATTTACAAAATGGTCGTTGTATGTATAATGTATCGATATTGTATAAATAGTTATGTAATGTATTGATATTATATAAATACTGTATAATCATGAATATATGATGCATAGCTATGTATTAGATATGCATATATATTCATATATATTGTTTATACAATACTTATACATTTCAACAAGTGAAATCTTTTAATTTCGACCAACTCAAAATCTCTTCTAAACAGTCCCAAATTTTAAAGATGAGCTCCTTTCGAAATGCAACAATATACCCACACAGGTGCAAACATGCATCTTTGTCCGGCTTGAAGTCTGGAGTCCACTGCTCCAACCTGTCCATATATATCAATTACTCTTTTAAAGAACATGTTTTTACAATCTTCTTCGATACTCAAATTCAAGAAAAAGAGTTCATAAATCAAAAGCCCCTATTTTAGGTCTGATTTTCAAGAATTTACCCACTAAAGTGAGTTTTCAATGTTGGGCCATTACACCATAATAATTTTTATATTTGAATATTACAACTAGTATGCGTACACCATTATGAGTGGTGATTCTTGCCTTGACTTCATATCTGTCATTGGAGCTAGGACTCGAAGAAGTAAGAGTGGCAGCTATTACATAAGAGAATTCTCTTTTGGTTCTTAAAAGGCAAATTGTTAGCATACATATAAATTTTATTTGAATTATTCAAAGAGCAAAACATTACATATATTTTTGGTCCATTTTATTTTAATCATGCATAATATAAATTACATAAGAAAGCATATTATGTCTCACATAGATAGATAGCTGAAATATAATATTATTTCCTTATATAATCTTCACATTAGTTTTTGAAGTTGAGTTATAACTTATATCAAATATTTCTTTTTTCATGATATCATAGTACAAGACTTTAAATAAATGTATTTCTAAATAACATAATATCAATGCCAGTAACTCTATTTGTAATGACACTAATCCTTCCAATTATTCTCTATTATTTTCCTTTTGTGGCACCATACTCATTCATGTAACATCTAACACCTGATATATCTCCATTTTTTATTTCTCGACCAACACTCGTTACACAAATAAGTACACAAGAATCAAAATCGCTATGTAAACTAAATGGTACTAGTATATAAGATTCAAATCTTTAAGCTATATATTACCTACTTAGTTTGCACAATAATTTCTGTTGAACTCATAAATAGTAAAGGAACAAGTATATATATATATATATATTTGTTACTCAATTACAATATACCTTATAACCTTTGAAAAATTAAATACCCTTAAGAATAATGTTGGCTCAGTCTAAAATAATATTGTGTTCATATATTGCAAGACACTAGAGTTCTCTCGTCTGATGTTTGCAACAAGTTATAAAATTTTAAATCGTGCTCTAAGTTTTCTTATAAAACTTTCAATTTGCTAAAAGAAAATCTTTAGATCGTGATATTAAAGGTCTATAAATTACAAGAGAAATAAAAAAATCATCAACAACAACATACTCATTTCATAAGTGGGGCCTGAAGAGAGTGGGGCGTTCGCAGACCTTACCCAACCTCTGCCCTTGAGGAGGTAGAGAATAAAGAATAAATTAAGAATACAAAAATAAAGAAGCTGAGATAAAGAATAAAGCATATTCAAGAAAAGAAAAATATTGACAATGAAAATAAGAATAACAAATATAATGTAAAAGAAATAACTTTAGAAAAGTAATGTAATAGTAATAGAATTATAATATTCTAAAAAGGGATAACTGGGGAGAATTTATGTACCTCAACTTAATTACCCCAGTAATAGCAAAGTTGACTCGAAATGACTTGTTCTCCTTTGCCAACTCTTTTTCCACTTCACTCATGTGAAAATATAGAATAGCAATGTAAAAAGGCTTCATATATGATGGTAACGGTTCAGAAGCTTCAATGTTCCACCTACATTTATGTCATATATATAGTAGTACAAATTATTACACAGACAAATAAAAGTTGTAAGCTATTAATTGATTAAACAATAAAATACTAGTAGTACCTTTCTATTGCATTGGTGAGGAGAGTAAGTTCATGTAGTGTTCCATAGGTATCATAGATGTCATCAGCAATTGAAATGAAGAATAACACTTTGGTTAGTATGTTCCTGGCAACCTTATATTGTGGCTCAAAGTACACACCCAAAGACCACAAGTACAACTCAGCTATTCTGTTTCTTGGGAAAGGTAGCGTCTGCGCGAAGCCCAATTCTTTCCACCACCTAATTAAAATGTAATATTGAGATATGAAAATTAGTAAAAAAAATAAAAGTTTCATTTTAAATAGTTACCTTGTGATATCACATAGCTCTCTTTTATGCATCTTCTGTAGTATATTGAAGTCCAATTTTGCGAAATTTAGTAACACTTGATCACATAATTTATCTTCTTGGTAAAACGATATGTATTTTCTTGTTGCTACCCTTGCCATAGTTCTATTGATTGGATACTTTAGTGCATTGTTCACTTGCTTTGCAAAGGAATTGCTCAATTTAGGCAGCATTAGCTTCAAATGAATGGTGGTAAAATTTATTGCTTCATCCAGAATTTGTTCACCATCTACTCTCAATTGTGCTGCCTCGTACAAGCTCAACAATCCTTGCACGTCGCTAACCAATGCTTTATTGTAAATTCCTTGGTCATCTGTGAACTTCCTAAAAACATCTGCTTCAATCAGAGGCGAATCCAGGATTTTGAGGTTCCGGGTGCCACATTCTATGGACAGTAGCGTGATTTCAATATTTACATAGGAGAAGATTAGGAGTCTGTTTGGATTAGCTTATTTTAAGTGCTTTTAAATAATTTTGTAGTATTTGGATAAAATAATAAAAATACTTTTAAGCCCTTAATTTTAAGCCAAAAGTCAATCGAAATAGGGCTATAATAACCTGTTTGGCCCCAAAAGTGCTTATTTATTTAGAAAAATGAGGTGCTTATTTCTCGCAAAGTAGCAAAAACTATTTTTCAGAAGTTTAAATAAATAATATTTCATTAAAAAAATATTTTTTTGAAAAAACTTTTGAGAAAAATACACTTAGAAACACTTTTAAAAAGCTTCATCAAACAATAATCGCCGCACAAAAATATTTTTAAAATTTATCGGTTAAACACAAACTGATCATAAAAAATATTTACTTGTAAAAGCATTTTTGAAAGAAAAAAAACAAATTTGACTTTAAAAGTCTGGCTAAAGCAGCTATAAATTGGTTTTATCAACAATTTTGGCAATATATATAGTGTTGGCTCGTTGGTTTGCTTGAATTTTAAGATAGAAGAGATCCAGGGTTCAAGTCCCTGCTGAATCATAGTTTTTTAAAATAATTTTCCACGTTTAAATATTTTTTTGCAAAAGAATCTAAGGGAGATTCAAACTCATGACTATAGAGAACAAAAATTGACGCTTTACCATTGACACAATCTAATAATTTGTTAATGCGGGTGCCATGCTTAATATTTATACAAATCCTTATACATATATACCTATATATATAGAGTTTCAATCGAGATGATTGGGTGCCGTGGCACCCCCCACGCTAGTACATAGATCCGCCCCTGGCTTCAATTCAAAATATTTATTCTCGCGTCAGTACGTAAAAGTTAAACTCTTCAAATAAGCTTGAGCAATATTATACAATTGCAATATTGCATGCATAATGTTTAGCACCGGGAGAAAGATTATACTATATACTCTCTTTGTCCCAATAATTTATGTGGCACATCTTTTAGTCTGTCTCAAAAAAATGTTATCTTTCTATGTCATATAAATTGAATTGAAGGAAGATTACTACTTACCCGATGAGACATAATAACCTTGTTGCCTAAGTAATCGAAAACATAGAGCAACAGCATGAAGGTCACCTTCACCAACTTCACTAACCCATTCTTCATAAAAGCAACTCAATGATTCCTCAATCTCATTTTCAAAATGGTAAGCTACTCCAAGCAACTGGATTGTGTTGATGAGGTCAAGCTTTTGCAAAGATTTTGGAGGAGCAATCACTAGCATTTTTCTCACTTCTGCTTTTAGGTCTTCATGTTCCTTCTCTTCCCATTCATTTACTCCCTACACGAGTAAATTTTGAAATTTGTTTGTTAAAAATCATGACGAATATTCAAAATAGAAAGCAATTGATTAAATCCAAATTTACCAAGACATGAGCATAGGCAAGAAAATGATCTCCCCAGACAGTAGGATGATGATTGTCATTCCGACGTGTAATCTTCGCTTCATCACAAAATTCATCCATTTTTCTTCTTCTTTTAAAAGGAAAACAAAAAACAAAAAATGATCAAATAGGTGTTAGTTCGATGGTCAACGTGCAACTCTTGAAAGATTCATTAATATTTTCTTTTAAAATTTGAAAAGATTTTTTAACTCTAAAAATTTCATTAACTTAGGTTGGTTTCGGTACGAACAAAAATATTTTATTGGAAAATATTTTCAGGAAAATAAGTAGATTTTTTAAATTTTATTTTCTTGTATATGATATGTATGGAAAAAGTATTTAGATGATTGACCAAAAAGCTCCGCTTCTTATGGACTCTAAACCCTAGGTAGATGACTGCCATGGCCGCCAGCCAGCCATCCACGGTGGATGGTCTGCCTTTCTCAACAACTACTTTCCCCCCTTTGCAACCTAATTCCAATGTCACACCTGTTACCAACCCTATTCTGCCTTCCTTTGCAAATTCAGTTTTAAACATTACTCCAAATGCATAATCCATCCCGTTTTAAGAAGCAATCATGGTGGAAAGGGTTCCACATGTCAAATGGACGGAGGAAGAGGTTGATAGAATGAATCGAATTGAAAATCTACACTATGCAGTGGTTGGCAAGTTCACCTATCACTGGTCGGATCTTGAAGAGTTGAGAAAAATTGTTCCTCAACAATGTGACATCAAAGGGGACTGTCAAATTGGTTTACTCCGCAGTAAACACATTTTTATACCCTTACTCAACATGAGGATTTCATTAATCTGATCTCTAAAGGAGCTTTTTATATTACGTGCAAAGATGGCTATTCGTATTTAATGTGTACTCTTATCTATGATGCACGATTCAGAATTGATGAAGAGACTAATAAGGCGATGGCATGGATATCATTCCCCAACCTTCTGCCCACCTATTTTGTGGAAGAAAGTCTCTTTTCTTTAGCCTCGGCAGTGGGGAAGCCTGTGCAACTTGATCTAGCCACAATTAAAAAAACTAGACCAAGTTGTGCAAGAGTCAAGGTTCTAGTTGATCTTAAAAGAGAATTTTCCAAATCTGTTCGTATGGACATTTTAAATGAAGCTACTGAGGAAACGAGGACAAAAGTAATTCAAATCAGATATGACTATGTTCCAAAGTACTGTGAAGAATGCAGAATGCAAGGTCACAGCAAGGAGGAGTGCAGAAGTTGCAACAAATATAAGGGTGGAGATAAGGAGGAGAGGACAAAAGAAAAGACAGTCGAGAAGATCGAGATTAAGCAACAACTACAACCATGGATGCATACATTTCAGAAAGGGAAAGCTAGAATTCTATCTAGTGGCATAGTGGTAGGTGATCCAGGTGTGTGGAAAGTGGTGAAGGATAGCAATCCTAGCAAAATCGTTGCATCTTCCTCAACTTTACCTATGGGAAATAGATTTGATGTGCTGGGAGATGCATCTCACCATGCAGAACTAGCCGAACAAGCAACAGGAAGCACCAACAGTAACAACAACAATTCAAGGTTACATGATACAAATGAGGAGAATGTTGAAAACAACAAACAGTCTGCTAAAGCTAAAGATGATAGAGTAATCCAGCAAGGAGAATCTGCTAAAGCTTGGGTCAACCAAGTGTTTGGTAAACAAAACACTCTTACACTTGCTCCAGTAGTTCCAGCAACCAAATCTGCAGAAAATGGGGATTTACAAGAGAAAGCAGTGGTAGATGTTGAGCAGCATGGAAATCTTTCAGATGTCGGACCATCATTCATTACAAGTCCTACACCACAACATGCACTAACAGATCAACAGCTTCACAAAAAGGATATGAATGAGGATGGAGGGGAAAATAGTACACATGTTAGTGACAAGGAAAGGAAGCAAGCTTCAGTTACAGATGATGATAATACAGTTTTCAACAACTCAGAACTAACAGTGCTAAAGAGTGAAGTTGTTAACAATGAAAAGGCACTCATGATCATTCCCCAACCATTTCAAATAGATGAGACCAATCGTATTCATGTATTTCCTCCTAACAGAGTATTGCATGATATTATCTCTCACAATCTTATAGAAGGAAAGGAATTTGACTCAGAAATTGAAGCAGATCTGTCAAAGGAATATCAGGATAATCTTCCTATTGAAGCAAATGTCTCTCCTAGGCTTCTTAAAAGTGCAAGAAGAGGGAAGAAGCACGGAAATTGAGATAATAATTAGCCTATCAGAGTTCACCCCATGAGACCTAAATCAATTTATAAGAGATGAAAGCTTTAATATGGAACATCAGATCAGTGAAGTCCCAACAAGCTTTTCAGAGGGTACAGATGCTACACAATTTCCATAAATTCTCTTTTATTGGTTTATTGGAGCCTTTTCAGCATTCAAGACACATTAACAAACACAGAAAAAGATTGAAGATGCCACTAGGGATATCCAATTGCAATGGCAAAATCTGATTTTTTATAAATTCAGATTTTGATTCTACAGTGATCAAAGATTCTGAACAACAGCTTACCTTACTCTTAAAGCATTACAGTCATGCCCAAAATTTCTTTGTCACTCTAGTATATGCAAAATGTATTACAGAAGAAAGATTAATGCTTTGGGAAGATATATATCAAATGGCAGCAGGCATGGACAATCCCTGGTTGATTGGGGGAAATTTCAATGTAGTTCTAAATTCAGAGGAGAAAATTGGAGGTTTACCAGTACTTGCCTCTGAACATGAAGATTTTGAAAATTGCATTTCATCTTGTGAATTAGCAGAAATACAGTACAAAGGAAGTCTATTTATATGGTGGAATGGTAGAGCTGGGAATGACTGCATATTTGAAAGGCTAGATAGAGTACTCACTAATCAGGGGTTGCAAGAATGGTTTAATTTCATGGAGGTGGAACATCTAGCTAGAACTGGCTCAGATCATACTCCGATGTTCTTAACTCTGGAAACAAGGGAGGAAAGGCACAAGAAACCTTTCAGATTTCTTAAATTCTGGACTGAGAATGAGTCTTTCATTGAAGTAGTTAGACAGAACTGGAAGGTTAATGGATCTCCGAATCCTTTTCTTGATTTCAAGGAGAATATAAAGAGAATTAAATCAGTTTTAACAAAGTGGAGTAAAGACACTTATGGTTATATTTTTAAGCAGCTGATTATCAGGGAAGACATTGTCAAAATCAAAGAAAAATTATTTGAAGAGGTTCCCAATACTGAGAACAGGGTAGTACTACTCAGAGCACAAGTTGAATACAAAAAGTACTTGCATTTTGAAGAAACCTTTTGGCAACAAAAAGCTGGTTATGACTGGTTTGAGAATGGGGACAGAAACACCAAGTTCTTCCATAGTATTGTGAAAGGTAGAAGAAAGAAACTTCATTTGCAGAGAATTCAGGACAATCAAGGCATTTGGTTGGAGGAAGAAGGGGAGATAGAAGCAGAAGCAGTTTCTTTCTACAACAATCAATTTCTACAAGAAAGAGATGCTACCTCTTTCTCTCTATTGAGGCACATTCCAGAACTCATCACTGTGGAAGAAAATGCAATTCTCAGTAAGCAACCCATTGTAGAGGAGGTTAAAAAAGTTGTGTTTGAACTAAATGGGGATAGTGCTAGTGATCCTGATGGTTTAACAGGTAGATTTTTTCAGAGTTGCTGGGAGATTGTGGGTCATGACATTTTCAGAATGGTACAAGATTTCTTTAGTGGTAAAACGCTTCCTAAATCTATTACTCACACTAACTTGGTCCTACTGCCCAAAAAAGAGCAAGTTCAAACCTTTGCTGATTTAAGACCAATTAGTTTGAGTAATTTCATCAACAAGATTATGTCTAGGGTTGTTCATGATAGAATTGAAGAGTTGTTGCCCAAATTGATTTTCTCTAACTAATCAGGTTTTGTGAAAGGCAGAAGCATCATAGAGAATGTATTATTGACACAAGAAATTGTCACAGACATCAGAAAAAGAGGAAAACCAGCTAATGTGGTCATAAAGCTTCACATGGCCAAGACTTATGATAGAGTATCCTGATTTTTTCTGATGAAGGTGTTGAGGAAAATGGGTTTCTCAGAAGTGTTTGTTGATCTGATCTGGAGATTAATCTCTAATAATTGGTATTCAGTGTTGATAAATGGACAAGCACATGATTTCTTTCACTCTACCAGGGGAGTGAAGCAAGGAGATCCTCTATCTCCTGCTCTATTTATTCTTTCAGCTGAAGTTCTATCCAGGGCCCTAAATGGTGTTTTTGATGATGGTTTGTATACAGGGTATGGATTACCAAAGTGGAGTACTAATATTAATTATTTAGCCTATGCATATGATACTATTATCTTTGCTTCAGCTAATAGATACTCTTTGAAGAAAATTATGGCAATCCTTCATGATTATGAAATTCAGTTAGGGCAAAAGGTTAACAAAGAGAAGAGTGCATTTTACTTGCATCAAAATGCAGCTACTGAGGAGAGACTATTGGTGGAGGAATGCACAGGTATGAATAGAGGAAAGTTTCCATTGAAGTATCTTGGTTGTCCTATCTCTCATGCCAGGAAGAGGAAGGAACATTATGCAGACCTTATCAAAAGGGTGAAGTCAAGACTTTAGGCTTAGAAAGGGAACATGCTCAATTATGGAGGTAAAGACGTTTTAATTACCAGCGTGTTACAAAGTGTTCCTTTTTATGTTTTATCAGCTATAGTGTCTCCCAAATGTCTTATAAAAGAGCTTCATAGGATTTTTACTAAATTCTTCTGGAGTAATAAAGTTACAGGGAGGAGCAAACATTGGGCTACCTGGGATAAAGTGTGTTTACCCAAACAGGAAGGGGGATTGGGCTTCAAGTCCATGTTTGATGTTTCACAAGCTATGTATGCCAAGATTTGGTGGAGATTTAGGTCTCAAAATACTTTATGGACTAATTTTATGTGGAATAAATAATGTAAGAAGCAAATTCTCACATTAGATTAGTGGAGATGAGGTTCTCAATTGTGGAAGAATATGCTACAAAACAGGGAGTGTATTGAGCAACATATATGGTGGGAACCTAAGGGGGGAACATCTTCTATTTGGTTTGACAACTGGTTAAAGCTAGGCCCACTGTATAGACATCCAACAGAGGTACATTATTGCCATCCACTAACAGATATTACAGTTTTTATGAATGACACAGGCTGGGACTATGATATCATGCAGAGACACGTACCTAATCATATAGTAGAATATGTGAAGTAACATATAAACCATTTTAGGCAATCTGACAAGGGGGATAGACCTTGGTGGATCAAAATAAGCTCGGGGAAGTTCACAGTAAAGAGTGCTTGGGATTTGCTTAGAAAGAAAGAGGAAGAAACTAAATTTTTCAAAAATATCTGGGTGCAGGGACTTCCTTTTAAAATATCTTTCTTTGTTTGGAAGGTTTGGACAAACCGAGTCCCTGTAGCTACTGTTATGGCGCAATGGAACTCAAACATCTCTCAATTATGTCAATGTTGTGAAGCTCCAGCAAGGGAATCTATGGAACATCTATTTCTTAAAGGTGATAGTGCATCACATGTCTGGAAGTATTTCTCAAATGCAGCTGGTATTATAGGGCCTTGGATACAGGTGAAGCAAACCATAAAGAAATGGTAGGATGCACAGGGAAATATCAGACATAAAATAGTCTTTCAAGCTGTTCCCAGTATTATTTTATGGTTTCTTTGGAAAAGGAGGAATACTGTATTGCATGGAGGTGTTTATTCTACTGATAAGGTGATTTGGGACATTAGCAGTACTATTAAAAACTTCATGCAAATGAAATTTAAGTACTCAGATGTTGCAAAAACTTGGCCACACATGGTAGCACTACTGGAGGGGTACAGACCTAATTTCCAATTCAAAATGGTTAGATGGTACCCACCACCTTGTGGCTGGTGGAAATGCAATACAGATGGGGCATCTAGGGGTAATCCAAGCCCTAGTGCTGCAGCTTTTTGTGTCAGAAATCATGAAGGAGATCTTATTGGTGCTAAGGGTGTGAAGATTCCTAATACAACAAACCTAGTTGCTGGGGTTGTTTCTATGAAAGAAGGCTTACAATACTGCTTTGAGAATAACATTACGAACATTATCTTGGAAACTGACTCTCTAGCGGTACATATACTTGATGGAGACTGGGAGACACCATGGAGTGTGACAATGGAGGTCAACTCCATAAATAGATTGAGGGTTCTTATGTCAATAAGAGTACAACACTCCTTACGGGAGGGAAATACTCTTGCTGACTTTTTTGCTAACTTAGTTTTTCATTTTGCAGGTACATATGAATTTAATCAGTTCCAGGAAATCTCAAGTGCAGGCAGAAGAATCATCAATTTAGACAAACATAGCATCCCACAGTTGAGAATAAGGCAAACAACTATGGCTACATAGAGTAATCTTCTTTGTATCAAGGTCCAGTTCCCTTTGAATTTAACATGTAAGTCTAGATTAAATAATCTACTAATATTCCTCATGATGTCTGAATTAGTTTCAGTTGATTAATATATCATGCACCTGGTGAGAGCTTTGAGGTGTTGTATATGGTATAAAATCAGGACTCGTGGGGTTAAAGTAGCATATTTGATCTATATGAGTGTTAAATTCATATACAGCTCATTAAGATTTACAAAGAATGGTTCCTTTTGAAGTTTTAAAGGAGGAAGTTGAGAAGGATACCTAGCCTGGTCGATGAACTGAAGTAGTTGCTGCTCAAACAGACGGTGCAAAAAAGCTCCGGATCTAAACATAACCTCACAAATTAATGTTAGTAATCCTTCTGTGAATTTGGGTTTTGGTGGTGGTATTAAATCTTTTATGGGTTTCAATCCACCAAATTCAGATCTATAAAAGGAGAACTGATATTACCCGAGGTTTCTCTTGCATCATCCAGTTCATAAGCTTCCTAGCTCAAGGAAATTACTCAATTTCATGGTCAAATCTGCACAAAAAAACTGTTTCAAGCCCATCTCAGGGTAATGATTCAGTAAGTACAGAAATACTTAGCTTAGAAGTTGAAACAACTTCACCTCATGGATAGCGATTTGATCGACTGCCTATGTGAGATACTCTGAACCCTCTTCCTTTCCTTCAAATATCCATTAACTTAGTGAGAAATTCAAACTCGAAGTTTGAAAATAACGGGTAAAGAGCTCAGATTGAACCAGAGAAACAATGCTACCGTCTTGCCGGTCGAAGTTTCTTGCCGGAGCTCTGATGACATGGCGGGTAGAACATCGATCTCCGGTCGCTTTTCTCATTACCCGCCATCTTCACGCTAAGTTTCGAATGTTCTACAAAATGGATCTCAAGGAGAAGAGAAGGCATACCTGAGGCGGAATCCGATGACCGGTCTGAGGCGAAAGCGTAGGTTGCCAAAAGCAAACTAGTGGCTTAGGCTTTCGTAACTATTGGCTTAAAAACTAAGGCTTTTGTAACTATTGGCTTAAAAACTAAGAAAATGAATTAAGATAGTTGTCCTCAATGCAAGTTAGGAGATAGAGTCCCTTACTATTTATAAAGCTTTAAAATACCAATAAATTAATTAATACTCATCATATAATAAAGTATTTATATATAGTAGTACTAATTAACAGTCAATTAGAGGCAGTTGTCGATATAGACAAGTGAATGAATGACACAAATTAAAATCCATTATATGATCTCACTTTGAATTCTCCATTGTTTTTGCTCTAAGAAGTAGTTTACTGCTACGTAGATTTAGAAAAAGGGAAAATTACTTGTAGATGTTATATTATAGACATATTTACCTATAGTACCAATAAAACCCCCATCATGAAAATTATCAGTATTTTCATTACCAAATATACATAAAATTAGATAAAATGTATATCTAGTAATTTTACCTATAATAGAATCACACCATTTAGTGCATAAAATTAAGGAATGTTCTGCTACTATTAATCCCTCTAATTACGCCCTTCGTTTCTAAATAAATGGTGTATTAGTCTTTTCATTTTGTTCCTAAATAAGTGATCTTTTTAGATAATCAAGAAGACATTGATGATGTTCTTCCAATTTAACCATTCTTTAAATAAAAAAAAGTTTTACATAACCAAGAAACTACTAAAGAGTTATATTTTTTTTGAGGTATTTATTAAGAGTAAGTTAATAAAATCACTCTTTGTTTTCTAGGAAGAGTAATTTCTTAAGGGGTGTCCCCAAGCTAATAACACCACTTATTTAGAAATGAAGGGAGTAATGAATATGAAGTCACTATAATGTTAGTTCATGTGCTCCAGTTTAAAGTTCTAACGAATATGTATTTAGGGTAATATATATATATATATATATAAAGGAGGGTTTAATTTTAGACTTGATGATGTGGTACCTTTTTATGGCTTTCATTCATATTTATTTTTTTCTCCTTTTTTTAAATTTTTTCCTTCATCTTTTATTAATTAATTTAGTTAATAATTAAAAAAAATCATATTTATTATATCTCATAAGTTATAAAAAATCTCTACCTATTTGTATTTTCTACTTAAATAATCTATCTCCTCAACTTCTTTCTACTTAATTCTTATGGTTTAACCATTTTGTAAATAACAATGATCTATGAAATTGTTGGATGAACATTTTCATTTTTCCCTTCTTCTTTTTTATTAGTATATTCTTTCTCTTTTTCTTTTTGATTTTTCTTCTTTCATTTTATTCATCCACCATGTGTTTAATAATCAAAACGAGATGACATAGAAAAAGTGATATGACAATATGACCATCACTTTGATGAAGATCAAAAATATATTCTTCTGAAATTTTTTTTGTGTCATAATAGCCAAACGCAAGTTGATCAAGATGAAGATGAAAGTTTGATGGTGATTTAACATTTATCAAAGGGAGATGGTCAAATTAGTTTGGTACAAATTCATCAAGATGAAGAAGGAAGCTTAATGATTTTGGAAGATTCATCAAGAGAGATGGTTAAATTAGTTTGGTGAAGTATAGAAGTTTGAATTTTTTTATTGCTTATTTTAATATTTTTAATTAGTTATTTCTTCAAATACAAGATATGTACCCTCCAAAAATAAAGGCCCTATTACAAAGTTTTACACTTTGTGTAGCAAAGACAACGAAAAATATCTTCAATTGATTATTTTTGTTGCTAACATAAACTTATTAGTATTTCATTATATAAAATTTTACTTTTTAAATAATCTCTCTCTCTCTCTCTCTCTCTCTCCATAGAAATATATTGTGTTTTCTAACATAATGATGTAGCATGGTTCTTTGGCTAAGAATTCATCATTTTTGGCTCTTTTATTATTATTTTGATTCTTTTTATATATTTTAGATAATTTGATTAAGCTATGTTGATAACAAAGTCCTTCTTTCCTCTTATATATATATATAATATATATATATATATATATAATATATATATATATATATATATATATATATAAGTCATTAATTTGACTAACTCAAAAGACCCTCCTTTAAATTGTGTAGGAATCTTATTTTTATTTCATTTGGATAAATTTCTCGAGCGGGAAAGGGAAAAAATGAAAGAAAAATAATAATTTATATGTAATAATAAAGTTAGGAATAGAAAAAGTGACGTAACATCTCTTTTGGCCAAAAAATATAATTATCTTCTTTCTCCATTTTCTGTGATTTTCTCTATTTTTTTCTTATTTATGTGATATATTAAAAACTAAAAAAAATACTTCTAATACTGATCTTAAACATATAAATATGCAATGTCAAGAAACTTAAAAATCATTATTTAAAATTTATTTAATGTAAGATTTAATGGTCGTTATTTTTATTATTCATATAATTTTTTATTATAATAATTTATAAAATATTTATGATATTATTTGGTATTTCATATTGCAGTCCCATAAATAGAAATATTGTAAGACTTTGTAGGAATGATCACATCAGTTTTCTAAGTAGTTATATTTTTTATGCTTATAGTATAATAATAAAGCTAGGGATAGAGAAAATGGTGAAAATCGTTTACACCCTTGAATTTTGCTTTAAAAATCAAACACCCCCCTCAACTTTGAATAACAATCATTCTCCCCCCTTTATCCTAATTAATTTTCTTAAATGCCTATTTTGCCCTTGTATTATCAAGATTTATATCTTTTTTTAAAAAAACTTTTTTGTAATCACAATTTTTATTTTTTAAAATCTATATAACATATGTTGTATAAATATATATATATATATATATATATATATTATTTCTTAGATAAAAAAAGAAAATTGAAAAACACTAATTGAGTATGTAAGTTAATGACATTTTATAATAAAATAAATGAGCAAAAAAAATAATATTAATAATAATCAAAACTCCAATATCTAATTATACAAGTAAAAATAACAAGTAATTATAAAATTAAATGATTGTTGTTTATAAATTTTAAATTATAATTTAGAAAATATTTTATTATTGACAACCAAAACTCATTTATCTATATAGACATTAGAGAATAACAGAGAGAGAACAAAAAAAATATGCATCTATATACATAATTACATATGCCCGTTTGGTCATAAGAATTTTTCACTATTTTTCAAAAAATTATTTCACTTTAAATTATTCAAAAAAAAAATATTGTTTGGCCATAAAAATTTCAAATACAACTTGAAGTTGTATTTGAAAAAGTGAAAACACCTAGATACTTGTTTTTACTTTTTTCTATTTCACTTTTTCACTTTTTAGTTGTATTTAACACTTTGAATTTTAAAAAGTCTTTCAAAAAAGGTATGACCAAACATAACTCCAACTATAATTTTTTTAAATAAAGTAATTTTTTTATTTTCATGACCAAACGCCCACTTAATGCATATAATATAAAAATATCAATCATAAAAAATAGCATTAGATTTTGTGATTAGTTTGTAAAAGGATTATTTTATTAATAATGTTAATGAATTTAACTAAAAATAGTAAATACCTAGGTTAAGAATATATATATATATATATAATATATATATATATATAAAAAAAAATATTACATAAATAAAAAATTAAAAATGTTAAGGGTAAAATAGACATTGCATAGGATAAAGGGGGGAGAACGATTATTGTTCAAAGTTGAGGAGAGTGTTTGATTTTTAAAGCAAAGTTAGGGGGTATAAACGATTTTCACCCATAGAGAAAAATGATGTAACACATCTCTTTAACCAAGAAATACACTTTATCTTTTGTATGTGTTTTTCTCTATTTCTTTTCTCATTTATGTGCTATATTAAAAAAAACACTCATTTAACCCTCTTAATTATATTAAATATGCAATGTTAAAAAGTTAAAAAGTCATTTCTTTAATGTAAAATTTAATGATCTTTACTTTCATTACACCCATGCACAACCTTTTATTATCATAATCTTAAAATAATTAATAGTCATATTGATGACATTATTTGATATTCCATATTGTAGTCCTATAAATAAAAATATAATAAGATTTTGTAGAAATGATCACATTAGTCTTTTAAATTGTTATACTTTCGGTGCTTACTATATTCATGTTTTAGTTTGATTCGAAGAATAAGATGAAGGCTATTCAGGTAATCGGCTTGTGGAGTTACTGTCGACAAGAGCTCAGAAGATTGTGCCTTGACTTCATTATTTTTTCTTCTATTTTTTAAATATTAAGATCGTAAAAATGAAAAAAAAAATTATATGTTCTTTCTATGATTTATTTTAATTTTATATTTTATATGAAAATTTGATTGTCATTAGTTCATTTTTAATTATTTTATATTTTATGTGAATATTAACTTATGAATTTGTTCGAAATTTGTTAATCATCATCTTTTATAACTGCGCGAAGCACGGACAAGCTCTCTAGTTAAGTTCTAATTCTGAAATGATTAAGGTAATATAATATGAAAGAAGATGTTTATATTCGTACGTGATGTGTATTATCTACTTATAATTTGTGTGTGAACAATTATATAAGACTTCTATAGGCTGACTACCTTATCTAAATCTGTGATTATGCACACATACAAATTTGGTCAAATTTCTTACCCAAAATATCCCCTATTTTCTAGTTGCGACATACTCAATCTAGAATTTAAATTGAAAATTTCATTTAGACTACAAGGCAATACAAAATTGTATTCAAAATTTGACAATTTATTATACAATTTGCTGCTATAAATATAACCATTATTCGGAATCAACATACAAAATTAGGTCATGATCTCTATTTTTTTTAGGGATAAGTACAATATTGGTCATTTGACCGTAACTAATTCCACGAAAATAGCCAATATTTCATTTTTCATTTTATAGCCAACCGTCATTTTACAATTAATAGCAGCCGCTTTGTTGACCAAGTTGACATCCGTTTTTTTCCCGGCGAGTTTCACTTCTTCTTTTTTGCTGCTTTAGTTTTTTTTAAAAAAAATTACTCTTTTATTTTAAAAATAATAAAATATAATTTGTAGTTATTCTTTTTCAGTTGCTAACTTTCTCTTTTTATTTTTGTTTGTTTTGCTTACTTTTTTTTTATGCAACTTATTTTATTTTATGCTTTTTAGGGGGCTTAATTTAAAAAAAAAATATTCTTTAGTATTGATACACATATACAATATAATACAGATTTGTTATATATTGATACATATATAATATAATACATATTTGATACATATATACAATACAATGCAAGTTTTTATACACATTCTATACATATACATATTATATACAAAAAAACATGCAACTTCTATACACATTCTATACAGATACATATTATATATAATAATGATACAGTTTCTATACACATCATAGCAATAATTATACAGTTTTTATACACATCCTATACAATATTTAGTTACAATAATTATTCAGATACGTATTTTATCTAATAACTGTACAGTTTATATACACATTCTATACAGTTTCTATACACATCCTATACAATATTTAGTTACAATAATTATTCAGATACGTATTTTATCTAATAACTGTACAGTTTATATACACATTCTATACAGTTTCTATATATATCTTATACGGATACGTATTTTATACAATAAATATATAATTTGTATACATATTCTATACAAAATTATACAATTTTGATACATATCCTATACAGTTTCTATACAGATCCTATAAAATATATTCTATACGATAATTATACAGTTTCTATACAATTGTATTTAATTATTTTTTAAAAAAATAGTTGATTTTTTAAGCTAAAAAAAAAAGAATAGCGAAAAAAATACACAATAGAAGAGGGCCGAGATGGCCCAAATATAAAAATGGCCTGCGCAAGGAACTTTAGTGGCCGAGTTGCCATATAGTGGTATTTTTTTAAAATGACTATTTTTTATGGAAATAATTTGAAGGACCGGACACGTGGTGTCCTTTTTCCTTTTTTTTACACACCCTAAGAGCTCCCATTCTTTATTGCTCCCTTGGTAACTTGAACCCACAACTTTAGAGTTGAAGGTGAGGGTGTTTACCATCCGAACAACTCCATCTTGTCAAATTAGGTCATCATCATCCGACAATTTAAATACAATTTTCATACAACTCATCATATAATTATAATATACCTTTAACAACATTTATACTAATTTAATACAACTATAAAATAACATGACACTTAAAATATAATTTTTATACATTTCACAAATAAATTGCATACAATATAAATTTGTATGTGATTTGTACATATTTTGTATTGCCGTGTAGTCTTCTTCTTTGACAATGCCATCGATGGCACCAAAGCAAATACACTTGTTGATGGACTGAGTGCTGGAAAAAGGGTAGTCGCCGGGACTTTAGCCGTCAGAGACTATACCGACGAGGTCGATGCGCTGATTTTCGTGCTTTAGAGAGGGAATTTGAAGAATTTTGGAAGAAGAGGGAAGCTTCAAAATGAAAAATTGATAAAAATTGGAACCCTAATAAGAAATGTTGTTTTTGGGGTAATTACTACTATGTAGAATAGAACTGTAGGGGTGAACAAAATCGAACCATAAACTGAATTAAACCGCAAATCAAATCGAATCATAAAAAAGTCCGATTAATGGTTTGGTTTGACTTGGTTTGGTATTGGAAAAAAACTCGATTATAATTGATTTGGTTTGGTTTTAACTAAAAAAAGTCAAACCAAACCGAATCAACCCGATATTACATGTATACTATTTTTAAAAATATTTTATACATAAAAATATTTACTGTGATGTAATTTATAAATATTTTTTACACTTTTTATAGTTTTTATCTTTCTGCATATTATTTCAAGTTTAAACTTAAAATTTTAAAGAATGAAGTATCAAAAATACCCCTAAAATATCCTCTCTTTTTTTAAAAAAATTTAGTGCTCTCTTCTCTCTCCTCCAAATTGCTTACAACGGGTATTAACGGATCCTTTTTCAGGGGCGTCTCCCTAACGCTCCACCGCCAGGAGCTGACGGGAGGCCTCTTTCCGGCACGTCCGGAGATGGCTTGAGGAGACATCACAGAAAGAAACAATTGCAGAAAAACCAACGTATGCCAACATCTGCAACCCTAAATCCAATTCGACATGAAAGGGAAAGGGTGATAGTTAGGCATTCTACCCACAATGGGATGCCAGCAGTCATCTTTAAAGCCAAAGACTACTATGGTATTATGGCTGATGAATGTCGGTACACGATTGTCGGAAGATTTCTCAAACCAAGGCCGCAAATAGACAGAATAAGATCAATGTTTAAGGAATTGGTCACAATTAAAGGTTCATCAAAAATTGGTGTCTATGATAATTATAATGTTTTCATAGATCTTACGAATGAAGAAGACTTCAAACGAGTTATAGAAATTGAAGGTATGCAAATGTGGCTGCATGTCATGACTCAGATCGCCGTGAGTGGCACTCACCCACCCCCGGGTGAACGAACTAACACTTTCCGAATTTAATCATTCTAACAGCTCAAAAACCAATATGCAGAAAATAAACTAGCCAATCAATAATAAGGAAACAAACTTCATTAACTTAGCCTGCGGAAAGTACCCCCTAGAATTTGAAAGTCGCAGTACCAAAACAATCTACCAAATGCCTAGAATACGGGGATGCAACCCTAAAATAAGGAAATAGTCTAAGCCCGAAATAAGTGGGCTACAACTTTAAAGATAGATTCAAGGCAGCTCGATCGAAACAACTCACCCTTGAAGTCTGGAAATGCTGGGACTACAAATGAGGTCGCGTGTCAGCCGCTGGAATATTGTCTGTACTCACAAAAAGAAAGGCAAGTGCAGTATCAGTACACCACCACTGTGTACTGTTAGGATCATCAGCCAGTTTCAAATATACAATGAATGAGTAGTACAAAAATCAAGTACAAGTACAAGAACAAATAATCTAGTTACCAATCAATTTTAGACCCCAATTTCTCCTCCTAACTTGACTCTACATACCAACCACTTTGATATGACAGTCAACGCAAGCAACTACCTCTTATCTATATAACCCGGACCCACCCTGGGATCCCCCTCTAACCCACACCTAAGTGTTAACAAGCAAATCCAATCTACACCAAGACCCGGTCTCTCAAAGACCATAAACAAATATCACATTTCAATAACACAGCCCGATCCACTCATGGAACCAACAACAACAGTACAATGTAATAATATCAATGTGACAATGCAGTAAAATAAACTCGTACCAGGAGTGGTATCCGAGCCAACCGTTAGTATATCATGTACCAGGCGTGGTACCCGAGCCAACCGTTAGTATATTCCGTACCAGGCGTGGTACCTGAGCCAACCGTTAGTATATTCTGTACCAGGCGTGGTACCCGAGCCAACCGATAGTATATTTTGTACCAGGTGTGGTACCCGAGCCAATCGAATGTCAAACAATCCACAGTCAGAACAATGAACAATTAACTTGTAAAACCAACAAGCAAATGAACAATTCAACCAGACTGATAAAACAGGACTATTAGACATTCCTAAGCATTCCCTAAGTCATGTACCTCATATAAATACTTAGATATAAGTACTCAAACACACAAAGCATACAGAAATCAACCATCACCTACTTCGAATAAGCAAGCTCTACAGTGCCGGAGCTTTTCCCCTTCCAGGATTCCTTGCTTGATCTTGGTGTAGAAACAATATACAGTAACCAAAAATCAATACTTCTGGCCTATAAATTATCCGGATTATGGAAAATACCAAACCCCAGGCCAACCATGATCATTCCACCCATTCCCGGGCTCTACCACCATTAATTCATCTAAATTCATCATTTTTACGAATTCCCTTAGAGAATTATGGCTAAATGATCATTACCCATTATCAAGAATCAAGACCCAAGAACTCTAGCACCTAGAATTCCCTTTTTCCTTGGATTCTACCATTCCTAGGTCATTTTAAACCTTTTCCCAAGTCCGCCCCTAGAAATTCTATATCATAGGAAAGATACCACGGAGTTTGGGGAGTAGAATCCTTATCTTTAGGACGAAAAATGATGAAAAATCGTTAGAAATCGCCCAAAATCGTCCCCTTCTTCTCTCAAAGTGAGTTGCAGAAAAACTGAACTGTTTTGAGAAAGTTTCTGCATCAAATCCCGTCACGCTCCGCTATAGCGGTCCGCTCTGCTATAGCAGTACCGCCATAGCGGAGTCGTCCGCTATGGCAGAGGCTGACCGACGTTGACTTCCGTTGTAGCGATAATTTCTCCGCTATAGCTGAGGTCGCTATGGATAGCGGTTGACACGGGACAGAAAGTCGTAAAATCTCCAAAACTAGTCCATTTTACAACACACTTATTTTTTCGACGTTCCTAAACAACCTTTTCACGTCAACCTCGATTCCAGGAGTTCTACTTACCCGAATTCGATTCCGAAAAGTCCCTCGGACTCCTCTATGTCTTGGCTACGTGGAAAACTAGCTCAAATCAAGACATCTAACCCAATCCTCACCCGAATTTTCCTAGACTATACCTCGCTCCAAATCTCCTTTAATTTTGTGGTCTTAAACATGTCACGTGGAAAGTTGAAATTAAAGTGTTACCAAAAAAGGAAAGGTCATTCTTTTTTAAACGGACTAAAAAGGAAAGTAGATCATTCTTTTTGAAACGGAGGGAATATTTATTTCTCAGTTACATTTCATGTACGTGGTTAAATATTAACAAGTAGTTCGAAACTGATCATCCGAGTTAAGTTCATGAGTAATGACCTTAAAATGGATTGGTTTTGAAATTTTGTCCCCCATAAAAAAAGTCTTACAATAATGGCCTCCATAAAAGGACGGTCTTGATTTTTTGGCCCCGCTTAATAAATATTGCCCATAAGGTAGAAGTTCTAACTTTTGCCCATAAGGCAGACGCTCATGACTTTTCAAGACAATGAACTTGTACAATTTATCAGAAATAAGTGTGAGATATCACTTATTGAACTTGTTTTCCCTATTTCTATCAAGTCATTTTTCCTTATGTCTTTAAAAAATTATTTTCCTATAAAAAAATATTTTCCAAAATTTTTGACTCACCACACATGGAAAATTGAAAAAAAGTTTCCTCACGCCAAACACAACCCTTTAACTCATTGTATAATATCAAGATTACTTACCAGATGAGACATAATAATATTTTTGAGTCTGATTGAATTGACTTATTTTAAGTAATTTTAATTAAGCATTTATTTAGTATTTCAGTAAAATAAAAAAATATTTTTAATTTAATCACTTATATTTAAGCCAAAAAGACAAAATAAGTTAAATGTCATAAGTTATAATTTCTTAACTTATGGATTTTGGCTTATAAGTCAAAAGTTATAAGCTCATCCAAACAGATTCTAAGATCAGAAGATATTCAAAAGTCTTCTTTACTTTCTTAAATTTCGTGTCAAATCAAAATCGGACAAACAAATTAAAATAAAAGAAAATAAAAATTAGTGACAGACAACTTCTATCGTTAATCATCAAGAATTCATTGTTAATCTTATTTTACAATTATCAAACAAACCTATTGGTTACGAGTTATATAACAATAAATTAACGACAAATTTCATAGCAACTAAAAGAAATTGTGTTCAAATTACTAGTTCACACAGACATAGGTCTATTTATAAAGATTTGAAGACGATTTAGGGGTCATCTAATTGATGCTCTGATTAATAAATTGGCCAATAATCATTTTGGGATCGGTACCTAAGTTTATGATCACGTTTCAAAATTACTTAGTACTCCTATTTAATAGGTTTTTATACTGTTAGTTATAATACTAAAAAACTTCAGGAAATTATTACTTTCATGAATTGTTTCTATAGCTCGAGTTCCAAAAATCATTCATAGAGTTTGAAACTTTAACAAAATTTTAAGCTCCAACGCATGTTAGACTTTCACTAGTGTGTGAAGGAGTCATTTCGTGTTTTAGTTAATGATATTTTTCTCGGGTGAAAATCGTTTACACCCCTTAACTTTGTTTTAAAAATCAAACACCTCCCTCAACTTTGAATAATAATTATTCTCCCCCCTTTATCCTATGCAATGTCTATTTTATCCTTAATATTTTTTATTTTTTATTTATGTAATATATTTTTATATTATATATATTTATTTTTCTTAACCTAGATATTTATTATTTTTAATTAAATTTATTAATAAAATAATTCTTTTACAAACTAATCAAAAATCTAATGCTATTTTTTATGATTGGTATTTTTATATTATATACATTAAGGCGTTTGGTCGTAAAAATTTTAAAAAAAATACTTTATTTAGAAATTTTGGAGTTGAAGTTGTGTTTGGCCATACCTTTTTTGAAAGACTTTTTAGAAATCAAAGTTTTAAATATAACTAAAAAGTGAAAAAGTGAGATAGAAAAAAGTGAAAACAAGTATTTAGGTGTTTTCACTTTTTCAAATACAACTTCAAGTTGTATTGGAAATTTTTATGGTCAAACAATTATTTTTTTTGAATAAAGTGAAATAATTTTTTGAAAAATAATGAAAAATTCTTATGGCCAAACGGGCATGTATGTATATATGTAATTATGTATATAGATGCATGTTTTAGTTCTTTCTTTTTTATTCTCTAATGTCTATATAGATTAACGAGTTTTGGTTGTCAATAATGAAATATTTTCTAAATTATAATTTAAAATTTATACACAATAATATATATATATATATATATATATATATGTGTGTGTGTGTGTGTGTGTGTGTGTGTGTGTGTGTGTGTGTGTGTGTGTGTGTGTGTGTGTGTGTGTGTGTGTGTGTGTGTGTGTATCTATGCACCTCAATTTTTAATTATTTTTATTGTTTTACATTACATGCATTGAAATATATTTATAAAGTTAAAATTACCTGTTATTTTCTTGTATAATTATATATTAGAGTTTTGATTATTATTTATTAATTAATTTTTTATTTATTTTGCTCATTTATTTCATTATGAAACGTCATTAATTTACATACTCAATTAGTATTTTTCACTTTTATTTTATCTAAGAAATAATATTTATTTATTTTTGTATAAAATATGTTATATAGATTTTAAAAAATAAAAATTGTGATTACGAAGAAGTTTTTTAAAAGAAGATATAAAGCTTGATAATACAAGGGCAAAATAGTTATTTAAAAAAGTCAATTAGGATAAAGGGGAGAGGATGATTATTGTTCAAAGTTGAGGAGGGTGTTTGATTTTTAAAACAAAGTTCGGGAGTGTAAACAAATTTCACCCTATTTTTCTCGAGATATTCTTTTGGCTTCAAAAATTGATTATTTCTTAGTTACATTTCAATTATATTGTGGTTAAATATTAACAAGTGCTCAAAAATTGGTCATCCGAGTTAACTTTTAGTGATTTCTATGTTTAAATATTATTACACCATTCGTCTCAATTTATATGATGCATTTTTGTTATCCTAAATATGTATTCAAAAATATGAACAACAAAATGAACTTCAAATTAATTCAAAAAATAGTAAAATACGAAAAAAAGGATTAAAATCGAGCACACTGAATTCACAGTGTGTCCTTAAGGAAATTATTCCCCTCGGGTATCTGGGGTTAATGAAATATATCCTTCCAGGATAGAATGATTTACTTCAACAGAATAGCGGTACCTCAAATTCTGATGAATGACGAACCACTCAATGGTATAGTAAATCACACAAGATTTTATGAGGAAGAAAAGTAGAAGATTAGAAAACGTTTGATACTAATTTCGTACGTAATATCTGAGAAAGAATCAGATATTTATAGCCAACAAGTACTGCTTCAAAAAAGAAGCAAAGATTTTGAAAAGTTGCACTGATTCAGAAGCAACGAGGGCATGTGCGGTCCGCACATGGCCTTGTGGGGCCGCACTTCAGCCGCAAATTCAAACCAATGAATTTTTGTTTTCCCGACATGGATTATGCGGTGCATGTGCGGTTCGCACATGGCCGTTTGCGGCTGCAAAATCCTTCTGCACTCCCAAATTAGTGAATCAAAGGGACGCACTCATTCGATATGCGTTACCTATGCGGTACGCACAACAAGGTCTTGTGCGATCACACAAGAAGGAAAAATTCGGATCAGAATTTTAAATTTTATCCAAAAAAATAATCTCTCGATTATTTGATAAAATCAAAGTCAAAGCAGAGCAAAGCGGCGATGCCGATGCGAGGCATGTCTTCTTCTCAACTTTTTAACACTATGAAAAAGTGCTATAATATTTAAGCACTTGAAAATTCCTTTTCACCACTAATATAGAAGAAATGCTTCTTTCAAAAAGCAAAAGAAACATTTTATTTTTTTTATCTATTTTTCATTCACTTTTCACATTGAACCAACAATTTTGACTTCACATGAAGTTAAGAAAAAAATTGTAGCTTTTAGACTAAACAATTCATAGACACTTGTTTAATTATAAATTATGGGTAATAAATGGGCAATTTAGACTGAATTTAAGCGGGTTAAAATGGGCTCCAACCCTGCCCAAAGCTTACAAAAGCTAACAATGAATTAGACTAAAATAGATTAAACAATGAATTATAGTCCAATTCATCTATGCCCCCATCATATTTTAATTATTTTTTGAGAACTTTAAGTAACTATACAATCTTAAAAAACACATTTCAAATTTTTAGCATTATTCTCAAAATATTAGTAGTGGCCAAAAAATAATTCCATATTTAGCTAAAATCTAAATCTAAACAAATTTCCCTTTTTGTCTAATTCAATTCATCAAAAAGGATTATTCTCAAAATAACAGCAGTAGCCAGAATTTCAAATATTTTGGGTAACTAATTACTCCCTCCGTTTCAATTTATTTGGACTATTTTTCTTTTTAATCCGTTTAAAAAAAATGATACTTTTCCTTTTTAGCAACTTTTTAATTTCAACTTTTCACATGACATGTTTAATAGTACAAGATTAAATGATATTTTGATACATTTAACATATCTTTAATTTAAGATCACAAAATTCAAAAATCTTCTTTATCTTATTAAACTTCGTGTCAAGTAAAAATAAATCATTCATTTTGAAATGAAAGTACTTTATTTACCAAGAGATAATATGTACAATCAAATCAAATCCATACAGTTTCAACCTATTCTTCTACCATGCTAAGGATAAAAATTTAACTTCTCTAGTCCCTTAGCCAACTTTCTACAATGCCATCCATGCTCATGAATTGCTTGTCGACACAGTTAATCCTCTGTTGAAACACACACAAGTTCCTCTCTTGCCATAAAAAAATAGTTATCTTTACAAATTTTAAAGAGAAAATATATCAAAAACCTCTTAAACTTGGCTGCACAATTTATTTTAACACTTAAATTTTATGAGCAATAAAATACTTTCCTTAATAACTTTCAAGTAATTAAGTACCACCTTAAAAATATAATATTAGTCTCACAATGGCAAGTGCATTACACACGTGCCACGTCACTGTCAAATCAGTGCCACATTATTGTCACGTCATTGCCACATCAAAAATTAGTATATTATATAATAAAATATAAAAATTATAAAAAATAAAATACCTCATGCCCCACCCCCTTTCATCTTCTTCCAGACCCCTCTCCCCCCCCCCAACCCAACCCACCCCCCTGCCCCACCCCCTTTCATCTTCTTCAAAATCCCAACCCCATTTCTCCTTCTTCAAACACAACCCCCTCCTCGGTCTCCTTTTCCTCTGTGATTTTAGGCATTATCAGTAATGTGCAAATGTCCTTACGATATAAAATCAGTTCAAGTGGAACGGTTGTGTTGTTGTCTCTTGAAACACTTAATTTTGCATCCGTCAAATATATCGGTCAAGATTTCATGATAAATAAATCAAGACTTTACCATGACTGCAACCTTTCTTCGACCCCCATTCTTCCCTTCTCCTTCTTCGAACCCACATCGAAAAATGAAAAAAGAACCAAAGAAAACACCTATATTTTCTTCATCCTCATTCAATTAATGAAATTTAAGAAATAAAAAAATTCAATAGAGGAACAGTAAAATGAAGCACACAACAAAAATGAGAAAATTTAATCAATATCATAACCAAATTCCAGGTGAAATTCTTGCTCGGAATAAACTCTTGCAGAAAACTTAATCTCTTTTTTGCTCGAAATAAATTCTCCGGTAAAATTTCGATGAGAATATTTTCGGAAATGATAAATTTGGAGCAACTTAATTGAAAAGGGAGAAGGCTAGGAGGGGTGGGTGTTGGGAGTTAAAAGAACAAAAATGGGGGTGGGAGTGGTGAAGAAGATGAAAACGGGTGGGTGAGTTTATTTTTTATTTTTTAAATTTTTTTTATCATATAAAATACATAATTGTGGGATCACTTTTATTTTTTTTAAAATAATACGCGTTTTTTTTTTTTTTTTGCCACATCAATATTTAGGGTTGTATTAAATTCATTTGAAAGTTATTAAGAAGGGATATTTAATTATGCATGAAATTAAAGGGTTAAAGTAAGTTATGCAACCAAGTTTAGGGAAATTTTTATATATTTTTTCAATTTAAACTTGCATTCTATAATTTTTCTAATAGAAAAAAGACCTATAAAATAAAAGATATGCATATTTTAAACCTTCCTTCGGATTTAACTTCATAACATATATCCCCTATTTTAATTTTAATCTTTTTATAACTATGTTAATTTTATTATTTTGATAATAATTCTTTTATAATAATCCAAAAAGTATCCTTGGATTTGAAGCTTTCATAGTTGCACTCATTCGAAAAGAAATTTGTGAAAGAAAACGAAAGGGGTTGTGTGATTCACATGAACCCCTCCACCCAACATTATATATCAACATCCATTCATCCACATAAATGATACCCGCTCCGTTTTAATTTATTTGATTTATTTTAACTTGACATAGAATTTAATAAAATAAAAAATAAAAAAATTAACATTTTTATTTTGTGATAGTTGCTCGGCTTTCTTGGCTAAAAAGTCATTTTGAAGACTCAATTAGCTATTTAGGCACAAGTTTGATTTTATTGTCAAAATAGACCTCATAAAATGATGTCTAACACTTCAAGTTTAAAAGTTGACAACTCTTATATTCAAGTTTTAAATAATACAAAATAATCTCTATCATCAAAGTCTTAAAAAATATAAAATAATCCTACCACCAAAGTCTTAATATCCTTAAACCCCAATCCCAAAGTCTTAGAAATAGAAAATAGTCCCCTCATTCCCAAAGTTTTAATTATCCAATTTAGAATTAAAAAAAATAAAATCCTCCAAAAGCTCCCAACTGCTCCTCTTTTAGATTCCTTTCCCGGTCAAAGATTTAGGTGTTCATCGAAAAATTAATTTTCTTTATTCCGAGCTCTTAGCCTTCGTTATTCAATTCAGTAATTATTATCTTTAATTAATTTCTTCATTGCTGTAAATGTTCAATCACTTCACCAATGATTATAGACTAGTCTCTATGTTGATGATGGAAAGCTTCTCTAGTTCGGCCATTGTTATTTTTAACTCTCAGCCATTGTTATCTCTAATTACTTTTTCCATTGTTGTAAAAGCTCAACCACTTTACCAACCATTATAGACTACCCTCTATGTTGATGATGAAAAGCTTCTCTAGTTTAACCATTGTTATTCCTAGCTCTCAGTCATTATTATTCAATTCATTTATTTTTATCTCTAATTAATTTTTCCATTGTTGTAAAAAGCTCAACAACTTCACCAATAATTATTGATTACCCACTGTTGATAATGAAAAATTCTCTAGTTCAACCATTGTTATTCCTAACTCTCAGTCATTGTTATGGCAACAAGTTCTATAATAAATTAGGGATTGATAAATAAACTTTTAAAGACAAGGACTACTGAAAAAATTATTGAATTTGAACAAGTTTAACTGTCTCAGGTGACTCAAAATAATTTATGTAGTTTGAATTTATACTAGACCACATCTAAAGTAGCATAGACTAAGGCAGTAATTAAGTATATATCTGTAAAAACGGATAATTATATGGCAACAAAATCTATAATAAGTTAGGGTTGATGATAGACTTTCAAAAGTAGAGGCTGTTGGGAAACCTGTGGAATTTGTACAAGTCCGAAAAATTTCAACCTCAAACCCTAAATCTCAAAACCCAAATTTCAAAATAAATATATCCTAAACTGTCTCATTTTCAATATTTAAAAGTCGAGATCTATCATCGACAGGCCGGCAAATGTAAACTAAGACAGGTCTATAGCTAAAAAATAATAAATAAATAAATAAAATTAAAATAAGGAACTTGCCATCAGTTAAATATCAAAACATCACTTTGTTATATCATGTGAGAGTCTCCATCAAATGATGACATGATCCAAAGAGTTTAAGGACATGTAATGGTCCCTAAATCACCAATATTAAGCTAAAAAGATAATAAATAAATAAATAAATAAATAAATTAAAATAAGGGACTTGCCACTATTTAAATATCATAGCACCACTTTATTACATCATATAAGAATCGAGAAAATTGAGTAGGAGGTGTCAAATAAGTCTTCAAATCGAGAAAATTGAGTAGGAGGTGTCAAATAAGTCTTCAAATTTAAAAGAGTGATATTGGCTTGGTCAAATATATTTGCATCCTCATTTTAGCCTAAAAAATAAAGTGTAAACAACATAAAACACACTAGGTTGATGCCTAATTACACATTAAATTAGTAGTTTTAAATATTATATATTTTATCACTACTTTCAATAGAAATGTGTGTATCTATTGCTTCAAAACGTGTAGCTTAGATACATATTTAATTAATCAAGGCGCTTTAAAAGGAACGTAACTGATTTGCCATTAATTAGGAGTAACTCACTTGTCAGTCAATTTCAAACGGATATGGAGCATCCCTAAGCTCCAAAAACAACTTCAAAATTCAAATTTCAAAATTGTTCATCATTTTGAATTAAATTTTATACAGTGTATTCAAATATATGTATCTGGTACTAAAGATATATGTATCTGATATCAAAGATATATGTATATATATCTATCAAAATTCAATGTATTTATTTATATGTATCTAGTATCAATTTCATATATTTATTTATGTGTATATTAGTTTCATTTATCTATTTATATGTATTAAGTATAAATTTCTTGTATCTGTTTATATGTACCAGTATTAATTTGACGTATTGAGTATCAATTTCATATAATATATTCAAAAATACATGTATCTAGTATCAAAGCTGTCATGTCAAAAAAATTTATATGTGTATATGTGTATAGGTACATATTAAATGAATAGTGTGTATTAAGAATTGGAATATACCCCATAATGTTAATATCATGAGGTATATATAAAAAAATAATATTAATAGGATGCATAAATCTTAAATTTGCAATCAAATATGATACTAAAATTTAGTACACTAATATTACCAGTTGTTTTATTTACTTCATTTACGTCTTGTTTGTCGTTTTCTATTGTTCTTCTTCTTTATCTAGCATAATTTTTTCATTATTGTATTTTCTTTCCATACTTGAGTTTGATATATATTACTTAAATTGAGAGTTTATTAAAAATAGTCTTTTGCTCTTCACAAGATAGGAATAAGACTGCGTACACCTCTTTTCCGAGATCCCATCTCTAAAATTACACTAGATTATTATTTGTTTTTGTACATTATATCTAATGCATCTTACCAGACAACTTTTGTAAGGTTATAACTTGAGTACAGTCAAAAGGTGGTAAAAAGGTCCCAAGTGGTCGTTTTCCCACTATATACAATGGGAATGCTTGAAAATAAGCAAAATATCAGCCTAAAGGGGCAACTATACAAATACATTAGTCTAATTGGGCCCCTAATGTTGCTTTCACTGTGCGCGTGTGTATGTGCGCTTTTCCCTTTTTCATCTTTTTGGTGCCTGCCAATTTGCTACTTAGCAACCAAAACAGAAAAAAGTAGTAATACTGGAACAAAATAGAGAAGTAAAAGACAAGCTACTTTAAGGAATGTTCGGTTGAGTCCAACTGTGTTTACGCTATATATCTTATCTCTAGATTCTGCCTTAGCATTATATTCATGTGCGTATCTGACCAACAAGGGTTGTGGTGGATGATAAATACTTCTTCATTCTTAATTAGAGGTTTTAGGTTCGAGTTTCCTTACATACGCAGTCGTCTTCATTAGAGATCGCTTTACCCTCCAATGTGAAACTTTCCGGTGCAAATTCAAATATGGTCAGACTTCATGCGATGTACTGAATCTGAAATCAAGAATAACCACTCGAGTTCAAATATGTATATAGCTAGGTAAATTCTCATTCCGAGTCCAACTGATGTTCAAATCATAAGCAATCATTTTCTTTTCATTCATGTCAAAATCCTTTTTGAGTTCTTGATTCTAAGGCAAAAATGAGATAGATTCATGTAATAATAATAGATTCAATACTTACCCTAATGAAGAAGATGAAAATCCTCTAAAAATTACCTCAATTCAAGCTCCTTAACTTCAAAAATGATAAAATGAAGTACAAGCACGAAATGAGATTTGATACCAAGTGCAAAAAGTTTCAGAAATGACAGCATTGTAAACCTTCTTTAAAACCGTCATAATTAATTTTTTGTACAAATTAAATATCTGAATGACGAACAATTTGGATTTTTGAAAATTAGATTCAAAGGACTAGAACTCTCGTCAGACATCTTCACCAAATTCTATAGATTGGGAGCAAACCTCTTTTGAAGTCAGATCAAGTGTAAAAAATTACGTTTCAGCACTTTAAGAATTTTCAAAACTTGCTCTAAATGTGCCAAAACTTACCGAACCCTCGGATCACCTTTAGGCCCCACTCCTAACATACATTAAGTTCAAAATTATCCTATGAACCTATTGAAACCTTCAAATCATGAATCTTAGCTTGGTTACTCAAAGAGAAAAGACATTAAATGCACGTTGAATTTATCTCGAAAAATTGATTATACAATATTCAAATTATTGTGGTGATCTATTACACAACTATATACTACTTAAAAGTAAATTTATTTTCACCCTAACACATATATAACCAGTCACATGATAAGAAGGGTGTTTTATACATGTGTCACATCATCGCCATGTCACTATCACTTCAATTACTATGCCAATTTATTTTAAAAAAAATTCAAGTCACCCCAATTGCTTCTTTTTCACTATATACCACCAAACCACCATTACACATTCAACATTGCTACCATTGCCACCAAACCCACATCTCCACCACAATAATTTTAAAAAAATCACCATAGATTTCACCACTAGAATCACACCACAACCAATGCCACCACAATAAAATTACAAACAACCATCATAAAATTTACAATCACCGCTAAAATCGTCATTGAAATCACAATATCACCATCCAAAATTACAATGAACTACCACAAATTCAATATCCCATAACCAAATCCATCATCAAAATCGCACCACCACCACTACCCAGATCCTACATTGCAGACATCTCTGCTATTATTGACCCTTAGCAAGTTGCATAAACTGTAAATCCTCTATTTCCCTTTCATCCTTATTCACTTTCTGAAATTCTTCACACACAATTCTTGAATGCCAAGCAACTTTACATTTTGAACAAAATAACCTTCTACATTCCGAATATTCTGATTGAGTCACAACAATATCACCATCACTAATACCACCACTATTATTTTAGTCATTGATGACAATCGACTTGAAATTCGAACACCATTTTGAATTTCGTACAAATTAGGTTCCCAAAAACTCAGTTTCATTCGAAAACACTTTTGATTTTCATACAAATTGGATATTCGAAAACTTAATTCATCATTTGGGTATTCTTCAGGAGAATGTGTTTTTTTTTTGTTTTTTTTTTGTTTTAATTTGACTCCTTTACCCATTTTATTTCTCTTTAATTTTTTGCCACATCAACTTGTGGATAGAAATAAATTTACTTTTAAAATGTACTAATATGTAATAGGTCACCACAATAGTTTGAGTGTGTAATTAATTTTTCGAGATAAGTTCAAGGTGTATGCTTTTCTCTTTACACAAATAATATTGACTTTGATCATTTCTCTTAACTTTTAACTTCTAGTTCAATTCCAAAACTCTCTTAGCTTAAACCTCTCGAGACCCGTGGCATCCATACTCATAAGTCATAAATAATCAAATGAACCTAGGAAAAGTCTCAAATAGGGAAATGGGGTCCTAGAACTCAAAACGCTCTATTTGAGCTGTTACAGAAATCAAATCAAACCAAACCAAATCAATTAAGTCAAATTTTCACCACTTTGATTTTTATAAATTTTTCCAATTAATTCTATTTCTTGTTGAATATTTTAAATATATGATAATATACTTTCAAATACATATTAGTCAGGGGGCTCACACACATTAGTGGCCTAAAGCTAAAATCAAACAGAGATCTTAAACTTTTTTTAAAAAGTTAATATATTTTTTATAAAGTCTATTTTTCTAGTGTCTTGGACCCAAAGGTGTTAATAAATTTTTTGTAATACATTTTCTCGAATAATTTTTTTTTAATTTAGTCATTTTTATATAAGATTGATTTCTTATCCAAGAATTTAGTCATTTTTAATAAACGTAATAAAACTCCTCTTTATTCACAGAAAAGAAGAAATCGTAGTGGATGGTGAGGGGTGCTCGATCGCCATTCGCCACATTCTTCTTCTAATTTTTTTTCTTTTTCTACTTTCATCTTTCTTTAAAAGGTTTGGTTAAATATTTAACCTTCAAACTTTTATTGTCAAATTTATATGTTTCTTTTTAATTATTAATTGAAGATTAAATATATTTAATTAAACATCACAAAAATCAAAACCAAAACCAAAATAAAGTAGGTGTACTAATTTAAGTGGGCGTTTGATCATGAATTTTTTTTACTTTTTTCCGGAGAGTTGAATTTCGAAAATGGTGTTTGGCCATGAAAATTTGGAAAATTCTGGAATTCAACTTGAAATTGAATTTCAGAATTTGAAAAACAAGAAAAAGCTGTTTTCACTTTTCACTTCTCTCACAATAAGTCAAAAACAACTCTAATTTATATTCATGGTCAAACACAGCTCCAACTCAAACTTCAACTTCAACTTCAACTCCAACTCCAGCTCCAACTCCAATTTGATATTTGGTTTTCATGGCCAAACGGCCACTAAAGACCAATAACACTATCTTCACATATCATACAATTTTCTCCACGAGGAAAAATGAAGTCGACTGCCTTGATCTTTGATCAGAAAATAGAAATACATCTAAAAGTCATTAATGAATGCCTAACTAGTATTATTCCTTTACTAATTTTACATACGTGTTCGTTCTAATAATTCGAACAAAACACTAATTAACTAGTAAGTAATAAAAAAAATAGTTACAATTATACAATTGATGATCGTCGATTACTAGTGCAGTGCATTGGATCATCACCATCGCTGGGTAAAAGTGAATTGGTATTAAACGCAGTGAAAATCATCAAGGCAAGTGATACTATCACTGATAATCCAGAAAGAAGAAGCATTAATACGTGGGAAGCAGTGTTCTTCATTTCTTGAGCATATTTAGTTGACGCCATTGCCATCACTGTCAAAGGAAAAGAATATGCCCACCATGATACATTGAATTTCCTCATTGATCTCTTAAATAAGGCTGGTCTTGATATCTGTACATACATTTTCAACAAATTAGGAAACAATTTTAGTCACATATTCATCATGAATAGAGTTGACTTTTCATATGTTCATTCAACTGATAGTTATTATTTCATAAAGTCATTTAACTTTCCTTGTTACGTTCAAGAAAAAAGATAACTATCAACCTTTCAAAAACACTTCTTCTGTTCACTTTTACTTCTCACTATACTAAAAATAGATTTTAATTTTTACTTGTCCACTTTAGCATATTAAGAGAAAGTAATTATTTTTTTCTATTTTACCCTTAATATTTACTACTCATTTTTTAAAGGCATAATACATAAACGTGTTCTTTAACTTGGCCTTAGCTGTCATTTATGTCTTTCAACTTTGTGTGTGCACAAGTAGATACTTAAACTTATATAAAGTTAAACAAGTAGACACACGTGTCCTACGTGACATTCTATATGATGTCTCACACGAATTTTCACGTAGATCATCACGTAGAACGTGTGTGTCTATTATATATTAATTAATATATTCAATAACTTTACACTTTTACTTGTCCTCTTTAGCATATCATGAAAAAGTAATTAATATAATATTATAATATATACCTATTTTATTTATTATTTTTTAAAGAGTGCACAGAATCTATTGCAGTTAACAAGTAAAAATAAACGAAAGGAACAAAACATTACATCTAGATAAGACAAGAAGACAAGTAGACAAGTCTTAAATCTTAGTGGTGCCCTAGGTTGACAAAAAGAACACATGTATATTAAAGATGATGCTGACGGGTATGAGTTGAACGGTTGGTAGCCAACAACACCCATGCCGTACAATGGAGATAGTGACGTCTACAAAATCTTGCAGACTGCAAAAGCCAACTAGTATTCGAATACTTCTTATAGATAGAAGGTCAATTTAGACGGTCCACATCACTCTATTTTTCTTTATATATCTTCACTTTTTCTTCTTTAAAAGAAAACAGATCAAAGAAATACGAATTTGGCTCATCTCCTTCTCTTCATTTTCTCAAGTACATATTTAGATGAATGACATTTGTTATATTTAAAATTTAAAAGACTAGATTAAATTAACTTAACAAGTATTTTAACTATAGTTAAAGAATAAGTTTAAAAAAAACTCACCAACTTTGGTAATGAAAATCTCATCCTCTACAAATTTTGGCTCCTCATTAATATCATATTTTCATACTATATGTTTTACATCCCATTAATATTATTGCCCTAATTTATAATTAAGAATACACTCCATTTTTTATTATCTCACCAAATAAAATCAAAGATCAAGGTGTAATGAGATCACACACGGGTAAAAAAGCAGCAAATAATTAAAAAAAAAATTAACTTTTTCACAAAAAATAAAATCAAAGATCAAGGTGTAATGAGTTATGAGATCACACATGAGTAAAGAAGCAACAAATAATTAAAAAAAAAGAGACTAACTTTATTGTTAAATAGAAAATATCTTAAAATATTTTGCAAATACTACTATACAATATCTTCTATCCTCTTTTTTTTTCTTTTCATTTTTGGCGTAATTTTACTCGCCAAATACTGATCTTTTTACTTAATAAAAGTTTAATTTTTAATTTTTTCTGTTAAAGATAGTTTACAAGATTTCAACAAAAAATAAATAAAAAATACAGTATTATATTTATATGTTAAATTAATTCAAAAAGTATAATTAAAGTGATGATATTAATGAGGAGCCAAATTTGTGAAAGATAAGATTTTTCTTACTAAAGTTAGTGAGTTTTTTCCTAACTTATTCTTTAACTATGATTAAGATGTTAATTTAATCTAGACCCTTAAATTTTAAATATAACAAGTGTCATTCATCTAAATATGTACTTGAGGAAATAGAGAGAAGATGTAATGGAGATGAGCCAAATCCAAGAAATACTCATACTATATATAGAATAAGGAATAAACAAATAGTATTCTTCTTACATTCTTTTCATATTCTAGTTTGTTCGACAAAAAATAAGAAGAATATTTCATTTTTTAGTTTTAAGTATACATTTATTTTTCTTTTTAGTTTGTTTAATATCACATATAACTTGTTTAAAAGCACGACATTAAAAAAGAATATTTTGATACGATATACATATCTTTAGTTTAATTAATACAAGAAGATTCAAAAATCTCATTTATTTTCTTAAATTTCTTGCGCAATCAAATTAAAATACATAAAATGAGACCGAGCAAGGAAGTAATACCTTCTTATATTTGAGAACTTGTTCAAATTTAAATTTCAATTTATCCTTAATGATTGTGCCATATTTTACATTATCAGGTCACCAAAAAATATCTATAAATAAATATTTTTAGAATGTGAGACTCATACCCTTGAAAATAAGTCAAGTTATCAACTATAAAAGATAAAAATAATACTAATGGTGTAAAAAGTTTTTTTTATATTAACAGTGTATATATAACTTAGACTCTTTTAAGTACTTTTTAGGCATAGCCTTATAAATATCATGACATGGTGTATGTACTTTTTGATTAACTTTAAAATGCTCACCAGTGAAAGGAAGAGGAAAAGGGAGAGGAAGAAGAGCATCTTGGATGATGAATCAAATTTCCCATTAATAGAGTCCCATGCCAAGCTAGCCATGCTTGGAGCAGCTAAGAACAAGAAGAATACTGGCCTTAGCATTGCTGGAATTGAACTACTTCCAGGCAACCTCTGATAAAGTGTCACAAATAGAACCAAATAATGTGACATTCCAATTGCAAACAACAACAATGCACTCTCATTCCATCCCATTTCAGCAGCTGCTCTTGCTCCTACCAAATTCCCAATAACCGATAATTGGCTCGTGGGATTCGCCACTCCTGATAAAAAGCGCTTCCCCTTTGTGATCCACTGTCCATATATCTTGATATCTAGTGCCACTATAGGTACAACAAAGATCCACCAAAGTACAAGAAAACAAACCCCTTTGGGTTTGAAGAATGGAGTGGCTTGAAGCAAAACAAGCCACGAAATCCACGGGGCGAAAAGGTAATTCACTCCAACATGGTGCAAGAATTCTCTTTTAACCATGTCAAAGTGAAAGAGGACACGAAGTAAATATAGTAAAGAGAGTAATACTAATGAGAATAAAGCTAAAGACCATAGAAGAATGAAAGCTGTTGAAGGAAGCATTCGGAAAATATTTCGAAACTTATGAATATCATCCGATGGCTCACTTAATGTTTTCCATAATAATGCTTGGCTGCATAAAGATAGGCTTATTCTAAAATAACCAGCATGAAATCTACTTAATATTGATGAAAAATGAATTTTTTGTGTTACAAATATGCCAGTGTGCGGCTGAGATTGAGCCTCTTTGCTAGGCATTTCCATTGCAAAATTAATAATAAGTTTCATAAGTGAAATTGGGGGTATAAATAGGGAAAAAAAAGTAGTACTACATATTACGTAAGTAGTTTCGTTGAAGCATAGTTAGGAGAAAAGTCGGCTAACCATTGTGGACTTGTGTGTGTGTGGTTCATGAGTTGTTCTTGAGTCCTTTACAGCTAATGGGGGACCCCATTAATTTTATCTGGTAAAAAATCTCTAATTACTGATAGTTTAGGTACTGTTCTAATTAAAGAACAAACACTGAGAATTAAGATAGAAATCTACTTTTTGTTTTTTTCCAATTTGGTGTGTAGTGGATGATGATAATACTTTGATTCAATTTGGGTAATTAGGATAGGAAGGAATGTCATCCTAGTAATCATGCTAGTATCCCAAAGGGGAAAAAAACCATAGTAGAATGCTAGTTACTCATGGTTCAAGGAGAGCCAATTTGCCTCCTCCTAAGGAGGGAAAAATTCAATTCAATAGGGGGTTATGAATCCTCAAGCACCAATTATTATATGAATATGAGTTGTGCTTAAGAAATAAGAACGCGCTCTTAGTTCAATCTGATATAACGTGGGTCATCAAAAAATCTGATATCTTAGGTTCATATTCCATAGAGCTTGATTTTTTTCTTCTTAGATTGTATTAGAATGAAATATCTGTTGGGGTTTAGTAATGAAAAGTGAATGGAGGGAATAGAAATGAAGGGAAAATGAAATTTCACTTTTGCTTTTGTAAAGAGCATTTGTACCACATTGGTGGTGAAAAGGAAATTTCAAGTGTTTATATTGAGAAACACTTCCTCATGGTATTAAAGAGGTTGAAAAGAAGACAAGCCTCGCGCCGTCGGTGGCGGCGGCGGCGGCTCGGCTTCAGCTTCGGATTTGGATTTGGAGTTGTCAAAGATCGATCGAGACATGTGCGAGCCGCACTTCGGCATGTGCGAAACACACATGAATTGCACGTCAAAAGGACGCGATGAGGCGTGCGTCACACACTTCCTATCTGAAACAGTGCAACTTTTTTGAACCTTTGCTTCCTTTTTGAAGTAGTGTTTTTTTGGCTATAAATATTTTATTCTTCCTCAGATATGAAGCACGAAATAAAGTACTATTAGAGTTTAATATTGTTAAGTATACTTCTACATTTCTTCATAAATTCAAGTGTGATTTACTACCGTTGAGTGGTTCGCTGATCAACAGAATTTGAGGTACCGCTATTCTGTTGATGTTAATAGTTCTATCTTGGGAGGATATATTCCATTAACCTCGGGTGCTTGAGGGGAATAATTTCCTTAAGGACACACTGTGTATTCAGTAGGCTCGATTTCTTCTTCATCTTTTTTCTACAACTATTTTTCGTAAATAGTTTGATTCCTTGTTTCTACTTACTTCTTGTTTTTAAATACAAATTTTATTTATCACCCAAAAATAACAATATCTGCATATAATAGAAATTTGGCATGTATGTGTGACTTAAAAAAAGGAGGAGGTCCATCAAAAAGAGTTGTTAGTTAATCAAAGAGCCAACTGATGACCGCGCCTATATAGTAGATATGCAATTACAATCAATAATCCAACTAAAGTAATAGAAATTAGACCTAACACGATTTCAAATATAAAAACTTCAGAGGCTATGGATCTAATCACTTATTATCAATCAAAGAATCATAACACACGTAATGATTGGCTTTATGAAAATTTTCTTACAATTTCCAAAGATCATAGCATGTAGGTGGGCGATCAATCGAGTTGAATGTGAAAGCCGCAAAAAAAATTAAAAAATTAATGAAATTCTCTCGAAATAAATTCACTTAAGAGTTTTTCTTCTCCAGTTGATGATGCATATCCATGTTGGACTTTAATCCAGGTCACGTGCTCAACAACACCGCCTTTTCGAAATAACAATAAGTGATATTTTAGCCTTTTAAGCTTGGTTCAAGTAAATAATTTTTTAAATAATCAAAAAGATATTACAGTATGTTTTAGATTAGTATACACTTTATTATCCTTATCTATACAAATCTCTTGAAAGTCATTATTAGTCAAATAACTTCTTAATTAATAGTGTTATTAAGTGGGGTTTTTAATGGATATAGTATAATTTTATATATGACATCAATACGCACTATATATATCTAGAGCACTGTTAGCTTTCCGCTTTGTTTCCTCCTCCTGTCTTAGCTTCCTCTGAGTGGTGGAAACACTCTTAATAGCTGCAAGTTGGATGCTTTGTACATCCCTGTAACTATAGACTACTTCCACTATACTCTTTGGTAATTAATGAAAGCAATTGATGTCATATATAAAATGTGTAGTATAGTCAAAGCTATAACAGCTGGATATTTTTTTGTTGCTATATCGAAATGCTACTGTAGTGGTGGATATTTTTGGCTGCTATAGCGAAATGCTAAAAATAGTACTCCGGCGATTTTCTTCTTTTTTTATAAAAAACTCAATCGGTATAATAAAATATTATTATGTATGTTGAAATAACTAGTGTTGATGGGAGTACAAGAGAAAATGAATATTGGAGCGAAGAAAAGACCGGTGCACCGTTGCTGTTATCACGGGCGACACGACTACTACAAAGCCCAAAGTGGGCGCGATGCCTCGGGCGGCGCAGCCTTTGTGGCGCCCAAATATATCTGTTGGTGTTTTGAAAACACACTTATTGAGAAAGGCTGGGTCTGTTAATAACAGACACCTGAAGCTATTATAAATAGTGTGTCTCCCCCAAAAACTATAAATCTAATTATTCCTTTTCTTCTCTTACTGCTCATTACAAATCACAATTTTGTTCTTGTGGGAAATTCAAGTTAATTACTGAAAATTTGACTTTTGACTTTCTACAATTCTGGGGAAATTCTATCACTATCCCAGCAGCCACGAAATGGAAGACCTAAATTCATTAAGGATTAAAGCTGAATTATTTACTTCCCTACTTTTGAAACCCATTTTTTAAACATATTATAAAGGATGAGGACTGTTATATAGAGGTTTATTGTATTCCTTTCAAAAGACCATGCCTCATGCCTTGGCCTCTCGCTGTTAGTCCCAAATACTGTACCAAAAATTTTAAGAAATCCCACCGTGGCTAGGGTGGCATTAGGCCCTCTCAGAAATCACATGGAAGCTATGTTGCTCGGACTCTTTAAAAATGTCAATGGATGTGCGTTGGATTCAATTTGCTGTCAAAACGAAAAAATCATATCTTCAAAGCTCATCACTTTAATAAAGGCGTCCAAAAGTAGTGTATCCTTAGAGAATCGCGGTATCGATGTGAAGAGTCCGCGCAACTGCTAGGGAACTGCATGGAGAACTTTGTTTCTTTGCGTTAATGTTCACACTGTGCCTCTGAAATTATGGTCATGGCTACAAACAGTATATTCTGAAACACAACAAATATATATATCCACGATTTTTTAACTAGAGAATTTTCCACTGTAAGTGATTATCGTTTGTTTTCCTTCAGTCATTGGTGATTGGACTTGTCCACAACTAGAAAATAGTAGTAGTATTCCCTAAGTCACGTTTTAACGTGAAATGTTTGTATCTTTGTCTTATTATATACATATGTTTATGCTTTTGAGAGTCAGCTATATTGAATTTTGACTATACTTTTAATTTCTTAAACTTATCATACTTGATTTGACATGAAAATTGCAACTTGCTAGTACTTTTCACATATCTTCATTAAAATTCCAATACTTTGACATGTTCACTCCAACTTGCAGAGGTACTTTTCATGTATTGTCTAAATAATTACTAACGCAATTTTCAACATTAATTAATCTGCGTCTGACATTTTGTTAATTTAATTTGCCTCTCGTGTGTAACATATATATTGACCAATACTATAGGATATATTAAAATGACGGATTCAGGATTTTCATTAAGGAGTTCGAAAAAGTTCAAAAATAAAAATGTAGTGCCTAGGATTCAAAATTGGAACCTCAAGGTGACTTTTGAATTCCCAAAACCACTACGTCAACATCTAGTGATCTTGTGTTTATAGGATTCAAAATCTATATATACACATTAAAATTTAAATAGATACTTTATATATACAATATAATTTTTTGCCGAGGGGGTTCGGATGAACACCCTCGCCCCCTCCTAGATCTGGCCCTGTGATAGAATAAGTATAAGTTGTGTTCAGGGGCGGATCTAGGAGGGGGCGAGGGTATTCACCCGCGAACCCCCTCGGCAAAAAAGTTATACTATATATAATACGGTATTTTTTATTTTTATTTTTAGTGTATATAAATAGACTTTGAATCCCCTAAATACAAGATTAGAGGTTGGCTTAATAATTTATAGGGTTCAAAATTCACTCTAAGGTTCCAAGTTCAAATCTCAAGTACTATATTTTTATTTTTCGAATCCCCCAGTAAAAATTCTGAATTCACCATTGATTGTGTTAACATTTTCATAAAGCATGCAATATATTTTTTTTAAAAAAAAGAGAGAATATTTTTCTAGTGACACGATTGTGAGCTTTTAATACATGAAATGTAGCAACGATTTGCTGAATGATACAAAAGTCACTTCAGTAAACTAGATTTGATGTATGTTCTTTTGAGATTATTTGGATAATACGTTTGTAAACTTACTACAGGTGAATTTGTCTCATCGTGTGCTATTAGTATGTTTACATGTTTTACTTTTCAAGTTACTCATTTACTATTTTGGATGTCGTCTATTTGTGATTTTTTTTAAAGTGACCTCATAATTTAGAAATACTCTAGCGATTGAATTCAGTAGTTCCTCATACAAAATCATTAACTCAAGAAATATGACAATATGAAAATATGGAAAAGACAAAATTGTTCTCATCACCGACAGAATCGAAAGTACCCCTTATTTTAAAGAAGGAACATGTTATAATTTACAAATGGCATGCCATTATGTGTTGTGGTTCTTGCTAGACCGGATTGAGTTTGTAATTATAGTACGTAGTGACACTAAATCGTTATTACAGAGATGTTACTGCTATAATACGAAGAGTTTTTAGAGAGAGAAAATGTCTTTACCTTTTGTAGTGATGTTAGAACCCAAAAATTCATCAGATCCATTTGAGTACAAGTAGTCAATGTTATTTGAGGTAACACAAAATACCCATTGTACAAAGCAAGAAGGGGAACTTGATATGAAAATGGTAGTTACTCAAAGTGGAGTTAAAGGCAACTTGATTAAATATGGATTTGGCTCCTCTCCATTTTCTTTCTCTCCAGTTTCCCCAAGTTCCTACTTAGATAGGTGACACATATCATAAGTTAAATTTAATGATTAAGATTTAATTGATCAAAGTAATCTCTAATCATGGTTTATTTTATATTTGATTCCAAAAATAATTATAATCTCACCATCTAAGCAATATATTATCTTATCCATAAATATAGTTAAAAAAATCTCTTCCTACGTTTTTTTTTCCTATGCAAAATTTATAGCTAACTCCAGTATGTTTCTATCTTTTTCTGTATATATTTATTTATTTGTAATTCCTTTGAACTGTGTTTATTTAAGATATACCACCAATTTTGATTGTTTTAATATATTTACACTATACCCTTTACATTTTCTTGGATTTTTATCACTTTTTATTTGTTCACTAATTATTGCGCAGGGAAAAAAAATATTGCCAAGTTTTTTTTTCACTATATTAATGAATAATATATATATATTGTTAAGATTGTGAGATTAAACAATTTTTGAAATCAAATATATAATATATTTATTATTTAAATCATGGTTAGGGATTTACTTTGAATCTTAACCATTAAATTTAACTTATGCCATGTGTCACTAATCTAAGTAGGAACTTGGGGAAAATAGAGAGGAGCCAAATCCATTAAATATTACTTCCTTTTCATACATCTTAGTTTTATTTTACCATCCAGAATTTATCAATAAATGCTAGTAATTATTTTGTATAGGTTTGTGGTAAATGAAATTTCTAATTCGCCCTAGAACTAAAAATCATTTTTATCGATCGATGTCTTAATCAACTTTTGAACTACTTGGTCCTTTTGCAACTTTTTACCAAAATTCTTGCTACACTTTTCTTTTTCTTTGTTGCCGGATTCAATGCACCATTAGTGATCGTCCTTTTTATGCTAGTAGCCTGGCCATATATTAGTTTTCCCCAACTAAGAGATTCTTTCGTTTATGTCCCTTCGGCCAAATTTATTTATCGGTCTAGATGAAATATGCTAAATTTATACACTGATTATATACATATATTATGTGTTTAGTGTATGTATATTTATACTCAAATATATCAAATCTATACATTTGCTGATTGTTTATAAACTAATCACCCAAAAATATTAATTAGACTGTAACTATTCCTACTATTAATTTAGTGATGCAATTATATGAAGTAAACTTGGGTGAATTAATTAGATCAAGGGAAGTGATAAGTGTTTGAAAACACACTGTATTCACATAACACTTTAATTAGAACTTATGACTACACTGTATTGTGTTGGGATGTATATAGATTTGAAAAACTTCTTGGTATTTTTCAAAAATATACAACCCAACATAATATATTACATTTATGTAGTCATATTTTTATCATACACCCTCATTTTTTTATTTTTTTATAACAATATTTATATATCGTATATATAATAACTTATTATAAATAATATATCAATCTTGTATATAATATATACCCCAGGTGTATAATTCATGTAAACGATATTGTTGTTTAAAAGGTGATGAATCAAGGGAACATCAAAGACAACAAGAATAGAGATTCATCTCACTATTTTACAATAGTGTAAAATAAAGTTAAGAAAAAGCAAAAAATTTAAATCACACAAGTTCAAAGAAATCAATCAAGTTGAGGCTCAAGAACTGAGTCTACTAAGATTAAGTATCAAAAATTTAAATCATATGAGAGAAAAAAATATTTAATATCTTGTAGCTTACTACTCAAGATGCTACAACTAATTAAGTTTTCAATAAAAATAGCATAATGGGTTTCGAAGCTAGGACTTTGAGTGTTTATTAACTGTTAGCTTGTTTAGTTATTTTCATCATCCTGATCTAAGGTAAAAAAAATTATGTTTCTTTATTTTTAAATTTAATATAAAAAATATTTTACATATTATAAATTTATTCGGTATAGTTTAATATTTTTTAATTTATTTTTATAATATTAAAAATCTATCCAATTATTATGTAAGATTATAAATTTATATATAAATCAACAATTTTATTATAACAAATCTAATAATCAATTCAATATGGCTCAATGCGATAGATTAAATTGATTTTTAAAAAATCATTGATACCCTAGTGTCCACCGAAAAAAAGGAGATGCAACAATGGGATAGATAATGCATATTTCATCATTTTGATAGAACACTACTTTTTATTCATTCTTTATGTTCCTTCCTCTTCCTTCAAATCAATCAAACCTTTAACAATTCGAAATTCTCAGTTATTCAAAAGCTATTTTTCCTTCCTATATTCCTACACACCTAAATGGATAAAAAACCAAAAGGCGATTCTATATCTTTACTTCAAGTGTTGTTTCTTTTAGAGAAACACCTTCTATCAATAAGTGATGTTAGAAAATTGGTACTCACTATGATGTGATATTATTTATTTAGAATTAAATTCACATAATTTTTTCAAAAAGACTTTACCATCGTTAAAAATATCTCCCCATCTTATATGTATATATATTAGTATTACTTGTTTTAAGTTATCAATATAGAATTTTTATTTGCACACTTTGCAAAAGATTTTGCTCATATATAAAATGTTCTCTCATTGACACAAGCTTCATAATATACTCCCTGATATTGCCTTTTCCTTGATTCTTTGATACCTCATCGAAATCAAATTTGTCAAGAGTGTACCAATCTCAGCCTTTTCACTTTTGATAAATACTTTTTCAATTGTAGCAATGAATTTCTTAGTTATTCTAACCTTGTTGGACATAGTGCGCCTTAAATATCTTTGGAGTGGCCTTCTTCATGATTATCATACACATGCGATTTGATCTTTGCCACCTTTCGATCTCCCTCTTTTTATCAGCGGTATTCTTATCTGTAATAGCTGGTGGAGAATCAGCTCTTAACACAGGGTCGATATCCATGACTCCGAGAACTATGTTAAGGTTCTTTTGCAATGACTTGAAATTAGTGTCATTTAACATGCGAATTGAATTGATGTTGGCAGTAATACTACTGGAGTAATTTGAGTTGAATCAGAGAACAATAAATAACAAAATAAGTTCACATAATACTTAAAACCAAAATGAAAATAAATCTGAATTAAAGGTAAACCTCATCTCAAGATATCAGACACTCCATTAATATTTCATTTTTGGACAAAATATTAACTTGTAAGTGATATCTTGGTGTGATAATCAAACACTGATAATAAAAGAACATGTCGAATAATAAGTCTCTATTTGGACCGATTCATTTATTCGCACATAAAATCGAATATTTCTCACACGTTTATTACCACAAAATGCACATGTAATTCTGTGAAATATTGATAGGCCAATCAATACATAGATTACACACACATATTTTTTTTTTGTATTTTAAAATAAATAAATCTCCACAAAAAAGTCACTTAGCGACATCTAACTTTAATTAATTCATCTTAAAATATATATAATCATACCAATATCCAAATTTAAATTCTTCAAACCAAAACATGTAAATTCCAAGCAAATAAATTATGGAGTGTTCGAAATTTATCCTAAAGATTCTGCTAGTATTCTTTTAATTTAATTTAATAGCTGAAATTTCAGCAAAATAAAATTAACTGAATATCATAAATAAACATGCAAAACTAAAAGGGCATGCTTAAATGACCTCAATATGGATAAATTCTAAGCAGATGCACCACCAGCATAAACTAAACTAGCAAACAAGCATTAAAAAATTAAAAATATGTTTGACAGACCAAAGGAGAATATGTTATGAACCCCGTTATGGGCTATGTAGACCAAACAAGTAATAACACAGTAAATGATGAACTTAGGCCCGAGGTGAAGTTACAGCCCAACAATAGAGTGGACTTCCTCTGGGATCCGGGTTAAGCAAACACGTTAAAAGGGGGCAGTTACCTATTGAAGGGATTATGCAAAATTATGTCGAAGCTTTGGCTTTTTGATATCTCTCATCACCCTTCTATGGTGTAGTATCTCATCCCCTTATGATTACATTCTTACTCTGTTAATCTCTTTTTAATTAGTGTTGTTATTACTTTGTTCTTCAGATTCTAAGTTGTAATTTGAATTCAGTTAGTATAAATACACTCCATGTTTGTGTTGGAAATTGATTTGTTTCTTAAGGAGAATACGAATGGAAATTCGGCATCAACGAACTGGTGCTGATCTTAACCCCTTTTTTTTTGTTATTTAAATGTAAAACAAAAGTTTTGAAAAAGTTTAAAGATTTTCTGGAAAGATAAACAATTGTATGCCGCAACACCAAACAATAAGAAAACAACATAGTTCTTTGTGGCGACTGACTTTAAAGGAAGAAAATCTCCTCGTTTTTTTTTTTTTGCATATCCGTAAATTGAAAACGCAACATACAATCTTATATAACAAAAATTAAAAATCCCAATTATTAACACGATAAAGACTCTTGATATCAATTGTTAGAATCAAACTTCAGAGATGAAAGACCATCGTCTTTTTCCAAGATTTGTCTTGTCAAATCATTAATAATCTAATGCTAGATGAGAAGTGTACCTAAGCGGCTCTCTCTTTCTAAGAGATGGGAGATCAGAAACAAAATCATACGTCTGATTTGGGACCATAATCCTATATTTATAAAAGCACAAGTTTATAATTTAGCCCATCATTAAACTAGGAATTACATCCGGGTATCTACACATAAGATCACATACTTTATGAGTGTCACACCCCTTTTATGACGAGCAAAGGGTTTTTCCAATTTAAGTGACGGTATTGAATAGAGATTATTTTTATTTACAGAGTCGCCACTTGGAATTGAGTTTTGATGGTGTTCCAAGTCACCTTTTTGAATCCCTAGTCAAAAGGAAATGACTCTTTATTTTTTGTCTGCGAAAACAAAAGACCGGGTAAGGAATTATTGACCGAGGGGAAGGTATGAGGCACCCCTCGAGTCCCGTGGTTCTAGCACGGTCGCTTTTATCAACTTATACTTGACTTAAAATAATCTTGGATATTAATTATGCCTATGGTATGCTTTGATAATGTTGAACTTTTATTGGTCTTGGCTAAGACGCAAGGTTGCGACCTCAGCTTCGATATACGCCGATCAAGACGCACGAGTGCGACCTCGACTTGCGTATTGCACCTAAAGATTGAGTCTAATCGATTAGAAGATTTATCATTTTTTAAAAGGGTTTGGGTCAAGATGCAAAGTTGCGACCTTGCCATTTTTCTTTACGTGTCCTTATCCAAGACACAGAGTTGCGACCTCGGTTAAGACGATATATTATTCACGCTCTCGTTAGAGCTTATTGTTTGAAGCAATTTTCACTAAATCGGGACAATTAACTTGTCCCCTTTTCACTCTTTTTCTTGCGACGAGTTTTGAAATAATTCGCAACTCGTCTCGCTCCCTTACAATTGATTTTTCCTCTCTTTTCTTTTATTGCAAAAATGGGTCTTGAATAAATTTGTAACCCAACTCACTCATACTCACATTAGTTAAAGAAATCTCCCCCGATATGTACTTATGGAAAATAACATATGAATCGCAGCGTCCTGTCGCAATCATTCAGATATGTAACGAAACTATGAAACATCCAAATGCCAAATGAACGTATAAATAAACCTGGACATGAACCAATCAAAATCTCTTTAATTTATCTCTATATTTTAACAGAATACTAGCCATGCAGACGACTTAGAGGATTCTAGGTGCAATTTATATGCTTCCATATGCATTCAAATTCATGAGAAATGGCTTAACATGAATACAATACGTACTGTACATAGACAAATGTCACTAATTTTGAACAAAATCTCAACTTTCCTAGTAGGATGCAATTGACGGGTCCAGTGTTTTCTTAAATCAAAATACGAGCTTTAGGAATATACTCTGTTCCCTTTACCCACGAGACCAAATAATTAACTTAAATAGACAATTACTTAAGGAAAATAAACTAACGATGCATATTTCCGAGAGAACTCGACATGGAATTTCAGAAGGAATACAACAAAGAGAATAACTAAAGAGATGGACCTTATATTGATGAAACCAAAACATTCGGATACAATGAAATCGAATTTTTCATTGTATATTAAACCGAGCTACGAACCTTTAAAGTTACTCTCTATTTTTCTGTACCTTTTTTTTCCCTTTTGTTCTTCTCTAATTTCCAATAATTCTTTCTCTAATTCTCTCCTATTCCTCTATGTGTTACTGCCAGCACCATTTAGTGAAAACAAAGTTCTCTCTTCTTTTTTTTTTTTTTTTTTTTTTTTTTTTTTTTTTTTTTTTTTTTTTTTTTTTTTTTTTTTTTTTTTTTTTTTTTTTTTAAACTAACGTAACGGGAATCACAACGACACACACCTCTAGAACTAAAATACAAGGGCGTAGAACACACAAAAACTTCACATAAATAATCAACTTTCACACCAATCGATACATGAAATCGTTTAAATAACTTTGTTCATGCTTTGATTCACAATAAAATAACAAAAATGAATAGAAAGAACAATAGTAAAAATCTGTATGATGAACTAAGTTGAATATAGAGCGTTGTCACCGAAAACTCGAAACTAGGACCCCGAAGTCTAAACTCCAACTTACAAACCTTAAAAAAATTCACTGTTGTAAGAAATAACCCTAAGAATTGTGATGGACTATGTGCTCTTCTAATGTTCCCCACTTCAAACTTTGGACTATGTGCTCTTCTAATGTTCCCCACTTCAAACTTTAGAAAAGTTGTGTTAAAAATAACCTAACCTAAAGGGGTATTTATAATATTTGAAAACACCTAAAATACACCTTCAAGTCGAACTAGAAAAAGGAGAAAAATTCCTCTCCGCCATGATCTGCTCATGGCGCGAGCTCCTCTAACTCGCCCTGGAGCTCGCGTCACCTGCTACTTGCCCTGGATTTCATCTCTTCAAGGTGTGGACTTCAAAGGGTGTGTTTTTTATCCCCTTCGCTCTGGAGCTCGCCTTGTGACCTTCTGGATTCGCCTTGCTCGCCTTGGATTTCAACTCTTTAGGGCGTGAATTTCAGAGAGTGTATGTTTTTTACCTCTGTCGCTCGCTGGATGTCAATTTGTGAATTTCAGCTTTCTGAGCTCCATTTGATCTCTTTTTGGCTTGTTTCATCAAAACTGCACATAACACCTTACATAAGTGATATTTCATGAAATCAAGAATAAATCATAAGTATTAGACTAATTTATCCTTCAATAAACTTAGATGTGGGCAAAAAGTAGTGAAATGAGTGTATATTAGACCCACATCATAATCCTACACTTTAACCTTTGTTCATCCTAGAATAATCACTTTACTCCTAATTTAACTCCTTTATACTATGCAAGCTCAATAGGTTGCTTACACCTAGATTGTCAAGGCATTTTCATGAGGCAAGTAACTCTCAAACAAAGTGCGTTGAACAATTCATGACAAAAGATTTCTATTAAGGAGACATATCCTCTAGAATCGACTCTTTACCTCATATATAGGGCAAATAAAAAACTCATGTATTTAAGCAAAGAAATGTAATAAATCATCAAGTTTACGTTATCTATGTTCCCTCACTTTAAGAGAGATTTCCACACACACATTTATCATATATAGCAATTTTTGGGGCATATAAATAAAGCAATAATGCTCACTCGCACAGCTGAATTCACAGGCATACAATATACAATAGGCTTGCCCTTAGTGTAATGCTCCATTAACAAAAAAGTAAAAACATAGAATCAAAAGGTCTTTATTTGGTTATAATATCGTCTAAAGAACGGGTAAAAAATATTTGATTAACAATAGTAACTACTCTCCTTATGCACTTTTAAGAAAAAAACTTTGAACTCTTCAAGCTATTGTAATCACCAATTTTTTATTTTTCTTTACACTTGTTTTCTATCTTTCATCTCTCCGCTTCTTTAAGCACCTACCCACTTTTTGCATATTGTTAGAAAGAAGAAATATATTTTCTATAAATATCTCTTTTCTTTCTTTCTTTTTATTTTGCTCACCTTACTATAACAATTACTTATTTTTATGAGTCTCTTTTTAACCCTGTTTGAGAGTTGCTCGCATAAAAAATGTCCTAAAATCAGTTCATGCTACCCAGATGCAATTTCAACCAAGAACAAAGAAACTCAACTCCTCCATCCCCATCTTCCCTAAGACCCACAGTCTAACTTCGAATTTTCAAATTTAAACCCAAATCTCCCAAGCCCACAATTAAATGCACAAGAGAAGCTCATTAGGGCATAGAAAATTAACAACAAAGCTTGAGTCACTAAGATAAAAAAACATATTCACCACCAATAGAGTTAGGGAGTAAGGGTTTGAAAACTTACTAAAATGACGATCAAAACCCTTGATTTGATCTGGTCCCTTGTGTACTGCTATAATATTGTGCGTGTGTAGGAGAGATTTGTTAGAGGAAGAAGGGCTTAAGGATGTCGGGGGTAGGTCGGGAATTTTTTTGACTTTTATACTTGAGAGGCTATGCGGTCGCATATGGTGGTACTGGTATGGGTCACTGCATACTCACCATATAGGACCGCTACCTGATGTGCCATGGTTGCAACCGCATTTTTCACCACATTCCCTAAGATTTGAACACCTCCACTGCCCAAGGGATGCAGTGTTGATGCAGCATGGCATATATTGACTTGCGGTCGCATACTTCATCGCATTCCCCTCATTTTTAAAATCTTCACTGATTAGGAGATGTGACGAAGTTGTGGCCGCATCACTATGTTGCAGATTTCCTTGCTAAATTAGCCACTAGCCTTGATGAAATTACTATAAACAACAACCTTGAGCAGATTCCAGGGGGAGCAAAGGGACCTTATTTTTGGACAAAATGCAGCTGCCTAACATTAGGTTAAGATATGACAAGGCCAATTTTTTGGTTAGCTAAAGTGTATAGTCTTTAGGAATGAAGAATACACAAGCTTGTCGTTCTTTGGTATTCTTCTTTTTGGCTGATTGTTTTCATAATATATCACAGATGTATATTAAGGGTAAGCTCTAGCCGCCCACCCCCACCCTGCTTTTTGTGCTATCCATGAATGAAATATACATCACCGGATATTAAGTCCTGGAATTTTTTTTTAGAAAAAAATAGGGAAGTCATTTTTCTCATTTTTAAGTAATTATTTTCCTCGAAAAAATGTATTCCAAAAATTTTGACCAACCAATCAAATACGAAAATTGAAAAACATTTTCTTTCTCCATGCCAAACACACCCGTAATAGTACTTCTTTTTCTTCTACGTACCAAATTTTTTCCTATATATATATGTCCCATTTCACTGATGAAACTTACATTAATTTCCAATGGAGACAAATGCTACTACTATCATATCACATAACAACCAGTTTTCATCAATACTAAAAAGATTTCATGCTGGTTTTTTTAGAATAAGCCTTTCTTTATGCGGTCAAGCTTTATTATGGAAAACACTAAGTGAGCCATCGGATGATATTCATAAGTTTCGAAATATTTTTCGTACGCTTCCCTCAGCAGCTTTCATTCTTCTATGGTCTTTAGCCTTATTCTCATTAGTATCACTCTCTTTACTATATCTACTTCGTGTCCTCTTTCACTTTGACATGGTTAAAAGTGAGTTCTTGCACCATGTTGGAGTGAATTACTTTTTCTCCCCATGGATTTCGTGGCATGTCTTGCTAGAGGCCACCCCATTTTTCAAACCCAAAGAGGCTTATTATCTTGTACTTTGGTGGATCTTTGTTGTACCTATAGTGGCACTAGATATCAAGATATATGGACAGTGGTTCACAAAGGGGAAGCGCTTTTTATCAAGAGTGGCGAATCCCACGAGTCAATTATCGGTGATTGGGAATTTGGTAGGAGCAAGAGCAGCTGCTGAAATGGGATGGAATGAGAGTGCACTGTTGTTGTTTGCAATTGGAATATCACATTATTTGGTTCTTTTTGTGACACTTTATCAAAGGCTGCCAGGAAGTAGTTCAATTCCAGCAATGCTAAGGCCAGTATTCTTCTTGTTCTTGGCTGCTCCAAGCATGGCTAGCTTGGCATGGGACTCTATTAATGGGAAATTTGATTCATCATCCAAGATGCTCTTCTTCCTCTCCCTTTTCCTCTTCCTTTCACTGGTGAGCATTTTAAAGTTAAAAGACGATATTCCATTTGGTGCATTTTATATAACAGTGTTTGACTGGACACATAATTACATATAAAAATTAAAGTCGCATGGCCGGCACAAAAATAGCTAGAAGGTTCAAATTTGTCACATGACTAATATGAGCTTGAACTTCCTTGGTAACTCTCAGAACTTACTACTGATAATAAGATCGTGCTTAAGATGAGATGAAAAACTAAAGTTAATAAGTTTCTAAAAAATATTTTTTAAAACCAACTAAAAAGAATGTCATTTAATGAAACACGAGCATATTTCTTTGGTCTTTTGCTCATTAGGTGACTCGCGGCTAAATTGACCTAAGAGGTATTCTAGGTGGCTTTTCCAATTTCTAAGGTTTTGTAGTTGTCATTTTCGTGGTACGGAATGATGTTGTCATCATTAAATTAAACATGTTTTTTCTTTCTGTCTTTTTTAACCCTCACCAACAAGATAAATTCAGGTAGCCAATCAACTGAACTATCAAATTCCTAAAAAAAAAAGACATTGAATAGTGTGGCGTCGCCTGGATGGTGTCTTCTTTTGGCAACCTAAGGCACCACTAAGATTTAAATTGTCTTGTCTAGATGTAATATTCTTAAACTTCATTTTTTCAAGTAAAATGCATGCATTCAAATAAAACTTAAAATTTCAAAAATCAACTTAAAAACTCAGAATTTTTAAATTTCAAGTTTTAACTTCAAAATCTATGACCAACGAAAGCTAAAACTATTTCCTAATTTGTTGAAAATGTATGTACAGATATCAAGACCAGCCTTATTTAAGAGATCAATGAGGAAATTCAATGTATCATGGTGGGCATATTCTTTTCCTTTAACAGTGATGGCAATGGCATCAACTAAATATGCTCAAGAAATGAAGAATACTCCTTCACACATATTAATGCTGCTTCTTTCTGGATTATCAGTGATTGTATCACTTGTCTTGATGATTTTTACTGCATTTAATTGCAATTCACTTTTACCCAGCGATGGCGATGATCCAATGCTCTGCACTAGTAGTCGACGACCATCAATTGTGTAATTGTTTGATGAAAAAATCAATTGTATTATTGTAATTATTTTTGGAAATTTTTCAAAAATATACTGTCCAACACAACATATTGTACCGACGTAGTAATCTGAATCTCTTCAGTTTATATCTATATAGTCAACTTTTTTTTTCCTTTCGCAATTGTGTTTATACAATATTATTCACTTACTGCATGTATAAGTTGTTCTGCGGATCAAAAATAGAACACAATATAATAAATAAAATACAATTCATGTATATTACTATCACTCAACTTGATGAATTTTCATTTTTGAACAAAATAACCTCATTAGAAAAAATATATATATAAACACTTATATTTGTATAAGCAGTGTTAGGTATCAAACGATCACTAAACTCGTTACGTATTTAATTCCGTAAATCAATCTTTTAACTCAACTAATCAGGGAAAACATCTTTCCTAAGCAATCTAAATAACATTTTATCAAGTATATGTGTTATTATGGACTAAGGGGTTATTTGGTAGTTGGTTAGAGTTATGCAGGTATTAGTAATGTAGGGATTAGGTATGGGGGAATTTATGTATTATTTATGCGGATTCGTTATTCATGTATTAGTTATACATGTATTACTCATTCCATCTTCTATTCTGCATAATATAATGCATAGATTCCCTCATAACTTATACATGTATTAGTTATGCGGATTTCTAGATTTAACCAAACACTGTATTAATTTTATACATGAACAATTTACCTTCTAACCAGCTACCAAACGTGGTATTACTTAAACAAAATTTAATACATGTATAACCCACCTCCAAACCAGCTACCAAACGACCTCTAATTGGTTCAAAGTTTTGCTATCTTCCAAAAGGTCCATGGTTCAAACTTCAAACCTTTACATAGCACATTTTTGAGTACATGTATGAGGCGAAAATATTTAAAAAGTAAAGGTTGAAGCTGTCAAGAGTCGAACTCAACAAAATTGTAGTATATTTATCTTCATTGTTTATTTTGCCTTTCAATTATATATACATATTTAATAATAATAAAAAATTAGCAAAGTAATGTTACATGACACCCCTCGATTTAAGGTAAATCCTCCCTTGATTTTACACATACAAAATTATAAATATTTTACAAACTTATATAAAAGTTAAATTTTCTTCTCTTACAAATTTTAACCTGCGGAATCTGAAATGGGTAAAAAAAAACATCACCATATAATTTTAAATTTTAATCATAACTTCAAAACTACATCCCCAACAAACCTCAATCATCAATTTATTAAAAAAATTTACGATAAAATCATTTGTTAGTTTTCAAGCTTTTCAAAACTCCAGCCAATGTAGTTTGGAATTTTTCACTTTGACTAATTACCCAGCAATATTTAAATTTGTGATGATAAATATGAATATATATCACTCTCAATTAGTATCTACAGTTTCTAAGCATAAAAAATAATTAAATATCATTATCACAAATTAAGAAATTATTGTATTTTCCTTAATTATTTCAAACAAAATATTAAATAGGATAAGATTTGAAAATTTGCATTTATTTTAATTATAAACTTCAGCCAGGTGACATAGAGGGTAAAAATCTCAAATACCACTCTGCATCATAATACCACGTCTCATTAGAAACCATCAAAATTCAAAACCATAAGAGGACTAATAAATTAAGTCAAGACAAATGTTTCAACGTCAACTTAAATTATAAGGCTTGTTTTCAAAATAACCAACTCGTTTTAATAATTTCTCTTATCATATTCCTAATCCTATTGAAGAATCTTGAAATCATCCAATCTTTTCATAATGTCTTTGAGAATTAATATTATGAGTTGTTGTCTAATGAGTCAATGCCTCATTTTGTTTTATATATAGTAGGAGCTTGTAGATGGAATAACAACAATAATAATATGTTCAGTATAATTTCACAAAGTGAGATTTGAAGAAGATAGAGTGTACAAAGATCTTACCTATATATCAGATAAAGATATTATTTTCAATTGACCATCCGCTCAAAGAAAAATAATTTAAATTTAAAAAGTACGAAAAAAGAAATAAAAGCTCGTCTATGGAATGTGAGCACAAATTTTATGTAGTAGTTTATTGACAAACATTCTCTAGAATATCATTGCATGATATATTAATTGTGCTAAAGTCTTCTAATTAATCTATTTAATTACTCTAAATACTATGAAACAAATATGAGGATTACTTTTGTTTGACATGAAATTAAGTTGCAACTTGTAGGTGTATTTTTCATCTGTTGTTATAAATTCAATATATTGACATGATAATTCCAACTTGTAGGTACTTAAATTTCATGTGTTGTCTAAATCTCTAATTATTATTTTCGGATATAATTTAATCTATACCTAAGATTCCTAATTACTCTCTCCGTTCAAAATTACTTGTCACTTTTAACTTGACACACCAATTAAGAAAATAATAACTGACATAGTGACTTTACCATATTATCCCTATTAATTGCCACTAGCTAGTTGAAATTGACCATTTGAGATTTTAAAAAGTTTTAGTAAATAAATTAAGGGTAAAACAGAGAATTTTAATTTGTCTTTTTTTGAAATGTCAAAAATAAAAATTAAAAATAAAAATAAATAACAAGTAATTTTGAACGGAGGAAGTAACGGAGATTCTAAATTCTATTAAGGAATATAATAGTCATTATTTCTGTAAGTTGACCATATATGAAGAAAGAAAACTCATGATGAATAAAGAGAATACTAGTAGCTAGTATTTTAATTAGTCTAGACTATGGGTGTGTTCGGAGGAAGAAAACATTTTTCGAAAAATATTTTTTTATTTTTTCATGTTTGCTTGGCTTAAAAATTTTGAAAAATATTTTTTCATGGAAAACAAGTTCTTTCAAAATAAGGAAAATGACTTTCTTAATCAAAGTAGAGAAAACAAGTTCAATTTTCATACCACCCCGATCACCACCTCCTACTAGCCCCTCTCCCCTCACCCACCCCACCCCACCAAAAAAAAAAATTTAAAAAATTATTTTTAAAAAAAATTCAATTTTTTTTCTTACCACACCTTCATCTCCTACTCGAACCCCCTACCAGCCCCCAACCCTCCCCCCCCCGGAAGAACAATTAAGGAAAACAGAACTCAAGGCGCAAGTACAATAACCCCACCCCAAAATTTTTTTTAGATTTTTTAAAATTTATTTTTCGAGGAATTCAAAAAAAAAATCTTACCCCACCTCCACCCTCTACCCCCCACCCCCAGCCCCTACCCGCCACACCCCTCCCCCAACCCCCCGTAATTTTTTTTTTAATTTTTAAATTTTTTTTTCTAAAAAAATCAAAAAAAATTTCTTAACCTACCTCCACCTCCTACCCTATCCGCCCCCCCCCGGCCCCCACCCCAACCCCCCACCAAAAAAAAAAATTAAAATTTATTTTTTTAAAAAAATTAATTTTTTTTTCTTGCCCTACCTCCTCCCCCACACCTCCCCCCAAAATAAAATTAAAATTTTTAAAATTTAATTTTTAAAAAATATCAAAAATAAATTTCATTATCCCACCCCTTACCCTATTTATTCTCATTGTTTTGTATTAAATATATACAAATGTTTTTAGAAAAACAAAAATCTATTTACGTACGAAACACAAAAAAATAAGTAAGAAACAACTTGTTTTCCAACGAAAATATTTTCCAACGAAAATATTTTCCTCCATATCGAACACACCCTATTTGTCAGCTTTTCATGATGAAATTTGACAAAGATTTTGGTGTATTTAAGCAAAGGTCACTTCACTAAACTAGAAACATATACTTCCTCCGTTAATCTTTACTTGTCCACTATACTGAAAATAGGGGTTCAATAATATTTATTCAATTTATGAAATTAAGAGATAATTTAACATTTAATTTCTAATTTATCCTTATCATTAATTATAATCATTTTTCTATTACATTTTTCAAGACAAGGTATTTACTATATTCAAATGGTAATATGATAAAATTACCCTTCTATTTATAATTTTTTAAGAAATGTGCAAAATCAATAGTGGACAAGTAAAATTGAACAAGGAAGTACTAATTATGTTTTGTCAGTTTGTTTAAATAATCTTGCATTAAATGAAGTCTTCACAGTAAGTCCATAAAAAGAACAGCTTCAAATATATATCTTCAAATTTGAACATTTAAATGTATCCAACCAATAGAAAACCAAAAGAAGTAAATTACCAAAAAAAACAACAACATAGAAGTTGGGGGTGATGCAGATTCAATTTATGAGGTATTGTTTGAATGATATAAAAATTTAATTAAAAAAAAAGAAAGACTTTTAAAATCTTGATCCAAAACAAACCTAAAATAAGTATATGACTTTAAATATTTAAAAATAATCTTCTTTTTGAAACAATTAAAAAGAAATTGTACCTCAGAAATTACGACGGATAGAGAGTAGAAATCTAAGAAAGAACCAATTAACGCCATCTATGGCTTTTGCTTTTCTTTTGTATTACATGATAAATAATAAGGGTAACTTACATAAAACACACTTTTTTAGGAGCTAATTACTCTTTTTCCCATCTTATTTCGCTCGGATATATTACCCCAAGGCGTGATATATCGCCTCACTTCTGGATAATTACCTTTGATACATCGGGGCGATGTATCACGAAGTGAGGCGATGTATCACGATCTGGAGCAATGTATGAAGATGTTTACATGTGGTATATTAAGTAATTAAAATAAAGTAGTGGGAGAGTTAGTAAATATGATAAGGAGGTATGTCTCTTTTGAGAGTTTAACCAAATAATTAACACATGTAATAATTTAAGAGTTTAAGTTATACACGTTGTAATTTTCCTCATAGAATTGGGTCACTTACAAAACAAATAAAAATAAATAAAAGTCATAGGTATAAATTGATAATCTACCGTACAAATAATAACTAAACATGTTATAATATGTTAAATATATTAATTATATAAAAAGAATTACAGTATATATAATAGGTAGCGTGACATTCAATTTGCTCTATTGACTATAAAACAAATATATACAAATAAATATATACTATTCTTTTTTTTTAGTGGGCCAATTTATTTGATTTCTCCATTTCAATTTTTGTCTCATTGATTTTTCTATTTCGTTTTGAAAAGAATGTCTTTTTCTTCTTTTTTTTTTGATAATTTTTTAGTTTCAACTTTTCACATGACATGTTTAAAACCACAAAATTAAAGAATGTTTTAATTTGATACATTTTACATATCTTTAATTTAAAATTATAAGATTTAAATTTATTTTTTACTTTTTTAATAAACTTCATGTCAAGTTAAGATCGGACAAATAAATGAAAATGGAGTGAGTAATTTGTTCTGAAGTTGGCCCTCTCTAACTCGAGTACCTTGTGAAAAATAAGAAGAGGATAATTAGATTATTTTTTTTTAAAAAAAAGCAAAGTCCTCTATTGATTTTACCATTAGTCACTGTCTTTTAAGAGAACTGATCTGACATGAGTAGTCACACCATGTATATAGTTCAAACCGTATTCGATCAATCTCAAGAAAAACTTGGGTTATTAATTTTTTCAATTTTTTGTTTAATTTTAAAAAATATTTCCAAATACTAGAGAAAATTTCATACTTTTTTTTATCTCTCTAAAATTTCATCTGAACTTGAAGATACGAATAAGAGAGGAGAATGGGAATAGGTACAAGAGCAACTTGAATTTGTCCATATACTATTAATCATTAGAAGGAAGTAAGAGTGTGTATGTATATGATTTATATAATATATACTCCCTCCATCTTAAATAAGTGTGTTTTAGCTCATTTCACGTCCATTAAGAAAAATAATAAATGTAAGATATAATTTACTAAGTTAACCCTATTTATTAGATGTTTCTTGAGAATTGAATACTATTAAGTAGTTCTTTAATACTTCCTCCGTTCAAAATTATTTGTCACTTATTTCTATTTTTGATTTCCACTTTTACTTATTATTTTTGACATATCAAGAAAAAATAATATTTTTTTTCATGTTTTACCCTCAACATTAATTACTTATTCTTCAAATTATTTTTCAAGACTTAATACTAAATATTAATTAATAGGAGTAATATGGTAAAATCACTATGTCAATTATTATTTTTTCTTAATAAATATGCCAAGTCAAAAAGTGACAAGTAATTTTAAACGAAAGAAGTATAAAGGAATAATTGGAAATGATTTTTATTTTTCTCTTGAATTTCTAAAGCGACACTTATTATGAGATATTTTTTTGGGACGGAAGGAATATGCATATTAAGTGTTTAATTTTAAGATACCAGGGTGTATCTAAGAGTGAGTGATATAATAGGAAAGTTTAGCGTAATTTACCCTTAAATATATGTAAATTAAACTATTATCTTATATAGCCTCAAATAAACAACTCAAAAGAAAAACAAAATCTCCAAATTCTAGAACGTTTAACAACCAATAGAGCTTGTAACATTTAGAAGTAATAGTGTGTACTTGAAAACAGCTAAGAGTAGAAATCACGTGACATGCTAAAATTTGCATTTATTCATTTTTCTAAGTTACAATAGTTTTGTGAGAACATGAATGTTTCATTCTTGAACATGTTGTGGAAATTCCTAACAAGCCGCCTGCCTGGAAAATCCAAATTACATTCCTTGACCCAAAGCTATTCCGTCCGTTCATCTTTACTTATCCAATATATTAAAAATAATAATCAAATTTTATTTATTTAATTTAAAAAATTAAAAAATAATTTATCATTTCGTGTCTATTTTACTTTTGCTATTAAATATTATTTATTTCTCAATATTTAAATGACTTACAATTAATAAGAACAGTATAATAAAATTATTCTTTTATATATTAATTATTTCTTAAGATGTATTAAGATAAATATAAACAAATAAAAATAAACGAAAAGAATATAAATAGAATAGTAATATGAAAGCATCGTTCCCATTTCTCTTCTTTTCTCCCTTTGATATGAAAGCGATCATGATGGCAATTGGGACGGGCGAGGCCGGGCAAACCTTGACCCACTAAGATTTTGATTCGTCCCGCCCCTTCCTCGTCTATTATGTTTTCAAAATTTTGCCTTGTCCTCCTCTGTCACGTCTTGTCCCGTTTATATTCTCTTTAATTGTTTCTTCTCTCTCACTCTTTTAAATTGCTTTTACATTAATTATATTTTCTTTATTTTTAAATACTTTTCATATTTTTTATTTGCACGCCCTTTAAGAAAAAAACTAACTAGAGGATACTTTGATTAAAGGAAAAGGGTCAAAAATACCCCTTTACTTTAGTTTATTGGTTAGTTTTACCCTCCGTCATACTTTGGAGCTATATTTACCCTCACCGTCAACAAAATTTTCATCTATACCCCTCATTTAACGAAAATCCCCAAATTCAATTAACTAATCCATTTAAAAAAACCCGACCCGACTTAATTAATACAAACCCAAATATCGACCCGCCCACCAAACAAATAAGGAAAACTTACCCCATTCTCATCTAAATTTAAGAAAGTTGTTGTATTTCACAGTCAAATCACTATCCAGATTATACCATCAAAGTATTTCGTATCAAAGATATTTAATGATTACTTGTTAATTTCATAATATTTCGCATCAAAGATATTTGTGAAGCAACACTAGTTTTACAAGTGATGAGACGTTTAAATGGGTTTTCTTGCTTGGTCTTTATTTTTGATTTGTTTCAAATGAGATATATCCATTTGTTCCTATCTTAAAGTGCAATTTACTATTTAACCTGTTGTTGCTTATACTCTTCCCAAAGTATTTTAAGCATCTTATTTTGTACTCTCTTATTTAAGTTGTTGTTGCTTATCCTTTCCCAAAGATTTTTCCGGTCAGAGCTCAAATACTGAAAAATCAAAGCCAAATATTCATCGAGAAATTCATACGTGTAATCTCGATTCCCGGAAAAGATGAAATCGTTGAGTCATCTGAATTCATACGGGAGAAAAAAAAATCGAACTGCGAATGATCGGAGGTGGAAAGGTGGTGGTTGAGAAGTGGGCTGCGGTGGCGGTTTTGGGCCCACCACCGTAGTGGGTGGATGAATATTGATCCTTTTTTGAATGAGAGAAATAGAGATCTAGGTTGGATATGAGAAAGAGTGGAGATTTGCAAAGAAGAGAAAAAGGGGAGATTTAATTCCTGTTGATACTCAAAATAATAGGATCCATTTTTCAATTCTATTGATTGAAATTTCATGTCAATTTATTGTTTGGGTTAGGGTGATTTTATTAAAATGGGTCAGGTTAGATTTGATTTGAGTTTTTCTGTTAAATGAAGGGTATAGATGAAAACTTTGTTGACGACGAGGGTAAATATAGTCCCAAAGTATGACGGAGGGTAAAGTTGGCCAATAAACTAAAGTAGAGGGGTATTTTTGACCATTTTCCCTTTGATTAAATTACCCTTAATTATTACTACTCTCTGTTTAATACTTTTCTTTTTTGCATTATATTAGTATTTTTCCGTATTTATGACTAAGGTAAAAGTGAAAACAAACAACTAATTATGTTAATTTTTTAAAATGACAAGTATTATGGAATATCTATTTTTAGTAAGGATGAACTCCCTTATTTTACTTGTCATTCTAGCCAAAAATAGATGGTTCATAATACTTGTCATTTTAGAAAATCAAGATATAATTAATGATTTATTTTCATATTTATCTTTAATCATAAATATGGAGAAATATTAATGTAGTCCAAAAAAATATTAAATAGAGAAGAGCAATAAATAAGGATAATTTAGCCAAATTACCTTATACTTAATATTTTTCTTTAACGAGTATGAAAAAAAAAGACATATAATGTTGTTCGGAGGGGAGTATAAAACAAACCTGTGCTGGTACCCAAAGAAATGAAACAATAGAAAATAGACATCAACGTTAAGCTCATCAAAGAATTGAAAATCAAAATTCTACAAATTAAAACTTGTTAATTATGTACTAATTAACTTGCACATATAAAATCTTTGTATCTTACAATATTATTTCTATAAAAACCTTGGTAAAAATACACATGTATAGGTTTATAACTATACATATTGTAACTTTTTTTCTCTATTAGACGCAGGGTACGTAATTTGTGCCTTTGCCAATGTTCAACAACACTGACATTTAAAAAAATATTGAAAGTGTTAAATGTGTAAAGTTCCTTAGTCTGCTAATTTTTGTGGGTCTAGGCTTATTTTTCTACAAAATTCATCCTCTGTCTTGTTTCATTTAAATTTCTAACAAAATAAATTGAAAAAGTTATTTGACTTAGTAAACATATACCCATTATATACAATACACAATTACTATAGTTTTAAAAATTACAATACATAGCTATATTTTGAATTTTATAGCTATCAAAGTCACCGCGGTGCCCAGTGAAGGCAATATTACACTAGTAAAATAGAGGGGTTTTTTCACCGCGAATTAATGAAAAATTTGTATTATAAAACATAATTTTTTTCATTTATTTTTCATCGAACCAGCTCAGTGTGAAAATGCATGAAGAGAAATAGATTTTCATTGAAACAGTGGAAAGCTTCCTAATTTTTTCATATGAAAAAGCTGCCATTTATTCTTTCTTTTTTTCACTAATTCAATCAAAATATCTATGAAAAAATAAAGTGTTTTTGGTTGACGGTATATTTGTGGTTTATACACTTATATTTTTGTTATTTGTATCCTTGTATACAAACCTTTATTTTTGTCTTTTTACCTTAGTTGTATTAGTTGTGCGAACAAATACAGCTGATACAATTGTATTCATAGTACGAACGAATACAATTGACATGGAATATATTCATTGCACAAATTAATACAATTAATACAAGCGTTGGACAATGAAAAAATTGCTACGAATAAAAAATATTGAAACAATAGTTGCGCTTGATAATTAACTATGAAACTATAGTGATTTTTGAAATTTTTCCTACCTTCACCTGCCCCGCCCCGCTCCATTTAAGCCTTATCTTGCTCTGCCCTGTCCCTTTAAGAGTTTGCCCTGTCTCGTTTTGCTTTGCCGCAATTGCTATTCCTAGTATCATTACTTTTTAGCATCTATTGTTGTAATATTTGTAGACATCAAAATTTTGTGGGACTCTACAAGATGAGTCTAATTTGTGTTAGGTTTTTTTTTGGAGGTTACTCTATCTTAAACCTTAGCTTGAAGACTACTCTACCTAAAATCCTAAATCACGCCTATTTAAAGGGTAACATATTCCCTTAAAGAGGCATATCGAATATCTCATAAAATCCTGAATATTCATAAGAGATAATCCACAAAATTCTTTCATGAAGATCAAATAAATCTCAAGGATATCCAAATCATTCAATATTCGAGAAATACGCTACTAACAACCCTCGAATCATGAAGAATATTCCGGAGAGAAGAATCAAGGGAGAAACAGATTGTACTCATAAATAAAATATGAAGAAACATAATTTATTGATGAATATTTGTGAGTACAACCTGTTCCTCCCTTGATTCATTTTTTCAAAATATTCTTCATAATTCAAGGGTTGTTAGTAGCGTATTTCTCGAATATTGAATGATTTGGACATATTTGATCTCCATGAAAGCAGAATTTTATGGATCTCTTATGAATATTCAGGATTTTATGAGATATTCGAGATGTCTCCTTAAGGGATATGTTACCCTTTAAATAGACGTGATTTAGAATTTAGGGTAGACTATCCTTCAAGCTAGGATTTAAAATAGAGTAGTCTCCAAGAGAAACCCTAACACAAATTGAATTCATCTTGTAAAGTTCCACAAAATTTTAATATCTACAATATCATCTAATCATCTCGTTCTCCTCCATTGTCACGATAAATTAACCCGCCCTCTTCTTTTGTTGGAATTTGTTGCTTCGTATAAGATGACACGGTTGTGGTTTGATATTGATTAGAGATATACAACAAAGAGATCATGGATACAACTATGATTAATTAGGAGTAAGAAGTAGAAAAGTGTACAAAGAAGAAAAGAGAAAGAATTCTAGAAAAGACTTTTTCCTTTTTAATTTCTTTAATTTATTACTTTAATTATGAAAAAAAAACACCTTCAACTTTATCCATGTGAGCGCAAACCTTTGTAAAAATTGAAAAGAGGAAATTTCACAAATGACGATATTTTGGGGCCTGATAACTAAATCTAGCGATACTTTTCATATTTACAAAATCTAGACACTTTCTCTCCTCCCTCTTTCGCTCGCCTCGCTCTTTCTCTCGCCCCTCTTTCTTTGTGTATTTCTCCTTCTCTCGTCTCTACCCCTTTATGTATTTGTGTATCTCTCCTTCTATCTTCCCTCTCTTTGTGTATATTTTTGTATTTCTCCTTCTCTCATCTCTCTCCCTCTGTATCAGAGATCAGATACACATGTACATCTATGTATATGTGTTTGGTTGATGATTGATAGATACTTATATATATGTTACTGTGTTTTAATTTTAAAGCTAATATGTATATTTGTTTATCTATGTTTTCAATGTATCTGTGCATAATTATATATTTAGAAGAAGAAAAAGAAAATACAATTATCCAGCCAGATATATGTATTTAGTATCAAAGATACATGTATCCGGTACCAAATACGTACTGATACATTGATCAAATAGGCAAGTATACAATATGTAGTTATGTACTGATGTATCCAGTGTATGTGTATAAATACATACTTAAAAGAAAAAAATATAAGTATCAAGATACATCACTCATACATGTATCTGGTATCAAAAATACATGTATATGGTATCAAAGATACATGTATCTGGTATCAAATATGCACTAATACATTCATCAAATATAGAGAAATACAGTCCAAATACATATATTCAGTATCAATTATACACTGATACATTCAGTGCCTCCCAAATTGCCGAGCACCCATTAAAATAGATTGGTTATCCTTCGAATTGGGTGCCCCAAAATTGTAATGTCTTGATACAACATTGTTAATGTTTCTATATTAATCAACAAAGTTTGAGACAGACAGAGTTGGGAACTTGCCAGTGGGTTCACTATGCAATAAACTATATATTTAATTTTCAAACTTACAATATTCACCTTTAAAAATACTGTGTTCAATTCAAAATTATAGTATTCTATTACAAAATAAAGTATTCAAATCACAACTTGAGTATTTAAACAAAAACATCAGTATTAAAATAACTACGATATCATGATTAATATTCTAATCAAAATTGAAGTAATGTTTGAAAATTAATTATATCATTCAAATCAAATTTATAATATTCAATTACAAATTACAGTATTCAATATTCAATTCAAAAATATATTTTTGAAGAAGGTATACAATGTAATTAAAAAAAACTTAATATCATTAGCAGATGAAACTTATATACAACGTTGTTAAAATGTATTAAGTGACTTTCCAGTATAGTATATTGGGTACTAGATTTCTCACTTAGTGAAAGTAGTAATATGGGTCAAGCAGATGCATGCAAGACCAATTGGGGTAGCCATGGAGCTGAATCAAAAGGTGGACTACTTCAAAATTTGATGCACATATTATTAAGTTTGTAGGCCTGACTGTGGAGTGGCATGAAGGGCTTTCCCTGCGATGGACGGAGTTACTCCAAAAATAGCTTGGAGGACATTCTAAAAAAGTCTAGGGTTAGGGTTTTTGCAGTTTATATAAACTTGACTAACTTAGTGTATTTGTTTTATCTTTAATTTAGAAATTATAAAAGTTGGTGACTGGTCGTAAGTTTTTTTTCCCTTTGTGAGCTTTTCATGTGGAATTATGCGTTCTTTCTTTTCATCGTTAATATTTTCATTAATCATTGTCATGTAACACATATTGATATATCGAACAAAATATACAACTTAGCCTTAGATGATCTTGAAGAGTACTAAAAATTAATTGGCAGATTATTGTACTTAACTATTACTAGATCAAGTGCTACTTGCAGTGTAATGTCTCAATCAAATTCATGTATTTTTCCCAAGGTCTCCTGATCACATAAAGGTTGCAATTAGAATGGTGAAATATGTGAAGCAATCACCTTAACTCACAACATATTGTGATGTAAATTGGGCCTCATGTTTTTTCACCTTACAATATTTTATGATGGTATCTTACATAAATGCATCGCGCAACAATTTTTTTTTTCCAGATGATGGTTGCATGTATATATAATGTATTTGTATAGTATAAATAATGTATAACTATATAACTATATAACTATATATATATATACATATATATATGGTATATAACTATGTGTAAGAGACTGTTATATAATGTATATATTGTATAAATAATGTATAGTCGTGTATATATGATGTATAAATAACACATCCATTCTATCATACACAAAATCAAGTGTATATATGATGCATAAATAACGCATCCATTCTATCATATACAAAATTAAATGTCAACCAAATAGTCTTCCTCATTAACTATTCAGCTGCTCGAAACGATTCGAAATATGTCTTCTTCATCAACTATTCAACTGCTTGAATCTATTCGATTTTTTTTTCAATCTCCATCAATCTATCTCTCAAAGTATATCTCCAAAATTGGAATAACTTATAGATTTAAGACCTAAACAATGATGGCCTTTAGATTTCTAAATTTTAACCCTCAATAATCATCTACACTCCAATTATCTCCATATTAATTAAATATGGAATTAATAGTCACAACTTTCTGCTGAAATTTCCCATAGCTTCGCTTTAATTATCTCTACACTATTAAAGCTCAGATTTGGGGCACTGCTGACCAAAAAATGAATAAAACAGAGGAGGACGAAGGAGAAAATAAAGAGGAAAATAAGGGTACATGGCTATATATGGAGATATAAAAGGATTTATTCTTTCTTTATTGAGCGTAAGACTCATAATAGAAAGCTTACTGAAATCAACTTGCTCTCTACGCTTCCCTCGAATTTCTTAATTTCTTTTTTGTTCTAGTTTTTCTTGTGCAAGACTATGTATATGATTTAAAATTATGAAAGTTAACAATTTTTAGTATTTTACATTGAGCTTAATTAACCTTCTATTAGTCATAATTATTCATCGAGTATGACTTAAAATGGGATAAAATTCACAAATAAGTACTTTTCAGGATAAAGACACTTTCAATGTGTGTACATCTATATATATATATATATATATATATATAAGAGAATCTTAAACCTGATGATGTGGCGCTCTTAGATTTTAGTATTGTTATTTATCTTTTTTCTCAGTTATTTTAGCCATAATCCTTAATTTTCCTGATAAAAAATGACACTTGGGTAATAGAAAAAAACAGAAAGGCGTCTAATTAAAAATGACTGAAAGGTTACGACTTCTGATTGCCTTTGGTCCCTTCCTCTTCTCTCTCACAACATTACCTTTTGTTCTTCCTTCTTCCCGGAATCAATTATCCCGTCATCTCTATCTGCCTTTTTTCCGTAAGTATTCCAAAATTTCAACTCTATTTCTTTGCTTTTTCATTTTATGCTTCTTTTTCTCCTATGTTTTTGTTATTAGATTATATGATCATTGTTTTTCCTCCTCTCTCTATTGGAACCCTAGATCTGCCTAGGTCATCGCCGGCTGGTTATGGACACAACCAGCAATGGTTGGCATCCTCTCCCTGGTGAACCCCCACCGGTTCCATCGAATCCAACATACTTGGAGCCCTTAATTAACCCACGAAGTCAACAAAGTTATAAATTCATAACTCCCTTTCAATTCTTTGACTTTGCTGGAATTGAATACACCTTCTTTGCCATAGCGTCATGGCAGATTCTTACGAGATGTTGCCCATTGGCCGGATACAGTCGGCAGCTATTCCTTTGATCCCCGCAAAATGGCCTCACACCAAATATGGTACCTACATCTACTCTCATTTTCGTTTGAAAACGTTTTTTAAGGAGAAAATACATCATTACCCCCTGAAGTTGTACTTGATTTCTAAGTAGACACTTTAACTTTGCGGGGGTCCTATGACCCCCCTAAACAACTTTAAACTGGTCTAAATATATCATTTACGGCCACCTGGCATAGCAAGTGGGTATCACTCTCCCGGGGAGAGTAAGGAACAAGAAAAATGATGAAAAAAAATTATTTTGACAAATTTTTAAATTATAAGATTTTTTCTTTACATTTTTCTATTTGTTTTCCTTTTTTGTTTTTGTTTCTCCTTTCTTCCTAAAAATGTCCAGATTCATCTTCCTCCATAGGTTATATAGAACGGGTTCTACACTTGTTCTCCAAGATTGTATATTACCAAAATGATGTTTTAATTTTTGAAAATTCAATAAAAAAATTCCCCGCTGATACTACATGGCACAAGAAATATACTACAATTGACCGGACGACATCTGAATCGGAGAACAAAAGTAAGTGTGCTCGCCATTGAAAGTCAAACGAAGAAATCCGCATTTATAGGAGCAACACACTGATAAGCTTGTTAAAGCAAAGAAAAATTTAGTCTGATTCCATATAAGAACCACCAAAATAGCAAAGTAAAAAAATGGCGGAATAGTGGTCGTCATCCATGGTGGCATCTGCCGCCGGTATTTTTTTTTTTTTCAAATAGATTCTTCAGTCATAATTATGTTTGTATAATCTTAGGGAGAAACGGATAGACCAATTACAATAATAATAGCATAAATGGTGGAGTGATTTTCAATTTCCATTTCTGAGATAGTGAAGACAAATAGGAGATCACCTGGAGAAGAAGAGGGTGAAAACTCTTCTTTTTTTTTAAATATTTATAAGAGATGATGGAAAACCTTATATATATATATTATTAAAATAAGTGTTTTTTTCTCTTTCTTTTAGATTTTTTTGGGTATTTTGACACATGGTCATCACTGATTGGTGAGTGAAAATTACTCTCTACTCAAAAGTAGAATTGACCAAAAAGTGTGTATTTATACCACTTTAAAATTGTCCGAAGGGGTCATAGGAGCAAAGTTAAAGTCTCTACTTAGAAATCAGGTACAAGTTCAAGGGGGTAATGATGTATTTTCTCTTTTTTAAGTTTGTAGAAAACTTCTTTAAGAAATGGCCTATCTTGTGCTTCGGATAGCAAGTGAAATAAATAATGATCTTTTGAAGGAAGTCGGAGAAGTAAGATAAGCAAGTACGGGTATGATCCTCTGTCATTACATGTTTATATATTGCGCTATGGTTTCGTTTTATGTACGGTTTATTTAGAAATTAAGTGAGAAAGTTCTTATTTTTGGTTCTTTTGCGCACTATTCTTTAAGGGAGGAATTAATGGAGGAGATACCTTGCTCAAACGGCAAGTATGAATAGAAAATATTGAAAAGGCAAAGTTTGTTTGTGTGCTCACATAGTGAGGTTAAGTAAGTGTTTCGGTGTCTTCAAAAGGCAAAGTTTGTTTCTTTTATTTTGTTGAAACACAAATTATCTCCTAATTGAGGAGCAATTTATTTGTTTGACTTACTATAGATGGGGAATATTTTATGTTCTATATCAATTCCTCTCTATTCAGACCCACAATTTAATACAGGTAAATAGTTTGTCTTTTAAGCAAGGGAAAAATGTACTTCATTAAGTCATTCCACTAAAATACTCTTTATTGATTGTGCTTTATAGTTTTGATTTTAAAGTTTTGACAGTTCAGTTCGCGTAGTTTGTGGCCATCGATAAAGGAAAGAACTTGTATTGCTTTCAACTGCATGAATATTCCTTTCGATTTTTAACTTTTTACCCTCTTCATTAATTATCCTTCCCCTAGAACTGTCTTTGCTTTACAACTGTTCGTCCTCTATATGCAGTTAATAAGCACAGCCTCAAGATTCATTACAAACAATTCATATATGTCCATCAAAATATTGTCATCTTGCTGGTAGATGCACCACAACTATTATTCATTAACTTGACTTGACAGAGCAGATTTACAGAGAATGTGCATATAGAAAGTCTTTACAGCTAGAAGGCAATACTCTGCACGCGATAATAATGTCCGGGTAATGAGCTAAATTCTATACAAAAACAGCTGATATACATCATTCAGAACTCAATATTAATGAGTTAGGTTCCCGAAATCCTCATTACATACTATAAAAAAGGGCTATAGTAATTTCGAGTGTTATAGTCCTTGAACTTGGTTTTGGCTTATTAAAATTATCAAAGATAAATTAGAGCATTAGCTCTCAGATAATATGTCAACTATCAATTTTTTGCTAAAAATATATTCAGTTAATTTATGATCAATATCTTTGTTTAAACTATTCGACAGTAGAGTTTCATCTATTTATAATAAGCCGTCAACTTTTGATGATTTTACAGGTATATATCTGCATTACTATTGGTATCCGGCAGGCTGTCTTACAATACATGAACTATTAGAGGGTGTTTCTAATATTGATGCTAAAGTGATGCCTCAGATTTCAATGTTGATTGAAAATTACATTCATTAGGCTTCGTTTTGCTTAAGAGATTTTGTGTTATGTTTGTTTATTTGGTTCATTACTTAAGTACTTTATTTGACTTGTATATTACGTCGTTGCTTCTTACACTGATTTATCATCCGCAATCACTATAGACTGGCAATTATCTGTTTCCGTTCAAATGCCAGGTTTTTTCATTTTTATTACAATAGAAGAGACAACGAAGAGTTGACGGGACATTGTCCACATACTCTCAGTCACTTTCTAATACATCCTGCCCCTCCACCATCAATTTCCTCAGTTGCTCATGAGGTAATCTAGGCTGATGATCATCATAGTTGGTTGTGTATGATAACTGATATATTGCTTTTATCACTTATTTCTAGGTAAATATTAGAGCAATAATTATGTTTTCAAGTGCAATCAATGATGCAAGGAATACAAATATTATCTGGCCACATTTTGCTTAACACGATTGATGAGCTTGGAAGTGAGATGCACAATTCTTTCTATTAGCATGTGTTGCTCATGCTAATAATTTACTTCATAGTTGTTTAGTGGTATGTTCAATGGTAGAAAGTTATGTATTTTTCCTACCGGCAGAAGTCCAGTTTTAAGTTTTGTAATATGACACTAGCTAATTTTTACATAGAATAGTATATTCTGAGACTTTTATTCGAGTGGAGAAAAGGAAAAGAAGCATACATGTGAAGTTTTTCTTAATCAGATCCTTTGTGTAACAGTGAATACCATAGTATTGAACGGATTTTTGGTGACAAGATCCACCCAAAAAAATGAAGTTTAGATTAGAAAGTTGTTGATTATTCATGTTACAGAAAGTTTAAAATGGTCTTCTTAAATTTTAATGTTTGTTGGTCAATTTATGAGTTTCCAATAGTTTGAACACTACTATTTATTTTTTAGGTTTAAGAAGTTATCATTAGGAAGGATGAGCAAGTAATTTGTACGCTTTCCATTTACTCAGTCACTTAATGATCATCAAGATGGTCGGTGGACTTAGAATGCAATAATTTTCAATTTCTCATCTTCAAAGGATCCACAAATTGTTCTAATGAAAATATTTTTATTTGTGATTTAAATATTTAATCAATTATAGAAACAGTGTATATGCATAACAAGAAAATATATTTTGTTCAATAAATTTATAAAAGCATTATTTCATCAGTTTACTTGAGTCTCTCACTAACGCGCGAAGCGCTGGCATTTTGCCTAGTTACAATCTATCGCTATACCAATTAGATTCCTTATCCCTCATATTCCTACGTGTTTTTTTTGCGTCAAGTCCTATTCCTAGATGGTTTTCTTTACTTAAAAAAAATAAAAATAGATGGTTTGCTTCTTCTTTTCAAATCCTATTCCTACATGGATTTGTTTTTGCTTCTTCTTTAAATAAGAATAGATGCAAAGCAAATTCACAAATCAAAACCAAAGAATAGAAAATATAAAATTGAGCAAATTGTTAAATCAAAACTAAGCAACATGGATTTACTGAAACAGGAAGCGGAGAACCTAAGGCGAAGCCTGGGTGGCCGGAAAATTTTCAATAAATTGGAGATTGAACAGAAACGCCTACAAAGACGTCGTGAAGAGGAAAAACGTGAAGCCGAAGCGAAAGCCCTACCTAAAAAGCAATTAGAACAGCAACAGAAGAATGATAAATCTTACTCGTCAAAATTATCCAACTCCAAAACCGACATCCAATGCATGATCAAACCGGAATCTAAATCTTCTTCATCAGTCTCCCTTCCACGACAAGAAGTTATTCGCCGACTTAGGTTTCTGAAACATCCGGTGACTTTATTCGGAGAAGATGAAGAGGCAAGGCTTGATAGGTTGAATGTTGTGTTGAAAGGTGGATTGTTTGAAGTTGATGATAGTGATATGACTGAAGGGCAAACCAATGATTTTTTGAGAGATATTTTGGAGTTGAAGAAGTCAGGGACGTTGAAGCGGAAGGCAACAGATGATCAGGATAAAGATGGAGGAGGTCTTGGTGATGACGAAGATTTAAAGAGGATGAAAACGAATTTTGACGATTTGTGTGATGAGGATAAGATTTTAGTGTTTTACAAGAAGTTGTTGAATGAGTGGAATCAGGAGCTTGATGAGATGAGTCCTGAGGCTAAAAACAGGACGGCCATGGCTACTTTTATGCAGTGTTCTAGGGATTTGAATCCGTTATTTAATTTGTGCAGGAAAAGGTTACTTAATGATGACATTAGACGAGCACTAGTTGTGATGGTTGAATGTTGTATGAATAGGGAATATAGTGCTGCAATGGATCAATATGTTAATAAGATAGCAATTGGTAATGCACCTTGGCCTATTGGCGTTACTATGGTTGGTATTCATGAACGATCAGCTCGTGAGAAGATTCACACCAATAGTGTTGCTCATGTCATGAACGATGAGACAACTAGGAAGCTTCTGCATTCAGTTAAAAGACTGGTGACATTCTGCCAACGACGCTACCCAACAATGCCATCCAAATCTGTGGAGTTCAATAGCCTTGCAAATGGCAGCGACTTGCACTCTCTACGTGCACAAGAGGCAACTTCTCAAACCTCGGAAAAAAGGCTTCTAATAATGCCAATGCCTTTACAAGGGACGTCTATAGTTTAATTTGCCTTTGAACTATTTCTTAATAATGTCTATAGTTTAATTTGCCTTTGAACTCCGTTTTTCGGTATGTATGCTGAATCTTTTATAAATAATGTCTATCAAAGTTCTTTTATCAAGTTTTTCTTTTTCTTACTTCTATTGAAAAAGTCAATTGGTGAAGTTACATGAAAAAGTTTGTCCATATATATAGCTGTTATACAACAAAATTAATTAAAAAATCATGGAATCTTAACTATGTTAGTATTTGTGTTAGTTTTCCATAACCACAGAATCATAAATCTCCACAAGGGGCTTTATAGAATTGTAGGCAGAGCATATAAATTATTGGCTTCCCCACTGTCATCAAGTTGAAAAGCTCCTAAAGTCTCTTGCTTACATGCCAAAAAAAAGTGAATCAGCCCAAAACAAAAATAGAAAGCAAGTGACGACAAAAAGTGCGAATAGTAGCAGTTACATTACAATCATCCAAAAATCGAAATAGAAAGTTCCCCCACCCCACACTGCACAGTCCCCAATGCACATCAAGGAAACTGTAAAAAGGAACTCCATGGCACTCCTGGTTATCCTCCTCGTAATCAGAGTCATCTGACCCATCTCAGGACTCATCGTCGACGTCCTCGCCAGCATCCATATCCTCATGTGTTGTTATGGCAGAAGTAGCAGCGGCCTCGGCCTCTGCAGCACCCTCTATGGTCGTTGGTCCATCAATCTTCTCGTCAAAGGCATATGCGTCTCCATCATGATAATAAACTGATTCTACAACGATATTCTCATCCTTCGAAGGGTGGACGTCACTAACAGAATCGTAACCAAGCAGCTTCTTAGCTGGCCCAGACAGAGGGTACTGCTCATTTAACTATCACATGTTGGCCCCTAAGCTTTCAACTGTAATTCCATCATTCATACAAGCAGACTCAAATCCTCTTGGTCGAGGCTGGCTTCTGAAAGTCACTCCTCAGCATCTCGAGGTGCTCCCTACGTCTATTATGGGTCCACAAGGCTCTAGATCGCTGCCCACATAGAGTATGACGAATATTCTATAGGTCGGTCACAGATGAAATCAGCAAGTGTCTTTGGGGGGGAGGGGGTGGCGGCTTGACCTGAACAGTCGCTTGCCATTTGCCGTGTGGTACAAGTCCCAATTAGCATATAATTCTTTGAATATGTGGGTGCAGCAGAGAGTCCAAACCCCGTTCTTTCATAATTGCTAATACAATGGGAAACTTCTCTAAGATCGCCTGATCATTACCCTGTTCAGACACATAGCAATTGTGTGGTTTAAAATTCTTATACCACTTTCCTTTATCATTAATAAGCTTGGGTCCATGACGGGACCTCTTTGGTGGTCTGGCAGATTGCTACGCGACTTTTTAACCCTTGGAGAGATTGCTAGACGCAGCCTCTGGATGTTTCCTAGATGACTGGGCAGCCTTGGATGGTGTAGCTGCAGATTTGCCAATCTTAGCTCTTCCCATTTTACTTATGTTTACCTAAACCTGCAAACAATAGAAGCAACACACTAGTTGTCTCAGAAGGCAAGTCAAAATAAAAGTCAGGGTCGAACGACTACACACTTAAAACTTAAGCAATACATATAAGTTAAGCTCAAACCGCATGCTACACACGTCCACAATCAGTGACAAACAATCATAAAAATGTGGGGTACTCAGACTTCCCCCTGGCTAAGTCAATTATAAACCAAAAAGTTCTCTAGCACAACACTCAAGGAAGGGTGTGGCCTAGTGATCAATGAAGTGGTTGAGAGCCATGAGGTCTCAGGTTCAAATCCCAGCGGAGACAAAAACACTAGGTGATGTCTTTCCATCTGTTCTAGCCTTGGTGGATAGAGTTACGTTGCTGGTGGCAGGAAAAGCTGGCCAGGACACCATCATGGTCATCAAAAAAAATAATCTCTAGCACATGTCCTTTGAACAATCTAAACTAACATAATTTTCTTAGGTGGGCAATTAGCAAGAAGATCAGACACAGACAATACAAAATACAGCCACTAACAAAAAAGAAACAAAAACTAATCAAAGGAGGCCAATAAGTTAGTCACAGGATGCAGCACGCGGTCAATCGTGGACATCCAAAACTGACCTAGCGCAATACTAACCCCCCTCTCCAAACACCCCACACTGATTCCACGCCCAATGCATCAACTTAGGAGCTCGGATTCACATTTACGCAATTCAGGGAACACCTAACCTGCAGAGAACTTTGTGTGAAAGACTGTCTCACCCTCCCAAAAATCAAAATATAATGCGGATTCTAGTTCACATGCCATCATGCTAGATAATTGAAAGGGGAGGAGAAAAACGTGGGGGCTTTCAAGATTAATTTTCCAGCCTCATTTGACATGTCATCATATCAAATCGGTTTAGTTAGTTAGAGTATATGGCAGTTAACTGCAATTTGTAGTGAAAAGTTATTTTTCTCTCTTTTTATGTAAATTTCTTAATTTTCCATGTGAAAGTAACTGGTTTAATCTTTCTGAAGAAATGGACCTTAACTGAAAAAACTTTACTATATTTTAAAATTATAAAAGAAAAAACTTTTAAAAAAAGACACTGGCATTTTTAATTGTCTGAATAAATAGTCCTTTCCCGCTCACTTGCCAGTTCTCTTCCAACTAGCTCTCTCACCATTCACCAATCTTCTGTTGTGTAAACAAACGATCAACAATTTCCCCTTAATTTCCTTGTGTGTAAAGCCCTGATTTCTCTCTGCTTTCTGCGAAAATGGATCCTTCAATTCCAGGTTCTTCTTCTTCTACTTCATTCTTTTTGTTTTTTCTTCTTTTGAAAAGTTTTCTTCGAAAGCTCTTAAATTTCTTGAAAGTTTGTGAAATTTGATTATGTTCAACATTTTGAAATGCCCCAAAATGAAAAATAATGACATGTAAATTGGAATACCATGAGAAATCTGAAATTCCCAAAGCTCCATCATTTCTTGAATTTCTTGAAAGTTTGGCATCACTACATTCTGTTTCGCCTTCATCTAAAGAGTACAAGGCAATAGGCATGCAAGCATCTTTTGATGGACTGTTATCTTCTTGTCCTTTTTTAATTTATTGGTCTCAAATTCCTTATGGAGAAAGGCAAACACCTATATAGATGATCATTTTTTAGTTATCTATTCGTTGACAGAAGATTTAAAGACTATAGCTTCAGATGGTAGCGGCCATATGTATGTGAAGTTTGAGATGCATCATTTGATGGGAAGGCTGCAAGATAGGATTAAAAAACGTGAGAGGAAACAAAAGGAAAGACCAGCTTTGATGTGGGAAAAATGGGAAGAAGAAAACGATATGTGCCTTCTTGAAAATTATTCAGATGATTTAGACTTAGATATTCAGAATGTGTTGGTGCCTGCAACTGCTGAGCCACCCTCCGATTTGATCTTGCCACTGTTGAGGTACCAAAAGGAGTGGTTGTCTTGGTCATTAAAGCAAGAAGAATCTATATTCAAAGGGGGTATTCTTGCTGATGAAATGGGAATGGGGAAGACTGTTCAAGCCATCGCGCTTGTGCTTGCTAAACAAGAATTACAGAAAGCAACTAGTGATTCCAGTATATCGTCATATTCACCCAGTACTTCACAGGAACTCCCAGCAGTAAAAGGAACTCTTGTTGTATGTCCTGTGGTTGGAGCAATGCAATGGTTCCGCGAGATTGAACGTTGCACCACTAAAGGAAGCAACAAAACTCTTGTTTATCGTGGAGCCAACAGGGAGAAACTTATGCACAAACTGGCAGAATATGATTTTGTCATTACTACTTACTCCACTATCAAGGCTGACTATAAGCCCAAACAGTCAAAGCTTCACAGCAAGAACTCAAAACCTCGGGTAGAAATGTTGGAACAGAAAACAGATCCTACAGAAAAATTGGGAGACGATGATTCTGTTGATAATTCAGCCAGTGTTGGTGAAGATGTGTCCAGGAGGAAGTCAATTTTGCATTCAGTAAAGTGGGATCGCATCATTTTGGATGAGGCAAGTCATACATTCACAGATTCATGCATTATGTTGTTGTTTTCTTCAATTGGCGTTCAATTGGTTTCCCTGTATATGGTGTTCATTTGCTGTTCATACGATCTTTTGATGTAACTTGTAAGTACCAGACATTCTCCAAGCTTATTATAGATCCTCCCTTCATGAGTTAGCTTTTGGGGTTGAGTTAGGCCCAAGTGACAATCTTACAAAGCTAGAGTTGAAAACGTGGATATTGGAATGGTGAATTCTTAGTAAATAATGAAGCTATGGTGGTTCATAGAATGTAAAGAGTCTTATGTTTTCTCTTAGAACGTCGTGAAGAGTCTTATAGTGGTAATGATGAAACCTCTACAGTTAACTACTGAATAATACTGGTGAGAGTACCTATATACCTCTATGATATTTTAGGTATTAAACTTTATCAGAATATAAGAACATGAAATTTATCTGTCACAAAGTTAATTCAATGATTTGTTTAACTGCTCATTATGTGAAATTTTATCTGAAATTCTAGTTTGATCTCCATCTTCTATCTTCATAGCAGATCATGGATATTCTGTGATCTCTGATCCTATATTGAATGAAGCTGCATGTTTTTGTACTTTCTGCCTGATCTAGTCATTTAATTACACTTTTTACCTGATTGCACTTTTGTGGCATAGGCTCATTATGTAAAAGATGCACACTGCAACAAGGCAAGAGCTGTTCTTGCTTTAGAATCTTCATACAAGTGGGCGTTAACTGGTATACCCCTGCAGAACCGTATGGGAGAATTGTACTCAATTGTAAGTTAACTTCTGCAGGTTTAACGTTTTCCAGAACTTTTTATTGTTGTGAGGTTAATTACATTCTTTACTTCTACACAGGTCCGTTTCTTAATAGTTAAGCCTTATGCTTGTTACTTTTGCAAAGATTGTGATTGCAGAGCACTTGATAATAGGTAGACATAAAGTTTCTTTTTTAAAATCTTGATTCCTATCCCTGAGGGTGAAAATGCAATGGCTCAAGATCTATTTACTTAATATCTGTTATTCTTTGTTTCTCAACCAATGTTATTGAAATGGTTCAATAACTGTCTGAAATCTCCTATATAATGTGTTCTTTGGTAAATGTAACGTACTGCAGCTTCTCACCTAAGTGTCCACAGTGTCACCACAAACGTGTACGCCACTTTCTCTGGTGGAATAATGTAAGTTAGTAACTAATATATATACTTTTGAGGCTTCATCTTATTGCTTACATGGTAAAGTTGAAACATCTTTTTTTTTCTAGTATATTGCAAAACCTTTAGAATCAATTCAATCCAATGCGACTGGTAGAGATGCGATGGTTTTGTTGAAGCACAAAATTCTGAAAAACCTATTGTTAAAACGTACCAAAAAGGAGAGAGCTGCTGATCTTGCACTTCACCCGAAGACTGTAAGTTCTGTCTTACACTAATGCCATGTGGTTCAATTTGATAATAATCTTCTCATTGGTGTAGCTTGTTTCTTATTTTTGGATTCAGGTTACTGTGAGAAAAGACTCTTTGGACTTGAATGAAAAGGACTACTACCTACAAATGTTAGAAGAAACCATTGCAAAGTTGGATAAGTATGCTCTCTCTGATATTTTATTTTCAAAACGAGCTCTTTTTGCTTGCAAGTTTCACTTTACTTTCTCCTGCACCGCAAATTTGCTTGTCACACTAAAGTAGCGATTTCCCATAGAATTTATTTCATAGGACTGGCTCATTTTTGTTTTGCTTTTTTGGTTGCATATCCTGTTTTCTTGTCTTATGCATGAGGTACTTGCAAGGAATATGTTTCCTACAATTACTTGTTCTTAAGTAGTTCTGGAACATATTGGGTTAATTTCTAGGTATAGTAAATATGTAAGATCTTACAAGCCCATAAAATTCTCAATCATTTGTGTCATTACCTCACCTGCAGAAAGTACGAAGAGAATATTTTTTGTTTGTAATTGTATCTTCCCACGTTGTATGTTGGGCAGATATGCTCAGGATGAACCTCTAAGGAAGATCTATCTCTCTATGAATACACGCCTGCAGCAGGTACAAAGACAATGTTGTATAAATGATATGCGTGGAACCTTAAACGTTCTTGATAATTAAAATGGTTGCTTGCATTCATCTACTTGTTTTTTTTTACTTTTTTCTGATTGACTCTCTTTGATGTACAAGTATCACATGAGGTGGTTTCAGTGCTAAAAGTTTCTAAATCAATTTATCCATTTTTTTATTGGAATCGTGGTGTTTAATTCTATTCATTTGCTAAATAGAATTAAACTTTCAAACTGGGACTGATAAGAATTATCGTACAAATGATCAGAGATTATACAATCCCTCCAGATTGTATATTAAATGACAAGAGTAAACCCTTCCATTCTCATTCTTTTTCTTTCAACTTCTTTTCATCTTTCTTCTTTCCAGCAACTTCCTCCTGTCGTGGAATGTCGATGTACAAACATTTTTCTTTTGCTTCTTTTGTACTTGCCTTTCGAATGATGAGCTTAGAAAAATGTAACAGTTTAAAACATTAAAACACATAATTTGACTTCTAGAAACATATACGTGTGTCTTATTATCGATCTTCAGGCAAATTTGGTTGTGGCAAATGTCTGACTAATGTCTTTCCTTTAATTGTCAGGCAGTTGATCATCCTTTCCTTGTGGAATACTCCGTGGAAAATCCAGTAGTGAGTTTGTGCAACTCTACGTAACCCCTTCCCCTCTTGTCTGCCCCATCCCCAAACCAAAAAAAAGGGAAGAAAAAGAAAGAAAGAAAAAAAGAAAGAAAGAACAAGCACTCCTAAAAACATGAAACTTAGCTGAGTTCAATTTGATGAAGAGTTGCCTCTATGGTGAATGGCTCTCTCCTTTTGGCCATTCAAGGTCCAAGAAGTTCAATTGCTCTTTAAATGTCAGCCTGAATGTTGTATGTACACTCTTTAAATACTTTTTCCTCAAAACAATGCTCAGACCAATGTTTTGTAGTTCTTTCTGGTGAACAAGACCAATATGTCGGTCCCTTTTACGAAAGCTCCTCCGTTTGGAACTTTTCTAGAAGTCCTCATGAAGTGGATGAGCATTTGAGGAACTCTTTTTCCAGCATTGTACCATTGACACTGATATATTATCAAAAAGTTCTTTTAGTATCATTTGAACACCTAAAAATGCTTCTATAAATTCTTGTGGTGGCATCTCTTTTGATTACTGCAGGTTACTTCTTGCGGGCACGGGATTTGCCAGACGTGTTTTATAGACAAACCCGAAAGTATGGAAAAAGTGTCATGCCCTTCATGTGTTAAACCCCTTACTGACTCCAGCACAGATACTGATAAGGGAGTTTCTAATTCTAAACCTACTGTCAAAGGGTTTAGATCCTCAAGTATATTGAACAAAATTCACCTCGATGATTTCCGGACAAGCACTAAATAGAAGCTCTGGTATGCAATTACATTCTACACTATCATCATATTCTCCTCAGTTTGCTTTTCTTCTTTGCGTTATGTGTTTCTTTCCTTATGACAAAGAGAGCAAGCGGTGCCATGCCACATCATATACAGGCACCATGCCACTAATTGTGATTCTCAGAGTTATACCATCTAAATGATCAGATTTAGAACTAAGATGATAATTCTAACAAAAGGGGTGTGAGCTCATGATCTTCTGTCTTCATCAACGTGCTTTTGCATTGACGAAACCTAACTGTTTTTGTAGATTTAGTGAGGCCTATGCATTAAACATATTCCCCATTTCAAGTGTGAAAGAATTGAAGAATCTCAATCTTATCAATTTAATTGGATTGCGCTAGTGTGCTCAACTCCTTGATTCTTCTACTTCAATAATATTGCGGAACTCCATCAAGAGTTTCAAAGTGAAGGGTGTCTGATAAATACATGCTTGATGTTTATTTTTTATTTTTTTTTTGAAATGCAGAGAGAAGAAATTAGGTTCATGTTTGAACGAGATGGTTCGGCAAAAGGAATAGTTTTCAGCCAGTTCACACCGTTTTTGGATCTGATAGAATATTCTCTTCAGAAGGTAAGATATAAAGATATTTTTTCTTCTTCCTTCCCATCTCCCCTCCTTTTGTTCTTGTCAGTCTGTAACAAAAAAGAAGCATTTCATGTGTGTTTTTGGCAGTCGGGCATCGAATGTGTTCAATTAGTTGGATCCACGTCTGTTTCTGCAAGAGATGCAGCAGTTACTAGATTTACTGAGGATCCAGATTGCAGGATATTGCTTGCGAGCTTCAAAGCTGGAGGTGTTGCCCTCAATCTTACAGTTGCATCACATGTAAGGGATCTATTTCAGATGCAAAGACTTGTGGATATCTAGTGCTGCATTCCGGCTGCTCTTTAGATCTCCTGTTATGTTATTCATTTGATATATAAAGAACCATTATGACTTGTAATCACATCTACAGTATTAAATAAGTGCATGAAAAGTGGCTCACATCTTCTTGACCTATGCTTAGGTTTTCTTGATGGATCCCTGCTTGAATCCTGCTGTAGAGCAGCAAGCCCAAGATAGAGTCCATCGAATAGGGCAATTTAAACCAGTCAGGTATGTTTTGCATTTTTTGTATTTTTATGCCCTTGAGTGGCTCTTATTTTTGTCTTCTCATTACTAGGATTGTGAGATTTATTATCGAGGATACAATAGAAGAGACGATCTTAGAGTCGCAAGAGAAGAATAAACATCTTCAAAGGCAAGTGTCTTTTTCTTACTGTTCTAGATTGTTATATATGTTTTCTGACAAACAAAAATGGCGATCAGCTGAAGTTATTTTCATATGTTTCCTCCAGTCAAAGAGATATCCAGATGTTATGGTAATTTTCTTTTAGATGTTACACCTATAGTGAGAGCTCATAAAGGCTGTTATAATGCAAGCATTTGATGATTTTCTTTTGAAAGTTCCTATTCGTCCACTTTTTCGTTACATTCTGATTTCTTGTTCCTTTCTTTGCTCGCACCCTCCCCTCATAAGCCCTTTCTCTATAAAACCAGTTTCCCTTTCCATTTTGTTTTTTTACTCTGACATACCGAACTTCCAAATTTGATTGCAGGATGGTCAGTGATTCTTTTGAGGCCTGGAACAAACTCTCATTTGAGGAGTGGCAATGGCTTTTTGAGCGTGACTTTCTTTAATAAACAGACAATTTGTTGTATAAATGACATGCGTGGAACATTAAACATTCTTTGTAATAATAATAATGCAGATGGCCAGTAAACCCGTGAGAATAGTGAGATCGATACATATTAGTGTCGAACATATGTTGTTACCAACCCAACTGAAGTTACATTGACAAAAAATTCAATCAACGTATCTACATTATATAGTTTGTCCGCCCAAAAATCTTTGCGCTTTTTTTGAACTTCGCAAATGTAGCACCAGTGGCCTCAAACAATAATTAGCTCAGCTTATACCAAGATCGAAAAATCCGAACACTCAGCATGTATAAGAACACATGTAAACTTTTCTCAAGGGATGGTGAGTAGAATTGTTGATGCTTAATTCCTTTTGAGCAATTGCACCAAATCCAGCAAGAAAAGATGAATTATCAAACGCATATTGGATTTCAACAGTTCCTTCAATAAAGTTTATAACGAGACAGTTCACATGTACAATTTCCACAAGTTAATAAATTAATTTCTTTTCTTTAAATACTTCAAATTATATATTCAAAATAAGCTAAATAAAGTAAGAAACTACGAAGCCTTAAGCTAAGCATAACTCAGATGGGCTGACGTTCTTTTTAATTTCAAACATTTGTAAAAGGGAGTTTGAGGTTGATAACTAGTTATCTCTAGTTCTTATTTTTTGCACGCTTATTAATTAGTAAAGGTTTATTAGCTCATTAGGAATGATAAAGTAAGGTCTAGTCCCCCTTGTCTGTACTTTTCTCTTTTGATGTTTAATTTTTATTACTAAATGGCCACTAGTGGTATAAATTAGCTTTAAAAAAAATTAAGCTAAGCATAGGCCACGTTAGAGCATTCATTATACAGCTCATTTGACATGTCAGCAACTCAAGTTATCTAGGATTTTGACATGTCATCAAACAAAATCAAATTTAGTTAGTTAGAGTTTATGGCGGTTTTGAAAATTAGTTAGAGTTTATGGTGGTTAATATGTAGCTGATTGATAGTTACTGTAACTTGTAGTGAGCAGTTATACTTCTCTCTATATAAATAGTCCTTCCCGCTAAACTTGCCAGTTCCATTTCAACTTAATTAGCTCTCTCACCACTTATTTTCCTTGTGTGTAAAGCCCTAATTTCTCTCTGCTTTGCTTTCTGGGAAAATGGAGTCTTCGATTCCAGGTTCTTCTTCTTCATCTTGTTTTTTTTTTTTAACTTAATTAGCTCAATTTCTTCCAAAGCTCTTGAAAGTTTGTGTGAAATTCGATTATGTTCAACATTTTGAGACACCCCATAATGAAAATAATGACATGCAAATTGGAAATAATACCATGAGAAATCTGAAATTCCCAAAGCTCCCTCATTTCCTTGTGTGTGTAAAGCCCTGATATATCTCTCTGTTTTCTGGGAAAATGGATTCTTCAATTCCAGGTTCTTCTTTTTTTCTTCTGAAGTTTTCTTGAAAGTTTGTGTGAAAATTGAAATGTATATTGGAATACTTTCATATAGGCACGCATGCACTAGTGATGACTGTTAGCTTTTCTTCTCTTTTTTTTTTCTTCCTATTTTTAGTTTATTGGTGTGAAATTCCTTTTGGGAGCTCCATCTTGAATTAACTTGTTCATGCTTTGAATAGTTCGTGACTTTTCAGTTTATGTAATTTTCTAATTTGATAATTGTTTGTGTATCTGAAATTCCATTCAACTCGTTACTGAAGACCAAAGGAATGAGGTTACTAGTTCAGATCATAGATACAGGGGTTTGCTGAAAAGGATACAAATGAGAAAACGTGAACGTGAGTGGATGCAAAAGAAAAGAGCACCTTTGATGTGGGAGATAGTGGAACAAGAAATGGATGAATTCCTTCGTGACAATTATTCAGATGATTTAGACTTGGATATTCAGAACGTGTCACTTTCTGAAACTGCCGAGCCACCATCCGGTTTGATCTTGCCACTGTTAAGGTACCAAAAGGAGTGGTTGGCTTGGTCATTAAAGCAAGAACAATCTATATTCAAAGGGGGTATTCTTGCTGATGAAATGGGAATGGGGAAGACTGTTCAAGCCATTGCACTTGTGCTTGCTCAACGCGAATTACATAAAGCAACTAGTGATTCCGGTATATTGTCATCTTCATCCAGTACTTCCCAGAAACTCCCTTTAGTAAAAGGAACCCTTGTTGTATGCCCTGTGGTTGGAGCAATGCAATGGTTTCGCGAGATTGAACGTTGCACCACTAAAGGAAGCAACAAAACACTTGTTTATCATGGCCCCAACAGGGAGAAATATATGTACAAACTAGCGGAATATGATTTTGTCATTACTACCTACTCCACTATCGAGGCTGACTATAGGCCAAAAAGGTCAAAAAAGAACAGCAAGAACTCAAAACCTCGGGTAGAAATGTTGGACCAGAAAACAGATTCAGTCAGTGTTGGTGAAGATGTGTCCAGGAGGAAGCCAGTTCTGCATTCAGTGAAGTGGGATCGCATCATTTTGGATGAGGCAAGTCATACATTTACAGATTCATGCATTAAGTTGTTGTTTTCTTCAATTGACATTTTTGATCTGTAGTACCTGTGGTTTGAGAAAATTCTTGGTTTCCCTGTACATGGTGTTCATTTGCTGTTTATACTATCTTTTTCTTATAAATAGCAGTTCTTCAAGTCGATCACGTTATTAGAGTTGTAAATGTGAAGATTGGTATGTGAACTATTAATGAGCTATGGTGATTATGAAGAAACCTATACAGTTAACTGCTGAATAATGTGCTATCAGCTGTGGTGCTTATTAGAATGTGAAGAATCTTATGGTGGTTATGAAGAAACCTGTACAGTTAACTGTTGAATAATGTAGATGAGAGTACCTAAATTCCTCCATCATGTTTTAGCTATTAAGACTTAGCAAAACGTAAGAACACGGAATTTCTCTCTGTCCTAAAGTTCTTTGTTTTGCTCAACTGCTCATCATGTGAAATTCATCTTTAACGCTTTGTAGTTTGTGCCTGGTCTAATCATCGCTTTGAGTAGAACTTGCTGCTGAGAGTAGAACTCCTATATTTCATATGATACAAGATCTTTTATCTGCAATATTCTTAACTGATTAAACTTCTGTGGCATAGGCTCATTATATCAAATCTGTACTCTCCAACACCACAAAAGCGGTTCTTGCTTTAGAATCTTCTTATAAGTGGGCCTTAACTGGTACACCCCTACAAAACTGTCTTGAAGATTTGTTCCCATATGTAAGTTAACTTCTGCAAGTTTAACTACGTTTTCTTTACTTCTTATAGTTGTGATTAATTAAATTCTTTACTTCTATACAGGTCCGTTTCTTACAAGTTATGCCTTATGCTTATTACTTTTGCATAATTTGTGATTGCACCAAACTTGATTTAAGGTAGACATAAAGTTTCTTTTTTAAATCCTTGCTCCTATCCCTGAGGGTGAAAGACGCAATGGGTCAAATGTATGTTACTTTATATTGTTATTCTTTTGCTTCTCAAACAATGTTACTTCTGAAATATCTTGTGCTGTCTGTTCTTTGATAAATTCTACAGCTCTGAGTGCCCAAAGTGCCCCCACATACGTGCTTTCCACTTTCTCTGGTGGCAGAGAGTAAGTTAATAATTAATAGTATACATACTTTTGAGGCTTCATCTCATTGCTGACATAGTAAAGTTGAAACATCTTCTTTTTCTAGTATATTAGAAAACCTTTAAAGTCACATGATAATGAGGATAGAGATGCAATGGTGTTGTTGAAGCACAAAATTCTGAAAAGCCTGTTGCTAAGACGTACCAAAAATGAAAGAGCTGCTGATCTTGCACTTCCCACAAAGACTGTAAGTTCTTTCTTGCACTAGTGCCGTGTGCTTCACTTCGATAAGAATCTTACTGGTTACTTTTCTTGGGTTCAGATTACAATAGAGAAATATTCTTTGGATGTCTGGGAAAACGATTACTACAAGTCATTGTACAGTATAAGCCAAGCACAGTTCGAAAGGTATGCTATCTCTCTGATGTCCTGTTTTTTTTTGCTTATGAATGGATTACTTGCATGTTGCATGGGATAGTTTCTAGGTTTTTAACTTAAGATCTTATACGTCTTTTTCTTCCCATAAAATTCTCAATCATTTGTATCATCAAAAGGTAAGAAGGGAGCAAGGATATTTTTATTTCTAACTGTATCCCCATTTTGTATTTTGGTGCAGATATGTCCAGGCTGGAACTCTGAGGAGTAACTATTTTCAAATTTTTTCTATGATCGCACGCCTACGGAAGGTACCAAGACAATGCTTTATAAATGCTTGACATGTGTGGAACCTTGAACATTCTTGATAATCGTAATTGATGCTTGCATTCATCTACTTGTTTTTTTTTTCTTCTAATTGACTCTCTTTGTTGCTTCAATTTTTATGTGGGGTGTTTTCAGTGCTAAGCTTTCTAAATTGATTTATCCATTTTTCGTTGGATTAAATGTCGTTTAGTGCAAATAATAAAAGCATGTGTTTATCCTTTTTTCATGCAGGGTCATTTGATGGGTGGAATTAAACTTTCTAACTGGGACTGATAAGAATTACTGTACAAATGATCAGCTTTAGAGATTAAGGCCAGATTAGGATCCAGAATCACTGGATAAAATACTTGTGGGTGTGTGGTGGGTGGGGGTTATAAAATTGGGATTAGAGTGAAAATGACCCTCCAAGATCCATGTGTCTACAATCTTTATCCAATTTTTTTTTTGCAAATATTCATTTTCTGTTTCTTTTCCATGGTGCTTTGGTTGACAATACGTTTCTTATTCAGATGACTGCTAAAGGTTATTAAACATAGTTGTTTGCCTAAATTATTTTCTCATGTCAAAGATATTTTGTGCTAGTCTTTTTTCTGAACTTAATTTTGAAGCGTCTGCTTTTAGTTTTCTTGTCCTACTATTATATATGAGCTCAAATACGGACACCGACTTTTCTTTGCCTCTCATAAGTGTATTTGTCTTACTATGGTTCATCAGCCAAATTTGATCGTGGCAAATGTCTGACTAATATCTTTCTTGAATTCATGACAGGCAGTTGATCATCCTTACCTTGTGATGTACCCTAGAACAGAAGTGTCTACTGGCAATAAAGAGGCTGGAGATGTTGAACAATCATGTGACTTATGTCAGGATGCAGCGGAAGATCCAGTAGTGAGTTTGCGCACCTCTACCCCCTCCCCCCTCCCTCCAAACCAAGAATAGGAAAATAGAGGGAAGAGAAGGAAAGAAACAAAGACCAAACACATCCAGAAACATGTTACTCAGCTGAAGTTTAATTTGATAGCTCTCTCCTTTCTGCATTTACTAAATTATTTTCATGATGGCCATTCAAGGTCCAAGAACTTCGAGCACCTTTCAATTGTTCATTGTCAGCCTGAATATTGTGTGTATGCTCTTTAAATGCCATTTACTTGTGTTGAATTGTTTTAAGTACTTTTTCCCTTAAAACAATGTCTCAATCACATGTTTTCTAGTTCTTTCTGGGGAACAGTTGATGATATGCAATCCCTTAGAAAAGCTGCTCTGTTTTGCTTTTTCATTTTTCCCGGGAAGTTCTGATGAGCATTTGGGATACTCTCTTTCCAGCACCATAGACATTGAGATTTTACCAAAAGTACTTCTAGTATAAAGTCCTTATACATTAGACAGTCTTTTTTGAACTGTTCATCTCTTTTGATTGTTGCAGGTTACTTCTTGCAAGCACGTGTTTTGCAAGGCGTGTTTGACAGATTTTGCTGAAAGTATGGGGAAAATATCATGCCCTTCATGTACCAATCCCCTCATATTTGACTTCACTGCAAATAATGATAAGGGAGATTCTACTTCTAAACCTACTGTCAAAGGGTTTAGGTCCTCAAATATATTGAACAAAATTCAGCTTGGTGAATTCAAGACAAGCACTAAAATAGAAGCTTTGGTATGCTATTGCATTCTATAAGAATCTCAATCTTATCAATTTGATTGATGTTGTCCTTAACTCTTTGATTCTTCTACTCTATTTTGTGGTACGAAACTCCATCTTGAGTTTCAAAGTGATGGTCTGGTAAATACATGCTTGATGCTCATTTTTACTTTTATTGAATGTAGAGGGAACAAATTAGGTTCATGATTGAAAGAGACGGTTCTGCAAAAGGAATAGTTTTTAGCCAGTTCACATCATTTTTGGATCTGATAAAGCATGCTCTTAAGAAGGTAAGACGAAAAGATAGCTTTGCTCCTTCCTTTCCTACTTCTCCCTCCTTTCTTCTTCAGTCTGTGTAACAAGAAAAGCTCGCCTTGTGTTTATTTCAGTCACGGATCAATTGTGTTCAATTAGTTGGATCCATGTCTATTGATTGAAGAGATGCTGCACTTAACACATTCACAGAGGATTTAGATTGCAGGATATTGCTTATGAGCTTGAAAGCTGGAGGTGTCGCCCTCAATCTTACAGTTGCATCACATGTAAGGATCTATTTTCTTTCTCTGTGAACCACTCTAAATTCTTAAGGCTTGTGCATACCTAGTGTTGCATTCCTACTACTCTTCAGATTCCTGTTATTTGGTTCATTTGATATACCCAACTTCACTTCTCTGTGTACTCAAAGAACCAGCTCAAGATACAATTATGACTTGTATTTATCTGTTGAATAAGCACATGATACACGTCATGTTCGGTGGCTCATCTCTTGATCTTTGACAGGTTTTCTTAATGGATCCTTGGTGGAATCCTGCGGTGGAGCAGCAAGCCCAAGATAGAATCCATCGAATAGGGCAATATAAACCGGTCAAGTGAGTGTTGTATTTCTTGTACTTTGGATGCCATTGAATGGAGCTTATTGGGGTTTTCGCATTTGCAGGATTGTGAGATTTGTGATTGAGGATACAATTGAAGAGAAAATCTTAGAGTTACAAGAGAAGAAGAAATTACTTTTTGAAGGGCAAGTGTTTTTTTCTTACAGTCGTATAGATAGTTGCATGTGTGTTCAGACAAAAATATATATGTTTCGTTCGATTGCAAAGGTTTCCAGAAGTTATAGGAATCAAGTAATTTTCTATTAGATATTAAAACTGATAGTTGAAACTAGTTGGCTATAGTGTGAGACTATGTTGCTCGGACACTTCAAAAATGTCATCGGGTGTGTCTAGTATCCTACAAAATTAGTGCATTTTTGAAGGATCCGATATAGGTGCGGCAGCTTTTTTGGAGAGTCCGAGCAACTTAGGTGTGAGAGGCTGATAGATAGCTCAGAAAGCCTGTTAATGTTTTCTCAATTCAAACAATTCTCAAAGATAAAGCATTTTGATGATTTTCCCTTCTTGTCATTGTCAACCTTCTTGTTACCTTCCTTCTTTGCTCCCATCCTCGCTTCCTCCGCTCTTTCTGTAGTAATTATTTTCCCAAAACTGTTTCTTTTTCCTTTAACATACTGAACTTCCAAGTTTTCGATTGCAGGACAATTGGTGGTTCTTCAGAGGCCTTAAGAAAACTAACAAAGGAGGACTTGGCATCCCTGTTTAATCATCACTTTTGATATGTTCTATTTCTTCGGTTTGAAAAATTAATTGACATATGCTTTGTATAGCTTCTCTCAAAGATTTTGTACAAAGTGTTCTGACGTTTGCCCTTAGGCTGTGCGGATTTTGATCTGCCCAAAGAGTGTTTCTGTTGCTTCTGCATCACAGTTAATAAGAATCACCTTCAACATTCATTACCGCAGCTTCATCAATTGTTAAATTGTTCTTATTGTTTCCTTCCATTTTAACTTCACTTGCATGATAAAAAATGCATCAGAATTCATACCCTCAACTCTCAAGGCAAGGTCATGGAAATGTGCATCTGTATTTGCCTTTACAGTTCTGACTTTCTGCTGCATTCTGACTAGTAAAAACATTGGCACGAAACATAATTCTATTCGAATTTCATCATTAAAGGACAAGTAAATTTAGATCCCAGAATCACCGATCTGGTAGCCTGAATCACCGATCAATAAGTGTAAAGGGGGATGTTTATATTACAACAAGTTCAAGGAAGGACATCACTGTATGACTCCACCATCTATATTCAGTTCACTTAGTTAAATTTTCTGCTACATGATATTTTTTCTTGGTGACCATAAAGTTTATGTACTTAATAGTGTTATCATAAACTGCATCATCTATTATAAAGTTAGGAACTTAAATCTGAGAGTATTCTCTTTTTCCCTTCCCGGCGATGAGCAAGAGGAAAAACACAGTTTACCAGTCTTTGGGCAATTTTATACGTGAAATTAGGATTATTGATCCACATATGGCTTTTATAAGCAACAAATCAGAAGCCTATCACTTGAAAGTTTTATACACCATCTAATCAGACTATGACAATAGTATCAGCAGTTGCTAATTGAAAAAATACTTCTTCATCATTGAACAATCATTCCATAAACTGTAAGCATCTACTAAACAGACTAAATTAACAATAAAAACTCACTAAGACTTCTAACGCCAAACTAAACATTTTGTTTTTTTCTGCTTTACTATTAATGTATGAATTGCATGTTATATCATTGAAAGCCATTGGGAGTTCAAATAACTAGCAAAATAGTGTCTATGCTCTAAAGCAAATAATGAAGCACCAGATTTGATCTTAGTTTTATTTCAAGAAAACCATCAATATACAAAATAAATTGGAACAAGTACTAAAGAACATGATACATGCTAGCAAATCATTGCACACCCAGGTACGTACACATACAGACAAAATCGTTGCTCTTTACTATTCACAACTGCACATTGCTTCTTAATTTCACCAGCAAAGACGGGTTTTTTTAAGGTTAATTCACTAGGCAGAGTGCCCTAGGGCTAGTTTTTTTTAACTAAAAATAAAAAGTGGAGAAAAAAAAAAACATGTAGAGTCAAAGCTAAGCCCTTTCTTTTTAAATCTTCCTCTGCTCCTACCACAATAATATCTGCACCTTGTAAAATATCTGAAGAAAAAGTATTATTTCCAGCAACTAATTGTTATTTCTTACAAGTGTTAATAGAAATGAGAGAATTTAACTTTTCAATATTAGAACTCACCATTGCATTTTAAGAACATTAGACCTAATAGCAACATTTGAACCTGATCTAGCCAATTGTTGCTGCCTAGTGAGTAAAGGAGGTGAACTGATTGCACAAATTTCTCAACACCATCATTACTCAAATTGATAGACTTCACTAACACTTGCCTCCGACCTCGACTCAAGACTTGACTCCCTATCCCAATCTCGATCCGGGTCTCGACTCCCAAACCAAACCTCGAACCCTACTGCCGACCCCGCCCTGTGACTCAACCTCAACCAGAGACCCCAACTTTCGACCAAATGCGAGACCGACTTTGTACCCACACGAGATCCGACTCTTGAGCTGAACATGCGACCCAACTCCAGACTCCAACTCGAGACCCGATTGTCGACCTCAATATGAGATCCGACTCTCGACCTTGAACTAATTGAGACCTACCTGACCCCGACCCAGGATCCAATCAACTTTGACTCGGAATTCGACTCCCGATCCCGACCACGACCAGAGACCTGACTCTCAACCTCAACCAAGGACCCGACTCCCTACCCCGACTTTTGACTCGACTCGAGACCCAACTTTCGACTCTCGTGAAAAGATTCATACAAATAGTGTTTTCCTTCATATCAAACACACCCCTAATGCACGGCCATTGCATTACACAGTTCTAAGTTCTAATGGATCAAAGTTGTAATCAGCTAGTGAATTTTTACTTATTTTAAATGCATTTTACTTATTAACTATATTATGATTTAAATAAATTAATGAGCAACTTTAAGTGAATTTTTTTAAAGATAACTAATAGAATGGAAAAAAACTAATTCAAAAACCAAACAAAAGAGAGAAAGGTTCTCTAGAAGAGTCAAAATTAGAGTAAATTTCTGAATAGGAAATTTCGAAATGACTACTGATTTCATATGCTTCAAACTATGAATCAAACCAGTGAAGCTCCAAGAATACCATACTCGTTCATTTTCCCAAAGTAAACAATATACTAAGAAACAAAAATCATGATCATCAGCTAAATATTTTTCATTTTTCAAGGAGAAATAAGTAAAGCAAGCAATTAGTGCTAGACATAATTAAGCATTCACCAAAATAGAATTAACTTGATATGCTAACTTTTAAAGTACTCAGCTTAAAACCTATTAGAAATAGATGAAAATTAACTAAAAGTTGGGGAAATGGAACAAAAAATTGAAGACAGATAGCCTTATTGATATTGTAATGTTCCTGGTCTTCCTCAGGTGGAAAGCATGCACAAGTTTGTTTGTTTGTCTTTTGTGATCTGACAGGCTTGGTGGTTCTGAAATTGCTGATTTCAAGAAAGACAGTAAATTTTCCAAAGCAGTGTCATTGATTTCATCAAACAATACCATCTTAATTCATAACAAGGCAATGACTCTGAATTGTTAGAAAATAATCCTTAACAGGACAATCACTCTATTTTGTTAGAAAAATAGATGAAGAGAATAAGAAGGTTGTAATTTGCTTTTCTTCAGAGTGACAAAAAGATCATCTTACTTTTTTTTCTATTTTCAAGAAGAAATCAATAAAGGAATTAGCACTAGACGTAATTAAACACTCACCAAAATAGAATTACATTGATCTATGAAACTTTTAAGTACTCAGCTTAAAATCTACCCGGATGAAAATTAACTAAAAAGTTGGGGAAACACAAATTACTTTAACAAAAATGCTGAAGATTAAACAAAAAGCTATAAATTTAAACCCGATGGCGCAAAGACAAATGTAACCACTTGGGAAAAAAAAGAACGAATATAAATTTAAGAAATATTTTAAAATGTATAATACTGAATTTAAGTTAAAAGAAAAATAGTTACCTATTCATAATCCAACTCTATCAATATTGGCGGCTGGTCTGAAAGTGCGCTACCTAGAATTTCTGAATATATATTAGAGAAATATATAGTTAGCAAATCATTTATTATAAATAACTCTGTCGAGGAAGGAGGACCTTGTTGGAATTTGTTTATTAGTATGTGTCATTTTGGTATTGGGGTATTTTACATCTGTAATTCCATCTCTTCCTATTAATGCTCTCAATTCACCAACAAATGGTTCATTACCCGAAGACAAATAGCTTATTTTTGGAAAAGAGGTTTGTTGGCTTGTATGCGTCCATCACTACTCAAGGGACCAGGTCCCTTGGCTGAATATAACGACTACGGACAAAAGGTAAAATACAACAATACGGAAGGTAAAGAACACACGATGTTTATGTGGAAACCTCCCTGCTCAAGGGAGTAAAACCACGACCTACCTCGTAGGATTTTCACCAACAAAATCCACTAAGACAAGAGCAATAGTTTGATTACAGACTCATTCTCGTAATCCTATGGTTAACCTCTTAATCCCATTCCCTTGTGGTAGCTTCAACACGAGCAACACTACAATAACTCTGTTGTAGTCTTCAATGTCAACTAACTCTAGTTGACCACAACTTGGCTAACTCTAGCCCTCTTTATCAACTACCTCTAGTTGACACTCCTAGGTAACTCTACCCAAGAAATCACCAAACAAATGATGAAAATCCAAACTTGACTAAACTTAGTTGATGCGACTAACTAACTCTAGTTAATGCGACACAACCTAAGAACATAGACAAGTTTAATATCTACTATCCTTTATAACATAGGAGTAGATTTACAATTTAGCACAAAGTACAAAGACTCAAACAACAATGAACAAGAGCAACTGTCGTAGGCTTAAACCAGGTCCCTTGTTGTAGAAGCTTTGAACTAAACTACAATGGAGACTTTTGCAGAGAGAATGTGAATTTTTAGGATGTGCAAAAGCAAGGTTTTCCTCCCACATAATAATCTATATATATGGAGTAAATGGGAGGGAAAACCTAGAAAGTTTCTCATTGGTCGAGATTAGAAAACTTTTGCTCCTCTGCTGCTGTGCACCAACTTTCCTGCAAAAAGTACAGCTGCCAGCTGTACTGTTGATTGCCAGAAAGTTCAACGTCCGATGGACCTGGTCCCTCATCTGGTCCCTATATTTGGTCCCTCATTAGGTTTGTCAATCATCAGAACAGAACCACAGTAGTTTCATCAATTCTCTTTGAATGAATACTTTTTCTTATATCTTTACAATCGTGAGAGTTGACTCGGATAAATGGATTAGCCTGGTGCATGTACCTGGTCCCTAATTTGTTCCTTATCAAATAAGAGACCTTAGTAGCTTTTCTGTAGCTCTGTCATGATTGGCAACATCTTTACAACTGTGGACAGTTGTGAGAGTTGACTTATACAGATTGCCCTTGGTGTGCGTACCTTGTCCCTCATCCGGTCCCTGTGAGAATAAGATCCCTCTTGAATGAGCATTCCCCATTAAATGATCATTTCAATTATACCACTTGTTCTTTTGTTTTCCCTGAGATCTAGATTCCCATGTTCTCCTGAGATCGGTGTGGTGCGTGTCTTGTCCCTTATCTGGTCCCTCGGTAGGTTTGCCAAATCATCAAAACAAAGCATAGTACCATAGTAACTATGCATCATCAATTTCCCCGTTTTTGATGATGGCAAACACATGAAGCAAATTACCCCTGAGAACTAGGTTCTCATACAGTTGACTCTGAGAAATGGATCAAGTTCTTTAGGCAGCATATCTGGTCCCTCATCATGTTTGTCAAATCATCAAAACAAGGCATAGTACTTCAACGTCTATGCTTCATCACTTTCTCCCTTCTTGATAATGACAAACACAAATCAAGTTTCTCTTGAGGATCAAATTTTCCCAAAAGATATTCGCACACATTCGACTTCATGAGCCAATTCCAATTCCTTGCTGCAGAGCTACCAAACACTACTTGACCACGTATTCATGCATATCAGGTACCAGGTCCCCTCATGAGTTTTGTCAATCATCAAAACTACATGTATATCAATTTTCCCCTTTTTGATGATGACAACCCGTTAACCAATATAACAGCAGATTCAGAGAGTTTTCTCTATTATCAGTAATTATCCCTTCTTTAGTTTCTCCTACCATCTAGGACCAACTAAGAGGATCAGGTCCCTTATCAGTTTCCCCTATCACCATCATCCCTCTTATTAGTTCTCCCTATCACCAGCATCTCCAGATAACAACATTTCAATTTCTTTTAGGTCCCTTTATGAGCTTGTCAGTCATCAGAATCAAGAATAAGTTTGCCAATCTTCAAAACCACAAATATAACATTTTCCCCCTTTTTGATGATGACAAACTTAACCAGTAGTGAATCAGGTTTGGATGTTCCTCCTGACACTAGCACTCATTCATATTTCCCCTTGTCACCATTGATCAGTTCCCCTTACTATATTAGGTACCTTCACTAGTTCCCTCTATCGTCATTAGTTTCCCTTTCACCAAGATCTTCCCCCTTTTGGCATCATTAAAAAGAGCAAACAGTAAACCAAGTAAAAGAGAGAATCAATACAAGTTAACACATGGCCACTGGGGCAACACTAACATGAGTAAAAGGAATAGAGAAGAAACAAAGATATAGGCAACAACAAGACATGCAAAGTTCTGTTAATACCATCTAAAAGCATACATAAAAGGAGAGAACTGTCAATTTGCCATATAGGGTCTGAAATTAAGCTTAGGCAAAAGATGGATGATAGGAACAAACATTGGGAAGAAAGATATGATAAGAGTTGATTCAAGACATTTGTATCTTAAGGACTGTTGTATCTTCAAGAACTTATGACAGCTTCTGGTTCAGGTCCCCAACTTTGATTTGCAATTGAGATACTTCACTTTTTGAGAAGCTCATTCCTGACGAGGAGCCATCAGGGCACCTGGTTCCCCCATCGGATTTGGAGGAAGCTTGCATGCAATTCAGCCACCTCAGGATCAAACACTCTGCCATAAAGCACACTTTTCCCTCTTTTTTTTTTTTTTTGCTTTTTTAGATTTTTTTTGTTAATGAGTGAACTTCTTTGCATGCACTTTCTACTTTGATGACTAAGTAGGGTACCCGGTCCCTACAAAACATCCTTTTTTTTGAATCTCGACTTCCTCTATTTTCCTTGCCAAACCTTCCTCAAACAACTGCTCATCAGAGCTCTCATACATCAATATTGGATTTCACCCCTTTCTTTTGTCTAGACACAGTAGAGGAACCAGGTCCCCGACTGTGTGCAATTTTCTGCATGATATTTACTTCCTCACTTTCTTGTACATTCTAACCAACCTCAACTGGACTTTGTTGAGTGACCTGATCCTTTCATCAGAACCTTTTTCTTGAAGCAAAATTATGGATAAATCTACGAATGGTCCAAAGTTTTTAGAAAGTGGTTTAGGAAGAAGAGTGGAGTTTAGGAAAGGAAGTTCAGAAGGAACTATCAGACCGAGGGTTTCAAGGAATTTTCAGTTGTCCTTTTGAAGATGTGGTAAAATGAAGGAACAATTAGGATTATACCTTATGAAGAGAAGAATCAACATGTCATGTCAAGGAAAGGAGATGACAATAGAGTTTCAAAAGACATGACAACGTTACAGAAGAGTGGAAAAGAAAAAAAAATCTATGTGGCATTTCAAGACAATTCAAAGCTTTTATGAGTGCAGTTAGTGGTACTAACCTGTAAAGAGGAACCTGGTCCCTCTTCTGAACTTTTGAGAGTATACTTTGAGCTGCCTAGATGATCTTCACTTCTTATTTTCTCTCATCTTGCCATGTGTGCATACCTACAATGGAATAGAGCTGTGTTAGACATAGTCGATAAACTCTTACATAGATACCTGCAGTCTGATCATAGCCAAGTGAAGGAGAATCTGGTGATAAGGGGATCAGGTCCCCTTCATCAGTCTAAGCTTCAGTCGACTTTTCTCAAATTGTTCCCTTCCCAATGCTTTTGTGAAGATATCAACAATCTGTTTCTCCATCTTGCAGTAGTTCATGAAGATCAGCTTCTTTTCAACATTGTCTTCAATCACTATTGCGAAATCTTCTAGTTGTTGCTTGATCCACAAGAGTTGTGCACAACAGTTGTATTCAGCTTCAATAGTGGAAAGTGCTACTGAGTTCTGCTTCCTGGTCCCCCCAATAGATCAAGGAAGAGCTAAGGAAATGAGCCATTTCGAAAGTGTTTTTCATGTCCACAAGATATCCTGCATAATATGCATCTTCCTCTTGATTATATCCTTGCACAACCAGCTTTGCCTTATTTCTTGTAGTATTACCCAGTTCATCCAACTTGCTTCTTAACATCCACCGGTCCCTATGATAGTTCTATCGACAGGTCTAGGGACCAGATGCCACACCTTGTTCCATTCAAACTGATGGAGTTCTTCTTGCATGGCATTGATCTAATATGCATCCTTGAGAGCCTCTTTGATATTCTTGGGCTCAATCTAATATATGAAGGCTAAGAGGAAAACATATTTCTGGCTTTGAACTTGGTTTGCATGTCTGACTCTAATGGAGAAGTCAAATTGTCTAACGGATGAGATGACCTATGCTTCCAATTTGCAACTCTTATAGGTGATTGATCTTGGTTGGGATCTGGTTCCACTGTAGTCTGTTCTTCAAGACTAGCATTTGAATTGCTTTCTTGATTCACTGCTTCTGAGGGACCTGCATAGGGATCAGGTCCTTCATAGGCATCAACTGGATCTTCCTTTGCACCTCTCTTGATCTGATCAGATGCATTTCCATCATCATGAGCATCCTTTTGAATCTGCAGCAATTCTTCAAGATCTGCTTCCATTAAATTCTTTTTACTTGCTTTCTTCTAATTCAGCAACTCATAGGGAGTTTTCTCTAACAGGGACCTGACTAGGCATCTTTTCATCTAAAAACTTCACTTTAAGCAAGTCTCGTACCAGGTCCCTTGAAATCAGTTTGTTCAAGAGAGAGGGGCTAACGTGTCTCAGTCTTCTATCCCACAATTCTGCATCATCTTCTTGAACACTTAAACATGTGAGATCTCTTTTAGAGATGGAATTAAGATCTCCAGTATACATATTCTTGTATCTTCTTGCAACCAAAATAATCTCTCCTGACAAAGGCTTTGTAACTTTGCCACCAGCAGACATGAACCTTACTTCATTTCCTTTGTTATGAATCATTTCCAAGGAAGATGCTTCCCTCTTGAAAGACCTTGAGTGAGAGGAAGTTCTTCATTATTCTAGTCATATGCTTAGAGCGGCCACTAATCATAAACCATTTTTGGCTGCCTCCTCTCACTCCTTCCTGCATAACGAATCACTTGTTCATTTTGGGAACCCATATTAATTTGAGTCCCCAAAAGGAAGATAATGGATGGATAAGATTTCTTTTGGCCTATACTAGCAACCTGGTCCTTTTGGACGATGGTCCAGGTCCCTGTGTGTCTCCATTTTATTCAGCATTGTGAGAAGCATACTTCCTGATCTTAGCAGTAGCAGTGGATTTGACTGAGCAAGCATCCTTATATATAGTGCCCATTTTTACCGCAGTGAGTACATAGCCAGTTGTCAGGATTAGATGCATACTTGCTATGAGGATTGTAAGGAGGGTTGGTCTTACAAAAACCAAGGCCTTCTCTAGTGTTTAACCTCATGTTAGTCAAATTAGCTAAGGCTTCAGAGGATATAGTCCACTTAAGGGCCTTTTCCAGGTCAGCCTTGACCCGGACTAGGTCCCTCTCAAGCTCCTTATTTTTTCCAAGAGAGATTGTGAGGTCTAGTTTGAACTTGTTCAATTTTGTTTCAAGTTCAAATTGGATCTCACTTCCATTTCCCTTTCCATTAACACTATTTTGAGAAATGTTCTTCATTTTTTCACTGAAGGCATCATTTTCAGAGGTAACAATTGCAATTTTTTCTTCCAGATCAGAGATTTTGCTAGCCATAGCTAAATTTTCATATTCAATCAATGACACTACTGTTTTGAAAAACCCTTTCCATAGAAAGATTGTAATACTCATCAATCAACACATTTGCTAGAGAGCGTAGCTCCATCTTAGAGTAATCTTTCAGATTTTATTGAACATCACGAAAGCTTACTTCTCCTTCCTCTTCATCATCAGATTTTGCCATTAAAGCAAATAAGGAGTCAAAGCTGGATGAGCCATCCTCGATAACCAGCATAGAGGTGTCCTCTGAATTCTCTTCTTCATCAGATTCACTGAATGAATCTCCCCATGCAGCCAAGGCTTGTTTGACAATATTATTTCTAGTTGTTCTTCGTTTGAACCTATCAAGGACCTGGTTCCTCCTTCGTCCTTTTTCAGGATTGTTCTTAATGTAGTCTTTGTAGTCAAGCTTATGGAGTGGACAATTTTTGATGAAATGACCAGGCTTCCCACACTTATGGCAGCAGTCATTTTCATTTGTACACTTGCTCGTGTTCCCCTTTCTGGGAAAACCTCCATTCTTTCTTACCATTCTTTGAAATCTTCTAGTTGTAGATTGACCTTCTTCCAAATTTAGTGGAGCAACCATTAGAAAGGATCCTTTCTAGGTGTAAACCTTTTAGAAAAAACTTGCTCTGATATCACTTTTTGGCTTGTATGCGTCCACCACGAATATAACGACTACGGACAAAAGGTAAAACACAACAATACGAAAGGTAAAGAACACACGATGTTTACGTGGAAACCTCCTTGCTCAAGAGAGTAAAAATATGACCTACCTCGTAGGATTTTCACCAACACAATCGACTAAGACAAGAGCAATGGTTTGATTACAGACTCATTCTCGTAATCCTATGGTTAACCTCTTAAACCCATTCCCTTGTGGTAGCTTCAACACGAGCAACACTACAATACCTCTATTGTAGTCTTCAATGTCAACTAACTCTAGTTGACCACAACTTGGCTAACTCTAGCCCTCTATATCAACTACCTCTAGTTGACACTCCTAGGTAACTCTACCCAAGAAATCACCAAACAAATGATGAAAATCCAAACTTGACTAAACTTAGTTGATGCGACTAACTAACTCTAGTTAATGCGACACAACCTAAGAACATAGACAAGTTTAATCTACTATCCTTTATAACATAGGAGTAGATTTACAATTTAGCACAAAGTACAAAGACTCAAACAACAATGAACAAGAGCAACTGTCGTAGGCTTAGACCGAGTCCCTTGTTGTAGAAGCTTTGAACTAAAGAACAATAGAGACTTTTGCAGAGAGAATGTGAATTTTTAGGATGTGCAAAAGCTAGGTTTTCCTCCCACATAATGATCTATATATATGGAGCAAATGGGAGGGAAAACCTAGAAAGTTTCTCATTGGTCGAGATTAGAAAACTGCTGCTCCTCTGCTGCTGTGCACCAACTTTCCTGCAAAAAGTACAACTGCCAGTTGTACTGTTGACTGTCAGAAAGTTCAACGTCCGATGGACCTGGTCCCTCATCTGGTCCCTATATTTGGTCCCTCATTAGGTTTGTCAATCATCAGAACAGAACCACAATAGTTTCATCAATTCTCTTTGAATGAATACTTTTTCTTATATCTTTACAATCGTGAGAGTTGACTCGGATAAATGGATTAGCCTGGTGCATGTACCTGGTCCCTCATCTGGTCCTTATCAAATAAGAGACCTTAGTAGCTTTTCTGTAGCTCTGTCACGATTGGCAACATCTTTACAACTGTGGACAGTTGTGAGAGTTGACTCGTACGGATCGCCCTTGGTGCACGTACCTTGTCCCTCATCTGGTCCCTGTGAGAATAAAATCCCTCTGAAGATAGTTTCTCTTGAATGAGCATTCCCCATTGAATGATCATTTCAATTATACCACTTGTTCCTTTATTTTCCCTGAGATCTAGATTCCCATGTTCTCCTGAGATTGGTGTGGTGCGTGTCTAGTCCCTTATCTGGTCCCTCGGTAGGTTTGCCAAATCATCAAAACAAAACATAGTACCATAGTAACTATGCATCATCAATTTCCCCGTTTTTGATAATGGCAAACACATGAAGCAAATGCCTCCTGAGAACCAGGTTCTCATACAGTTGACTCTGAGAAATGGATCAAGTTCTTTAGGCAGCATATCTGGTCCTTCATCATGTTTGTCAAATCATCAAAACAAGGCATAGTACTTCAACGTCTATGCTTCATCACTTTCCCCCTTCTTGATAATGACAAACACAAATCAAGTTTATCTCTTGAGGATCAGATTTGCCCAAAAGATATTCGCACACATTCGACTTCATGAGCCAGTTTTAATTCCCTGTTGCAGAGCTATCAAACACTACTTGACCATGTATTCAAGCATATTAGGTACCAGGTCCTCTCATGAGTTTTGTCAATCATCAAAACTACATGTATATCAAGGTTGAATTGAAATCTCTCATCACAATCCAGGGAATGTTATACTTCTATAGCTACGACATCTCTGGGGTTTCCATGAACTCCATAAAACATAAACTGTATTTTACTATTTTTCACCAGAGAAAACTGTACAGTTACATAATGATTGTTACGGTAGGTGTGTGCTTCATAATTTTTAATACTTAATATGTAATGCTTCCATAATAGTGCCATTTTATTCTCAGACACACGCTCTTTGTACCCCTGACTGGAACTTTTAAACTTACACTCTTGCACTATAACACAATCAGGATAATGCTTCTTTACAACCTCAAACACTTTCGCTCGAGTCTTGATTATTTGTATTAAATGTCATGAATGTCAATCTTTTCATTTTTAAGTACACTCTTGCTTGAGCTTGAGCTCATACTGCAAGAAGAACCTCCCCCTCCCCCTCCCACCCCCCACTCCAAACAAAAAAAAATTAAATATAAGTGATCAATGGGTGCCATTGGTGAAATAAAAAGATCTTTGATGAATATGTACAGAAATCTAATTAAAAATGGGTACCATTGCTGAATATGTACGGAAATCATCTAACCCAAACATACATATACATTTATTAAAAAGAAACCTAGAACAAATGGTAAAAAATCTTTGTTTAAAACAAAATGATGAACAAAAAAAACAGAGTACCATTGGTGAAATAAAATGAAACCTAGTTAAAAAAAATAGGTACCATAAAACGTACGAAAATCATCTAATCCAAACATACATATAATTTTATTGAAAAGAAACCTAGAACAAGTGGTACAAAATCTCTGTGTAAAACAATATGATGAACAGAAAAATCTTACTTGAAGGCGTGGCGTTAGAAACCAATCGAAGTTTTTTGGTTTATGACTGAAACATGGTCCTTGTTACCGTGCTTTTGAGGATATTTGGTTTCAGAATTAAGTAGTGTGATATTACTCTCCTCAACACCTAACCTGTAGGAGAAAAATTATAGCACCATTTTGGATAACTTACATCTCTACATAGAACCGAACCCAAAACCCCCTTTCCATTCTCTAAACTTCAATACACACTTCCCTTTAGTTTCCTTTCTTTTATTTTGTAGAAATACTTTTCATTCACGAGAAAGTTATTTCTCTTTCTGTCAAAGAGATTTTATTCAATTATGTTTGCTAAAAAAAGATGGAAATGAGGGTATATTATGATACAGATACTGCTTGTTTAAGCTTATGTGTATACAATGAAGATTTTTTGACGTTATGGTATCATATTTTTCAGTTTGAACAAAGAGAGCAATAGGATGATATAATTGAGGAATAGGTTAACCGACACCACTCTTGAATTTTTTTGGATATTGAATCGAAATAGTTTTGGTAAATAACTAAAACTATTTCTTATATAAACTTTTGAAATTTAAATGTGTAGTATAAAATAAGTTGTGTCAATTAATTAAGGTGAAATTGACTTGTTAAATTATTACTATTCTTTTCTTTTTGGGGTTGAAGTGTGTCGGACAGAGAGGGAGTATATATGGAAGAAAAATGAAAAACACAAAAAAAATTGTAGATGAGTAAAATAAAATATAGACATTAATCTTCACATTTAGTTTAAAATATTTGTTTCTACCAAGAAAATAAAAATAATATAATAATATAAATGCACAAGAATCAGTATGCATAACAATTGTTGTGATTTATTGAAAAATAAGAAAGAATATGTGAAAAAAGGGAATAAGAATATAACACATGTTTGTTAGCGCCATTCTCTCTTTCTAAGAAAGAGTATAGCTTGATAAAAGAACTAAATCCTCAAAAGAATTACAACCCAAAAAACATCATTTAATCATATAAATTCATATTAAATTTTGGATTAAATCTTAAATTCATATGATGTGTTGACCGAGTCAAAATTATTGGTTGATAAAGTTGGATTAATATTTGAGTTAAAATTATATAACTTAAATGAAGTACAATTATATTTGGGCCTTTAGTTGGGCTCGTCAAGCCCATAATCCGCTAGAATTACTTGTAGACTAAAATACCCCAAAGCTCTAGCTCAGGCAAAGGGGTTTTCATAAGAACCAAAAAAGAAGAGACATAGAGAAGCTCTGCTGTGCATTGGTGATCTGCAAGCCTTTCACATACAAAGAAGTCTCCGTCTCCAAGTGGTGAGCCGTGGTTTTCATACCTCCACGATTGTGATAAAAGCTTGCCTCCATATTTGTGGTGAAATTCCAACAAGCATTCCATCGATTCAAGAACAAAGTCTCCCTTTTGATTATCTTCTTCAATAGTTCTCTTTATTTTACTAGTCCATTGTTGTTCTACAATTTTCTTAGTTCCATTTCCCGTTGTAATTTTGAGTTTAGTGATTACAATTTTTGAATGTTTTTATTGTGAAATTAGGGTTGTTACACAAGCCTTGCCTCTTCATCTTCTCCAAAGAAAGTCACCAAATGTTTCAGAAACCTAAGGCAACGAATAACTTCTTGTCGCGGAAGGGAGGCTGATGAAGAAGATTCCGGTTTGATCATGCATTGGATGTCGATTTTGGAGTTGGATAATTTTGACAGTAAGATTTATCATTCTTCTGTTGCTGTTCTAATTGCTTTTTACGTAGGGCTTACGCTTCAGCTTCACTTTTTTAGGAGTTTCTGTTCCATCTCCAATTTATTGAAAAATTTCCGGCACATGTTGGGCTAGACATTGCCGTAGCTCCTCTGTTTTCTGTTTCACTGAATACATGTCACCGGCTTCTACTCAATTTTATATTTTCTATTTGTTAGTTTTGATTTATGAATTTGCTTTGCATCTATTTTTATGAAAAGAAGAACCAAAAACAAATCCATGTAGGAATAGGATTTGAAAAAAAAAGAATTCAACCAACGAATCTAATTGGTAAATTTTTATTTGTGATTTGTTTACAATAATTGTTATGCGTAAGGTCTGCTAATGCATTTGAATGTCATCGGTTAATTTACAATCCAAAGTAGACTTACGCATAATCATATTCACAATTGCCAAAGGTATGCTGAACCTCATTTTTCAACCATTGATTTCCCTGTTTTTGCTTTTCCACCTCGACCATGGATATATTGTTTGTGCCGCTATGTAGCAATGAATTCACACGTTAGTACATTTATTACTAAACAGTTAGCTTCGGGCAGAAAAATTTAAGCACTATAATTTTTGCACTTCAAATATTTTGATGTACTACGATTTTTTGATACATGAAAATTCAACGCCGATAATTCCCATCGGCAGCATACAAAATCAGACCAATGGATCTTTATCCGCCAGTATGTTGTCTCTATAAGAATAAAGAAGATTTGAATGTTTAGTTTGATTTTGTTGTTAGTAGATTCTTTTTTTTTGCCCGCTCTATAATTAATGCTGAATCTTGGCTCTTAATGAATTATTTGGTAGCAGTATATTTTTAATTTTCGAAAACAAAAAATACTAGAGTACTTGTGTCTTTTTGCGCTTCAGTTTAGATAATAAAGGATATGTTTAAATTGAGTCACTTGGATCATAAAAGATAATGTCGAGTGGCATTTATAAAGTTTGACGACTGAAGTTGCTCTGACATTAGAGGTGGTCACTTGGTATTTGGTTTCGTATTTTAGGTAATTCTGTAATCGATAATTGAAAATACATACTAAATATCGAGCTTTAAAAGTTCGCTCTGGTACCATAAATCAAACTTTGATATAGTAAGTCAATAATTACGATTTGAAAACAAATATTTTGATAAGATATATGTTCATAATTTATCGAGACCTTTGTAGAAGTAGATGATTAGCAAGATATAAATGACTTCAACAAATAGTACAAATCACTCTAATGCAGGTCTTTTTTCATAAACAAACCAAATAGAACAAATTTGTGCAGTACTCAAATGTCAAATTAACAAAATAGACAAAAAGCAGTGAGTACATTCTTTCAATTACTTCTTTATTCAGGTTGTATGCGTCAAGCATGATTTTGATCCACTTGTGCAGCTCTTTTGAAGTTCTACTCCACACAAGAAAGCTTATATGATTTGAGGTGTATTATAATAAATGCAAATGCCAGATATTTGCAAAGGAGGAAAACCGAAGACTGTCTAAAACAAGCTACGTATACTGCCAAACTCTAATTGTGTTGATATGATAATGTCTTCAGTCTCGATTCTGTGCAATTAGGATACCCCTATTACTGTAAATGGGGAATGACCCGCAATGCAGAAGTTATATTTCTTCTGAAGTTAGAAGGAGAACAAGAGGCTTAAACCTATTTCACTTTTGGTCTTAGAATGCTTGGATCTTTTGTGCTTATATGTTGTGTGGTAGTTTGGCGTAGGTTTGTTCATGCACTGATTTCATCATATTTGTTTATTACATATGTTTTTGGATCTTCTTAGGCTGACCTTGCGGAATCCATCAGAAACAGGTATGCTATATTTCTTCAGTGTCTAACAGAAAATTAATATACCCAATTTCTTGTGAGTTTCTGTCAGGTTTTTCCTATTGGTTAGATTTTTGTTGGAGATTTGACTTTGTCAGCTATACAAGTTGATCAAACTGATTCATTTTGCTTGAGATCCATGCCTGAGGGCAACTCTTTGTGGTGACTACTTCTACAACTACTTTATTTGTGGCTTAGATTATACTATTTGATGGGCATGTATGTCATTCTCTGGGTTTCCAATGAGCACATGTTAAGAGATTGCATTTGCCTTAGTTTCTAACTTTCTACATATAATTAATCAATATTTATTCTCTTTTCCTATAATTGTTCATTTATTTGATATATTTTTAACTACAATACATGCATTTTTTTTTTGTAGTTTCAAACTTTTCCCTTCAACAATAACTATGTAATTGGTAGAAATTTTAATATCTCATGTTGGTGTTTCATTGGACGAAGCGTTAATGTAGAATGGAATTACAAGTAGTTATTTATATAACCATCCAATTGGTATATTTAAGATTTTTTCTTTCCATTCAAATATTTATATAACCTTATTGCTTACAGAACCTGTGAAAGTAGTATCCTAAAACTAAATATACCAAACTTTCCTCTAGGTGGACGAAGGTAAAATTCAATGAGAAACCTTGGTCAGATATTTTCTAAGTACAAATTATTATTTCACAAAATTGAAGAAAGAATGTTAGTTTTCGTTATAGTTCCAAGTAAAAAGGCAAAGTGTAATGAATGCGACCACGATGGAAGACCGATTTGGGGAGTTAACAAATTACCAAGCTAGAGTAACTAAGGACAAAAAATAGAAGTCCACAAAAAGGGATCGACAACCATGTGAATGATGAAGTGGAAAATTGTGTTTCTTACTTCCCACAAGTATAGAAACTTACGGCATCAAAGGTGGAGTTAAGATTTGAAATTTATGGCTAGATTATCGTTTTAGTTATTGGATTCACATATAAATATGTATGCATATGTATGCATATTTAATCAAGTGAATGAGATGGTTGGTGAGATCAACGTTACCATTTAAATGCAAAAGATTTTCTTTGTACTACTTAGACTTCTCCGCCGCAATAACTAGTTTTCTGCCAGAAACAGCTAGAAAATCTAGTCACTGCCACCCTAGATACTAGCTTCCCCCTCTTTTCTACCCTCTTTACTCTCCGTGATCCTCACGATAGACCTCTTTGGCCTCCCTCTTCTAAAACCCCCTGAGACCCCCCCCCCCCCCCCCAACAAAATTAAAGAAGAATTTCATAAAGCTCAAATGGCTCGAGAGGTTCCCCACAGAAAGATAAGTATGTTAAAGATGAGATACCAACATATGTGAGTTTCCTAAGCTGTAAAACTCACCCAACCAACAAAGGAAGGATCCAATTCGCCCCCGACAACACGAGATAGTAGATAGTAAGCCAATAGTTGTCTTTACTAAGGAAAAAACATGATCTGTTAGTGGACACCCGCAAATGGACAAGTGTAGGCAAATTCGCCAAGACTCGACCCCCAACTGAAAAAATTAGATCTAAATTTGTGAAAATCATCCAGCTTAATGGGACCGTTAAATTTGGGGTGAAATATCTCAAGCATGTCTTCATAGATGTAGAAAATGAGGAGGATTTTAATACCATCTATTCAAAGAATTTCTTACATTTTTCGGGAGACAATAGTATGAAAATCCAAAAATGGACTCCTAAATTTAAACCTGAGGAGGATATTGCGCTTACCCCGGTGTGGATAAATCTGCTAAATCCTCAACGGAATTTCTATGAATTGGAGGCCTTATGTAGAATCGTAGGACCTATTGAGAACTCCATAGTGTAGTATAAAGCCACAACTTCCAAAACAAGGCCATCTACTGCCAAGACGAGAGTGAAAATAAACCTCTGATTCATGTAGTCTCTGTGGAGGTGAGGAGTGTTCAAGGAGATTTGGAAATATGTGTCCAGAAACTTGAATATGAGACTATTCCTCTGTTCTGTTTTAGCTGCAAAATGCAAGGACACTATGAGCCTAATTGCAGAGTGATTCAGCCTAACATCCTAGACACCAAGAAACCTAGAGGAGGACCAAGGTAATGATAGACAGACAGGTGAAAAGGACAACCCCAACCATCAGAACAACCGGAAGAGACACCACATGAACGACATCAACACCTATGATAAATCTACAAGGGAACAACCTTCAGCATGCAATGGAATACGCCACATCAAGAACTACAGTCAAAAGGCAGAAGGTAATGGAACAACAAATGAATAAGCATGGAACCAAATAGAAAGGAAAAAAGGAAGAGGAGGAAACAACAACAAAGACTTAAGGAATGAGGGGAACCAACCTGGCCAAGCAACAAAGGGTTGAAGGCTAATAATAGGTTCAACCAACTTCAGGTACAAGAAGAAGCAGAGGAAATGGAAACACCTCAGGAATGAATAATACATGGACACAACTAGTTCAAGATGCACATCTTCAACATAGCTTAAAACAAACAAGATGGGATCTAAACCAAAAAGAAAAGAGAACATACAAAGCTTATCAACATGCGAGAAAATGAATGTGAGGAACTCAAGAAGGCTGAGCACAACAACTCTTAAAGATGTAGATGATCAAATGCGACATGAAGTGGTCAACTTAGTAACAGCGAAGCAGGAGGATGTTACAAGCCTGTCAAGAAAACAAAAGAAATTCAAAAGAAAAATCTCAATACCCCCTAATGTGATTCTTGAAGGAGAAGGACAACAAGTAAATGGAAAGTGTTCAGGGAACAAAGGAGAGACGCAATGAAATTGGCCTCAGCTCAATATTCTGAAAATAGTGAAAGCTTCTGCTGATAGACTTAAGCATATTGGATTACAAGAGATTGACGAGGGTATATCTAGACAACAATATGGAGCTGGATGCATAATTTTTTAGCTTCTTACCAACCGCAGAAAAATCGCTTCTGCTTCTGCTTCTATTTAAAATTAAGCAATTTTATTGATTGGCCAAATACCTCAATATTTTTTAAAAAAGTACGTTTAGCCTCCCAACAACTTGGCCAAACAGGCTCTTAGTGTTAAACAAATTGGAATTAACTATATGAATCTTAACTGATTATGTACACAAAATAAGTTCTTTTTTCTGGAAACTGCCCATGCCTTCCCTTATGGACTAGATAAATTTCTATAATTCTTTATTTTTAGATATTCTGATACATGTCACTCCAAAAAGAAAAAAGAAAAAACAAGCAAAAGGCTAAAAAAGACGAGTGACGTTTTTAATTCTCATTTCTATATATCAGTAGTCCTTCCCGCTCACTTCCTAGTTCCCTTCCAACTAGCTCTCTTCTTCATTTTTCTTGTTTTTTTCATTTGAAGTTTTCTTCCAAAACACCCCTCATTTATTGTATTTCTTGAATGTTTTTTGTCAAATTGGATGATGTTCAACATTTTGAAATGGCCCAAAATGAAAAATAATGACATGTAAACTGGAATACCATTGAGAACTCTGAAATTTCCAAAGCTCCCTCATTTTTTGAATTTCTTGAAAGTTTGGCATTACTACATTTCACCTTATTGTACAGAGTACAAAGGTAACATGCATGCAAGCCCTGATGATGAAGATATTCCTATAGACACACAATGCATCTTTTTGTCCTTTTTAATTTATTGGTATCAAATTCCTTGTGGAGAAAGGTAAACACATATATAGATGACTACTTTTTAGATATCTATTCGTTGATGAAACACCAAAATACTATAACTTCAGATGGTAGCGGCCATTTGTATGTGAAGTTTAAGATGCATAAAATAAACGTGAGAAGTATTGAACAATTAACCTTGTGTCCGTAAATGAAAGTCTTTTTTGATAAATGAATTTACCTAGTTCATGTATTAGGAAATAAATGTTAAGATGCATGTATGTTTTTGTTCATAAACTAGGGAATAGGAAAGACAAAATTAAATTATGTTACATGTACTGGAACAAGTACATGTTAGAAGAATCCTATAAATACCTAGGTATGAGAATACAAAATGTAAGTTAAGTTTGCAAAAGAAAATATTCACGACTTCCCTCCAGAGAGAAATTATCGATTACGTAAGGCAAGTTGAGTGGAACAAAGAAGAATCATTGCCTCATTAGTCGTGAACAAAAGAATTTGAGTAATTTAGGGTGATCCTCCTCCACTGATTTTCTGACAAGAAGAAACAAAAGGAAAAGCCAGCTTTTATTTGGGAAGTGTGTGAAGAAGAAAATGATGTGTGCCTTCTTGAAAATTATTCAGATGATTAATTTAGACTTACATATTCAGAATGTGTGTTGGTGCCTGAAACTGCTGAGCCACCATCAGATTTGATCTTGCCATTGTTGAAGTACCAAAAGGAGTGGTTGGGTTGGTCATATATTGAAGCAAGAAGATCTATAATCAAAAGGGGTTATTTTGCTGATGAAATGGGAAGACTATTCAAGCATCACACTTGTGCTTGCTAAACGCGAAGTACATAAAGTAACTAGTGATTCCAGTACTTCCCAGAAACTCCCAATAGAAAAAGGAACTCTTGTTGTATCTCCTGTGGTTGGAAAAATGCAATGGTTTTGCGAGATTGAACCTTGCACCACTAAGATTGAACCTTGCACCACTAAAGGAAGCAACAAAACTCTCGTTTATCATGGCGCCAATAGGAAAAAACTTAAGCACAAACAGGAGGAATATGATTTTGGCATTACTACGTACTCCACTATCGAGGCTGACTGTAGGCCAAATAGTCAAAGAAGCACAACAAGAACTCGAAACCTCGAGTAGAAATGTTGAACCAGAAAACAGGTTCTTCAGAAAAATTGAGTGAAAATGGTTCTGTTGATAAGTCAGCCAGTGTTCGTGAAGCTGTGTCCAGGAGGAAGTTAGTTTTGCACTCCGTGACGTAGGATCACATCATATTGGATGAGGCAAGTCATACATTCACATAATTGATGAAATTTATCTTTGTCTTGATTAATTTTGGGACAAAGATATATTTCATGTTCCTCTATTATGATAAAGTAAATTTAATACCTATTGTCATAGAGGTATGTAGGTACTCTCACCGACATTATTCAATAGTTAACTGCAAAAGTTTCATCATCACCACTATAAGACTCTTCACAGTGTTCTAAGAGACAACATAAGACTCTTCACATTCTAAGAACCAATATAGCTTCATTATCAACTGTTAGCTGTGTAGGTTTCTCCATAACTACCATAGCTCATTAAGAATTCATCACACCAATCTCCACATTTTTTACTCTAGCTTTGTAAGATATGACACTTGGGTCTAACTCAATCCAAAAAGCTAGCTCATGAACAATAAATTAACACCATATAAAGGGAAAAAACAACACAATGCATGAATCTGTGAATGTATGACTTGACTCATCCAAAATGATGCGATCCCACTTCGCTGAATGCAAAACTAACTTGCTCCTGGACACAGCTTCATCAACACTGGCTGAATTATCAACAAAACCATCATCACTCAATTTTTCTGAAGAATCTATTTTCTGGTCCAACATTTCTACCCGAGGTTTTGAGTTCTTGCTGTGCTTCTTTGACTGTTTGGGCCTATAGTCAGCCTCGATAGTGGAGTACATAGTAATGACAAAATCATATTCCTCCTGTTTGTGCTTAAGTTTCTACCTGTTGGCCCTATGATAAACAAGAGTTTTTTTGCTTCCATTAGTGTTGCAAGGTTAATCTCGCAAAACCATTGCATTGCTCCAACCACAAGAGATACAACAAGAGTTCCTTTTACTACTGGAAGTTTCTGGGAAGTACTGGAATCACTAGTTACTTTATGTACATCATGTTTAGCAAGCACAAGTGTGATGGCTTGAACAGTCTTCCCCATTCCCATTTCATCAGGAAAAATACCCCTTTTGATTATAGATTCTTCTTGTTTCAATATATGACCAACCCAGCGCCTCCTTTTGGTACCTCAACAGTAGCGAAGACCAAATCTGATGGTGGCTCAATAGTTTTAGACACCAACACATTCTGCATATGTAAGTCTAAATCATCTGAATAATTATCAAGAAGGCACGCATCATTTTCTTTTTCACACACTTCCCAAATCAAAGTTTGTCTTTCCTTTTATTTCTTCTTGTTGGAAAATCGGGGGAGGAAGATCACTCTAAATCACTCAAATTCTCTTGTTCAAGATATGTGAGGCAACAATTCTTCTTTGTTCCACTCAACTTGCCTTACATAATCAATAATTTTTCTTTGAAGAGATGTGGGGAATATTTTCTTCCACCACCTTAACTTACATTTTGGATTCTCGTACCTAGGTAATTATAGGATTCTTCTAACATCTACCTATTCTAGTACATGTATTCTAATTTGATTCTATGTCTTTGTTATTCCTAGTTCATGAACAAACATATACATGCATCTTAACATTTATTTTCTACCTAGTCCTGTAAACATGCGTTGTGTCCCATACAAATTCATATAATAGAACAGTTCAATTTAAAGAATAATTAAGTTGTTTAACTATTTAATCTATATACTTCATAACATAAATGACCGAATACAATGTATAGTTGTAATACAAGAATAATGTTATAAAATCCGATATGGTTCAAAGAAACTAGTTTTTTTTGGTTTGTTTTGAAAAGAGAGCAACACCAATTGGCAATATGTATCAATATTCTAATAACTTCTAAAAAGTAATTATAGAAATGTAAGATTATTACCAACTTTGTGATTTTGTAACCAAGAAACTTGTTAAGAGGATTGTAACAAATTGGTTAATGAAATGTTTACAGTGTATTCTTCCTTGAAATTTTTCTTCCCAAAAACCTCTAGATCCACATTTGCTTTTGAAACACAAAAACATCTAGATAAAATCACTTATATCAAACATTTAGGAGCTGATAAAATAAAAATATCTTTTTTGAAATGGAAGTATCTCATAATATATTGGTTTGTGTTGGAATATTCTACCTGATTTTTAAATTTAATTTCATAAGTGATTTAAAATATCAAAATTAGTACAAACTTTTTATCAAGACAAGGACACTGACAAGAGAATCAAAAAGGTAATCAATGATAACAACCATTCAATTTCAAACAACACAAACATATGCAATATTAATTCTCTGCTTTATTTTTCTGGCCAAATATGTGAAAGCATTCACAGATTAACTTTTGTTTGAACTTGACTTTTATTTCAACCGAAGCCTTTCAAGAAATTATATTACACTAAAAGAAGTGAATATGCTGCCAATATATGATAAAAAAATTCTAAAAAGAAGTCAATATCTACAACAAACTAATTGGAACAGATATACCTGTTGCAGATATTGTTGAGTGAAATAGACTCTTTTGGAGAAGAAATCTAGAGAAAGGAGACAAATAGGATAATAGGACAAACACCCCTTATTGTGCACTTTTATAGAGTGCTTTAAAGAATGTGAAAAAATTGTCTAAAAATATATCACGGGGAAGATGAAAAGACAAACAATCAATAATAACTGTAAGAAAATTTACATTGACATAAATAAGGAATGTAAAAAGGGTTATTATAAAGAAGTTACAATGGAAGATCAAATAAAGGAATATAATGAGTGAAGTGAATTCATTTATCACAAAAGCCTTTCTTTTCCGAACACAAGGTTCATTTTTTTAACACTTCGCACATTTATTTATGCATCTCAAACTTCACATACAGATGGCCGCTGCCATCTGAAGCTATAGTATTTTGGTCTTTCGTCAACGAGTAGATAACTAAAAAGTCATCATCTATATATGTATTTACCATTCTCCATAAGGAATTTGACACAAATAAATTAAAAAGGATAAAAAGATGCGTTACGTGCCTATAGGAATACGTTCATCACTAGGGATTGCATGCTCTATTGCCTTTGTACTCTGTATAATAAGGCGATGCAAAATGTAGTAATGCCAAGCTTTCAAGAAATGAGGGAGCTTTGGGAATTCATAGTTCTCAATGGTATTCCACTTTACATAGTCATTAGTTTTCATTTTGGGACATTTCAAAGTGTAGAACATCATCCAATTTCACACAAACTTTTCAAGAAATTCAAGAAATGAGGGGAGCTTTATAAGAAACTTCAAATGAAGAAAACAAGAAAAATGAAGAAGAGAGCTAGTTGGAAGGGAACTGGAATGTAAGCGGGAAGGACTATTTAAAAAGAAAAATAAAACACCACTCATTTTTTTAGCCTTTTGCTTGTTTTTTCTTGCTTTCCTTTTTTTTTTTGGAGTGACATATATCAGAATATCAAAAAGTATAAAATTATAGAAATTTTTCTAGTCCACGGGCAATCCCAATCATGCATTTTCTAGGAAAAAGATTATATTTGTGTACATATAGCTAATTCCAATTTGTTTGACACTAAGAGCCTGTTCGGCCAAGCGGTTGAAAGGCTAAAAGTGCTTGCTAAGAGCCTGTTCGGCCAAGCGGTTGAAAGGCTAAAAGTGCTTTTTAAAAAAATAAATAATAAATAAATAAAGTATTTGGCCAATCAGTATAACTGCTTTTAAATAATAGCAGAAGTAGTTTTTCGTAGTTGGAAAGAAGCTAAAAATTTCTGCTTCCAACTCCATATTTTTGTTTAGTTATACACTCGTCAATCTCTTGTGATCCAATCTGCTTAAGTCTATCAGCAAAAGCTTTCAATATTTTTTGAATATTGAGCTGAGGCAACTTTCCTTGCGTGTCTCCTTTGTTCCCTGAACACTTTCCATTGACTTGTGGTCCTTCTCCCTCAAGAATCACATTAAGGGGTATTGAGATTTTGCTTTTGAATTTCTTTTGTTTTCTTGACAGGGTAGTAACATCCTCCTGCTTCTTTGTTACTAAGTTGACCACTTCATTGTTGTATTTGATCATCTACATCTTTGAGAGTTGTTTTCCTTAGCCTTCTTGAGTTCCTCACATTCATTTTTCCTGCATGTTGATGGGCTTTGTTTGTTCTCTTTTCTTCTTGGTTTCTATCTCATCTTGTTTGTTTAAAGCTATGTTGAAGTTGTGCATCTTGAACTAGTTGTGTCCATGTATTATTTGTTTCCTGATGTGTTTCCATTTCCTCTGCTTCTTCCTGTACCTGAAGTTGGTTGAACTTGTTATTAGTCTTCACCCATTTGTTGCTTGGGCCAGGTTGGTTCCCCTCATTCCTTAAATTTTTGTTGTTGTTTCCTCCTCTTCCTTTTTCCCTTTCTATTTGGTTCCATGCTTCTTCATTGATTGTTCTATTGTTTTCTGCCTTTTGACTGTAGTTCTTGATGTGGCTTATTCCATTGCGTGCTAAAGGTTGTTGCCTTGTAGCTTTATCATAGGTTTTGTTGTCGTTCATGTGGTGTCTCTTCCCATTGTTCTGATGGTTAGGATTGTCCATTTCACCTGCTTGTCCATCATTACCTTGGTCCTCTCTAGGTTTCTTGGAGTTTGGGAAGTTAGGATGAATCACTCTGCAATTAACCTCACAGTGTCCTTGATTTTTGCAGCTAAAACAAAATAGAGGAACAGTCTCATATTCAACTTTCTGGACAAATGTTTCCCGATCTCCTTGAACATTCCTCACCTCCAAGAGACTTCGTGAACCATAGGTTTTGTAAGGTCTATTTCCACTCTCATCTTGGCAGTAGTTGGTCTCATTTTGGAGGTTGTGGCTTTGTCCATCATATGGGGTTGTCGATAGGTCGTACAATTCTACATAAGGCCTCTCATTCATAGAAATGCCATGGAATATTTGACAAGTTTATCCACATAGGGGCAAGTGTAGTATCCTTCAAGAGGTTTAAACGTAGGAGTCCATTTTTGAATTTTCATACTATTGTAAAGAATTCTGTAAATTGCTTTTAATACTTAGATATATGAGATATTCATATATGATTAAAATCACATCTTCAGATATGTAATAGCTAGAAATAGCAGATATTCAGGGAGAGAATAGGGGAACTCTCGACTTGAGAGATATTCAACAAAATTGACATGGTATGAAAGCTTTCTTGACTGCCTTGATTCTTAGACTTATATGTGATTCCTTACAAAAAAATTTATTGTTGGAAGTCTTGGTTCTTTTGACTGTTCATCGACAATCAGTCCTAAGCAACTAGGACTTTTGGTTTTGGTTCATTCTAGTTATTTTCTCTCATTGCATTTCTGACTTTCTTGGCTATTCAAGAACATGGCTTCACATCGGTTTGAGTCCTTCAATGTTCGTTTCACCGAAAAAAATTATTCTGCCTAGGAGTTTCAATTTCAACTATTTGTCACTGGATAAGAATTATGGAGACATATAGATGGGAGCGATCCTGCTCCTATTGATGCTAAAAAGTTAAGTCAGTGGAAGGTTAAAGATTCTCGGGTGATGACATGAATTTTAGGGTCAATTGACCCTTTTATTGTCCTTAATCTCAAGCCGCACAAGACCGCAAAGGCCATGTGAAATTATTTACAAAAGGTTTACAACCAAGACCATAGCGCAAGGCACTTTCTGTTAAAGCATGAAATTGTTATTTATTTTCAAGGAGGTCTCTACGTACAAGATTATTTTTCTGGATTTCAGAACTTATGGGCTGAATTTATTGATATCGTTTATGCTAAAATACCTGTCAAATCTCTCCCTGTAATTCAACGAGTTAATGAGCAAAGCAAGTGAGATCAATTTTTGATGAAATTGCAATCTGATTTTGAATGTGTTCGCTCTAACTTGATGAACTGTGATCCTCCCTCGTTCGATGTTTGTCTTAGGGAATTACTTCATGAAGAGCAGCGTTTTTGTATCACCTAAGCTCTCCACTAGTCTAATTTCAGTTTGCCAATTGGTAGACAACAATTGTGATGTGAATTTTTCTCATAATGATTTCCTTGTGCATGATCAGGTGTCGGGGACGATAGTTGCAAAGGGGCCTTAAGATGGAAGATTTTTCCTATACACTTTTCTGTTCCTTGTATTCTAACTCTTGCTTGTACTTCTGCCACTAGTAAGACTGAGATTTCATATAAGTGTCTAGGACATCGAAATTCATTGTGTTTTCTCATTTATCGAATTTTTGTTTATTGGGAAATAAAAATCAATTTTTAGCTGCTTTGTTGCTTGTTCTACTTGTAAATTAGGTGAAAGTAAAACTCTTCCTTTTCCTAATTTTGATAGTCGGGCTGCAAATTATTTTGATGTCATTCATAGTGATGTTTGGGGCATTCCACCAGTTATTTCTCATGCTCATTTCATGTATTTTCTAATATTCATAGATGATTATAGTTGATTTACATGAGTGTATTTTCTCCATTTTAAATCTGAGGTATTTTCCATATTCAAGACATTTTTGGCTAATACATTGAGACTCAATTTTCTACCTGCATCAAAATATTAAGATCTAATTCTGGTGGAGAATGTATGTCTCATGAATTCAATAATTTTTTGCTTGAGAAAGGAATCGTCTCACAATGATCTTGCCCATATAGGCCACAGCAAAATGGGGTTGTTGAGTGTAAAAATCGTCATCTTTTTGATGTGATCACTCACACTTTATTGATTGAGTCCTCTGTTTCATCTAAATACTGGGTTGAAACTTTGTTTACTGTTGTCTATTTGATTAATAGATTGTCATCTAAAGTGTTAAATCTTGACTCTCCATATTATCGTCTTTATTACCAAAATCCCACCTATCATAATTTTCATATATTTAGTTGTTTTTGTTTTGTGCATCTTCAACATAGAATTGCAATAAGCAATAACAAAATCAGCACCGTTGGCAATCCACAAGGCCCTTGTCCTCTATTCCATTGTTTGTATGCTACACTAATTTATGGAATTGATGAGTCATGAATTCGATAGGAATTTAAAAGGTTAACTTTAAAGAATGAAATGGTTTAGATAAATGCATCATTATAGGTACTTTGAAAATTTTGATACAACTTTTAAGTTCCCAAATAAATTTTGTAACTTTACTTAATAGGAATTAATTAGAGTTAAGTAATTCAGGTGATTCGAAAAGGCTGTAGTAATGGCTGAAAGTCCAAGAAGTTATCTATTCATTTACCCTACTTATTGTAATTGAATATAATTTTATTGTTTTTTTTTTTGGAACCCCAGGATAACCCGCAGCCGCTACAACTTCTGTCACGTCATCTGCCCTTCGGGTGAGCACTTTGTGCGCACTGGGTAAACCCCCCACTGTGTAATAGCCTGCAAACCACACAGAGGATGTAAATCGCATTAGGCAAGCCTTGTGCGACAGACTCGACTCAAAAGACATTGAGGGGAGATCGATCCCGGGTCATCCGTGTAGATAATTTTATTGTTTAGGTAATTAAAATGTAAACTTTTTGTCTTACAAAAAATATATATTGAAATAATGTACAAGTATAGGATAAAATGGTTATTCAACTTTTAAGGAGTATTTACGTAATTTCACATTTAACTTGGGGTTCCCACTTATAATGTAGTACTAGTCCTTGTGTACGCTCTTCACACATATACCCACATATAATATATTTAAGTTATAAAATAAAAGGCGTGATTTTCTAACAAATGATTTGTGTTGAACTCATTTCTTAAGGGTAAAATAATTGATCAACTTCTGCTCAACTGAGTTTCCCTATAATCACTAATTCGCAATATAGTTAGAGTTTCAACCACTTAGAATTTTTTGAATTTCCTTTTCCTTAAATACTTCAAATTATATACAAAGTAAACTAAATAGAGTGAGATCTGGTAAAATATGGGCTAATTATATTTGTAAACTTGGGTGCATAGATGGTAAATATCTCAATTAAGAAACTATGAAGCCTTAAAGTAAGCAAAGGCCACATCAGAGCATTCATTATCCAGCTCATTTGACATGTCAGCAACTCAAGTTAGCTAGAGTTTTAACATGTCATCAAACAGAATCGAATTAGTTAGTTAGAGTTTATGGCGGTTACTAGTCTATAGTTGACTGATAGTTACTGCAACTTGGAGAAAATTTTACTCTAGTCTATGCTTGATAGTAACATAATCTTGTTTATTTAATGGAAAACAAGTTCGGGGAGAGAATTTTCTAAAATCTTATAATTAATTACCTCAACCAATGCGGGGAACTTAACACCAGAGGCGGATCTAGGGCGAGTGAGGGTGTTCACCAAACCCCTCAAAAGAAAAGGGTTTTCAATTCTTTCTAATATATAAATATATAATATCAAAGCTTGCATTAGCCAAAAAAAAAATAATTCTTCCCGCCTCTCAACTTGCCAGTTCCATTTCAACTTAGCTCTTAATTTCCTTTCTGGGAACCTGATTTCTCTCTGCCTTCTAGGAAAATGGATCCTACAATTCCAGGTTCTTCTTCTTCTTCTTCATTTTTGTTTTTTTTTCTTCTGAAGTTTTCTTTTCAAAGCTCTTGAATTTCTTGAAAATTTGTCTGAAATTGGATGCTGTTCAACATTTCGAAATGCCCCAAAATGGAAAATTGTATGACATGTAAATTGGAATACCATGAGAATAACTTGTTCATGCTTTGAATATTTCATGAATTTGTGGCTTATGTCATTTTCTGATTAATTTGATAATTGTTCATGTATCTGGAATTCCATTCAACTCGTTACTGAAGACCAAGGGAATGGGGATACAGATTCAGATCGTAGATACAGTGATTTGATGAAAAGGATACAAATGAGGAAATATGAACGTGAGTCGATACAAAAGAACAGAGCACCTTTGATGTGGGAGATAGTGGAACAAGAAAATGATGAATTCCTTCGTGACAATTATTCAGATGATTTAGACTTGGATATTCAGAACGTGTCACTTTCTGAAACTGCCGAGCCACCATCGGATTTGATCTTGCCACTGTTAAGGTACCAAAAGGAGTTGTTTGCTTGGTCAATAAAGCACAAAGAGGGTATTCTTGCTGATGAAATGGGAATGGGGAAGACTATTCAAGCCATTGCACTTGTGCTTGCTCAACGCGAACTACAGAAAGCAAATACTGGTTCCAGTATATCGTCATCTTCATCCAGTACTTCCCAGAAACTCCCTAAAGTAAAAGGAACTCTTGTTGTATGTCCTGTGGTTGGAGCAATGCAATGGTTTCGCGAGATTGAACGTTGCACCACTAAAGGAAGCAACAAAACACTTGTTTATCATGGCCCCAACAGGGAGAAATGTATGTATAAACTCGCGGAATATGATTTTGTCATTACTACGTACTCCACTATCGAGGCTGACTATAGGCCCAAACAGTCAAAGAAGCACAGCAAGAACTCAAAACCTCAGGTAGAATCCGTAGAAATGTTGGACTGGAAAACAGATTCTACAGAAAAATTGAGTGATGATGTGTTCAGGAGGAAGTCAGTTTTGCATTCAGTGAAGTGGGATCGCATCATTTTGGATGAGGTAAGTCATACATTCACAAATTCATGCATTATGTTGTTTTATTCAATCGGCATTCTCTATCTGTAGTACCTGTGGTGCTGTTTATGCGATCTTTTTTTTCGTAAATACAAGTTCTTCAAGTCGATCACGATATTAGAACAATGGTATGCCAGTTCTTCAAGTCGATCGTGTTATCAGAACAATGGTGTGCCAGTTCTACAAGTCGATCATGTTATTAGAACAACTAATATTCCGATTACATGTGTATTCCCAATCAATAGGTACAAACTTTTTAAAATCATAATATGCATTTGTTTGAGGCTGAAACATAATTTGAAGTTTAAAAAGTGAAAAATTCAGTCAGCAAAACATGAACTAAAGATTAACTAATGTTTCACCGCAATTTGTTAAAACATATATAATGTATAGATCACATTTTACACAAAACAATGTAATGATATGACATTTTAAAAAATAAATATCAAAATTAAAGTAATTTAGAGCTTAGTCATTTTAAAGAAAACTATGCAATTTATACGGAAATAAGTACATATCATATTAAATAACATCAACAAATTTGCATCAAATTGCATTAATAGATTAATATATCTTATATTCTGGTAATATTATATTGCATTATGTTTTAAGTCCAGGCATAATGTTATATATATATATATATATATATATATATATATATATGTTAGCATGATGGACAACTATTAGATCATAAATTAATAGTGAATATTGTATATATTAATGTAACTATATATTGTTGTATATAAGTGTAATCATAGAGATTTGATGTAGTAAATAGAATAGCAGATTTGATGTGATAGAATAGCGGATTTAGAGGGATAGGAAAGACGGATCTTTAGGGATGTAATCTTTGAATACTTTCTATTTAATGGCAAGACTCTCAATATTGAGAGGCATTCAGCAAAATTCTGTCATGGTATTAGAGCCTTCTCTTGGCTGTCTTGTTTCATAGAGTCTATCTCTTGGCTGTCTTGTCTTGTTCCTTTCAAATTTTCTTTTGAAAATTTTGGTTTTGGTTGACTGTTCGTCGACAACCAGTCCTTAATATCTAGGACTTTTGATCTTGGTCATTATGATTGTTTTTTTAGTCATAGTGATTCTATTTTACATCGCTATTTAAGAACATGACTTCACACCAATTTGAATCCTTCAGTGTTCGTTTCACTGGAAAAAAATATTCTTCCTGGGAATTTCAATTTCAGTTATTTGTCACAGGAAAAGATCTATGGGGCCATATAGATGGAAGCGATCCTGCTCCTACCGATCCTACAAAGTTAGGTGAATGGAAGATTAAAGATGCTCGGGTGATGACATGGCTTTTGGGGTCAATTGACCCTCTTATTATTCTTAATCTTAGGCCTTACAAGACAGCTAAGGTCATGTGGGATTATTTACGAAAGGTTTACAACCAAGACAATAGCGCAAGACGCTTTCACTTAGAGCATGAAATTGCTAACTACTCTCAAGGAAGTCTCTCTGTTCAGGATTATTTTTCTGGATTTCAAAACTTATGGGCTGAATTTACAGATATTGCTTATGCCAAAATACCTGCCGAATCTCTCTATAATTCAGGCAGTTCATGAGCAAAGCAAGCGAGACCAATTTTTGATGAAGTTACGGTCTGAGTTTGAGAGTGTTTGCTCTAACTTGATGAACCGTGACCCGTCTCCCTCCTTAGATGTTTGTTTTAGGGAATTACTTTGTGAAGAGCAGCGTTCTGTCACACAAAATGCTTTCAAGCACGAAAATAATGTCGTTGTTACATTTGTTGCTCAAGGTAAAGGAAATGGTAGGGATATGACTAGAACTCAATGCTACAGTTGCAAGGAATATGGTCATATTGCTAGCAATTGTGGCAAGAAGTTCTGTAATTATTGTAAGCAACAAGGACACATTATCAAAGAGTGTCCCACGCACCCTCAAAATCGTAGGGTCAATGCTTTTCAAGCTGGGTTAAATGGTTCTACTTTTGAGAATTCATCGTCAGGACAAGTTCTTACTCCTGAAATGGTGCAACAAATGATTGTATCAACTTTTTCAGCATTGGGATTACAAGGTAATGATGTTAAATCTAAATTTTGGCTTGTTGATTCTGGAGCTGCCAATCATATGACTAACTCAACAAGCATGCTAAAAAATGTTCGTGAGTATCAAGGTCCAACACAAATACAGGTTGCCAATGGTAGTAATTTACCCATCACCAAGATTGGGGATATTACTAAAACTTTCAAGAATTTTTTGTTTCACCAAAGCTCTCAACTAGTCTTATTTCAGTTGGACAATTGGTAGATAATAATTGTGATGTGATTTTTTCTCATAATGGTTGTCTTGTGTAGGATCATGTGTTGGGGACGATAATCGCGAAGGGGCCTAAAGTTGGAAGATTGTTTCCTATACACTTTTCAATTCCTCCTGTTCTATCTTTTGCTTGTACTTCTACAGCTAGTAAGACTGAGGTTTGGCATAAGCTTCTAGGACATCCAAATTCTATTGTTTTGTCTCATTTATCAAATTCTGATTTATTGGGAAATAAAAATCAATTTTCCACTGCTTCCTTTGATTGTTCTACTTGTAAATTAGGCAAAAGTAAAATACTTTCTTTTCCTAATTTTGGTAGTCGTGCTACAAAGTGTTTTGATTTCATTCATAGTGATGTTTGGGGAATTTCACCAATTATTTCTCATGCTCATTTCAAGTACTTTGTGACATTCATAGATGATTATAGTCGGTTTACGTGGGTGTATTTTCTTCGTTCCAAATCTGAGGTATTTTCCATGTTTAAGACATTTTTGGCTTATATTGAGACTCAATTTTCTACTTGCGTCAAATTATTAAGATGTGATTCTGATGGAGAATATATGTCTTATGAATTCAAAATTTTCTTGCTTGAGAAAGGAATTGTCTCACAATGCTCTTGCCCATATATGCCACAACTAAATGGGGTTGCTGAGCGTAATAATCATCATCTTTTGGATGTCATCACTCGTACTTTATTGATTGAGTCCTCTGTCCCATCTAAATACTGGGTGGAAGCTTTGTCTACTGTTGTCTATTTAATTAATAGGCTGCCATCTAAAGTGTTAAATTTTGAGTCTCCATATTATCGTCCTTATCACAAAAATCCTAGCTATGATAACTTTCATACATTTGGTTGTGTTTGTTTTGTGCATCTTCCTCCTTCTCAGCGCAATAAGCTTTCTGTTCAGTCTACTAAATGTGCTTTTATGGGTTATAGTACTTCGCAAAAAGGTTTTATTTGCTATGATCCATGTTCTAATAAATTTCGTGTTTCTAGAAATGTTGTTTTCTTTGAGAATCAATATTTCTTTCCTACTCATGTTGAGTCATCTCCTGTTTCTCCTATTCTTCCTACTTTTGAGGATTTGTCATCTTCTTCTAAGCGGTTCAAACCTGGATTTGTGTATGAACGACGTCGGCCAACTTTACCCCCTCCCGAAATTGATCCGCCACCTGAGACTGCTCCACAACTAGAATCTAAGAATTCTTCAAGGTCTTCTCCTCTTGAGCCCACTCGGCGATCTACCAGAGTATCTCGTACTCCTAATTGGTATGGCTTTTCCTCTATTTTATCCACCATTTCTGTTCCAACTTGTTACTCACAAGCTTCCAAGCATGAATATTGGCAGAAAGCAATGGAGGAAGAACTTTTTGCTCTTAAAGAAAATAACACATGGGATATTGTTTCTTGTCCTTCAAATGTCCGCTCAATTGGATGTAAATGGGTCTATTCAATTAAACTTCATTCTGATGGAACTCTTGATCGGTACAAAGCTCAGTTGGTTTTTCTTGGTAACAGACAGGAGTATGGTGTGGATTATGAGGAGACTTTTGCACCAGTAGCAAAAATGACTACGGTGCGAACTATTATTGCCATTGTTGCTTCACAAAACTGGCCTCTTCATCAAATGGATGTTAAAAATGTTTTTCTCCATGGTGATCTCAAAGAAGATATTTATATGAAACCTCCACCTGGGTTATTCTCATCACCTACATCAGATGTATGCAAGTTGAAGCGATCTTTGTATGGATTAAAACAAGCTCCCAGAGCTTGGTTTGACAAATTTCGGTCTACTTTGCTACAATTCTCTTTTGAGCAGAGCAAATATGGCTCATCTTTATTTCTTCGAAAAACATCTATAGGTTGTGTTCTTCTTTTGGTATATGTAGATGACATTATTATCACAGGAACCGATTCTTCACTAATCACTAGCCTCCAACAGCATCTTAAGGATTCTTTTCATTTGAAAGATCTTGGTACTCTTACATATTTCTTGGGATTGGAAGTTCATCATGATTCTTCAGGTGTGTTTCTAAGCCAACACAAATATACTCAAGATCTGATTTCTTTGGCTGGTCTTCAAGTTTCCTCCTCCGTAGATACTCCATTGGAATTGAATGTAAAGTATTATCGTGAGGAAGGCGATCTTCTTCCTGATCCAACTATATTTCGGCAATTAGTTGGGAGCTTAAATTATCTTACCATTACCCGGCCTGATATCTTCTTTTGCAGTTCAACAAGTTAGTCAATTTATGCAAGATCCCCGTCATCTCCATTTGGTGGTTGTTCGTCGCATCATTCGATATCTCCTAGGAACATCTAATCGTGGATTATTCTTTCCTAGTGGTTCTCCTATTCGTTTGCAAGCTTTTAGTGATTCTGATTGGGCAGGATGTCCCGATACCCGTCGTTCAGTCACTGGTTGGTATATGTTTCTTGGAGAGTCCTTGATATCTTGGAAGAGTAAGAAACAAGATCGTGTGTCAAAATCTTTAACAGAGGCTGAATATCGATCCATGTCTACTGCTTGCTCCGAGGTTGTATGGCTTCGTGGATTACTTGTTGAGATTGGATTTCCTCAATCTAGTCCTACTCCTCTCCATGCAGACAATACAAATGCTATTCAGATTGCTACTAATCCGGTTTATCATGAGAGAACCAAACACATTGAAGTAGACTGCCATTATATACGAGAAGTTGTAGATAAAGGAGTCATTACTCTTCCGCAAGTATCCAGTGATCTTCAAATAGCTGATGCGTTTACAAAATCCATGGCACGACAACGCCATCAGTTTCTAGTAGGCAAATTGATGCTTCTTGATCCACCGGCATCAATTTGAGGGGGGGTGTTAGCATGATGGACAACTATTAGATCATAAATTAATAGTGAATATTGTATATATTAATGTAACTATATATTGTTGTATATAAGTGTAATCATGGAGATTTGATATAGTAAATAGAATAGCAAATTTGATGGGATAGAGTAGCGAATTTAGAGGGATAGGAAATTAAAGTTGATCTTTAGGGATAGGAAAGACGGATCTTTAGGGATGTAATCTTTGAATACTTTCTATTTAATGGCAAGACTCTCAATATTGAGAGGCATTCAGCAAAATTCTGTCAATATATATATATATATATATATATATATATATATAGCTTATAAAAGGAGGAAAAGAAAAAAAAAACAATGCTCCAGACTCTAGAGTGGCTGAGCTTATTTTTCAGATAATTAACTTATAACTAGAAGTTGAAGGTCTGTAGTCAACATTTACAATTAAATAAATGCAATAAAAGGGCAAGAAAAACATTGATCTACCTGTACAATAGTTATTTCTAAGAAATAAACTTCATTCTCATTGTTCTGCATTGAGTTTCAAATTTAGGTTCAACATTAGCAAAAGACAATCCTCTGAACATAACCTAACAAAAAGATAAGAAAAATTCACGATCAACACATAAATCAGGAATAACACAAAGAATAAGCTGCGAAAAGAGAACACACTGGCCGTCCATCCGTTAGTTTGGTGCAACCAGACACAAAGCTGATGTGAAATGAGCTCATGTTTTGTGAAACGGAAAATGCATCAGTTAACCATAAGGATATGAGCATCCAAAAAAAATGATGAAGGAAAAAAAATAAATATAAGATCAAGCCAAGCACTTAAAAGTTGAGTTCATGTTCTTTGCTTTACTTAACTCTTCATCATGTGAAATTTTGTCCGTCCTAAAGTTCATTGTTTTACTTAACTGCTCATCATGTGAAATTTTATCCGTCCTAAAGTTCATTTTTTTACTTAACTGCTCATCATGTGAAATTCCATCCGTCCTAAAGTTCATTGTTGTACTTAACTGCTCGTCATGTGAAATTTTATCCGTCCTCAAGTTCATTGTTTTGCTTAACTGCACATCATGTCAAATTTCATCTTCAATTCTAGTTTGATCACCATTTTCTATCTTCATGGTGGACATGGACATTCTGTTCTCTCTGTTGCCATTGAGCAATGCTGCATGTGGTTTATAGTCATCACTTTGGTGGTAACACATGAACTTGCTGCTGAGAGTATAACTCCTAAATTTCGTATGACACAAGATCTTTTATTTGCAATGTTCTTAACTGATTGAACTTCTGTGGTATAGGCTCATTATATCAAATCTTTACACTCCAACACCACAAAAGCGGTTCTTGCTTTAGAATCTTCTTATAAGTGGGCCTTAACTGGTACACCCCTGCAAAACCGTATTGGAGAATTGTACTCATTTGTAAGTTAACTTCTACAAGTTTAACTACATTTTCGTTACTTCTTATAGTTGTGAGGTTAATTAAATTCTTTACTTCTATACAGGTCCGCTTCATACAAGTTATGCCTTATGCTTATTACTTTTGCAAAGATTGTGACTGCAGCGAACTTGATTTCAGGTACACATAAAGTTTCTTTTTAAAATTTTTGTTCCTACCCCCGAGGGTGAAAGACGCAATGGCTCAAAATTTATTTTACTTCATATTGTCATTCTTTTGTTTCTCAAACAATGTTACTTCTGAAATATCTTCTGCTCTCTGTTCTTTGATCAATTCTACAGATTTTATAGGTGCCTACTGTGCTATCACCACGCTCGCCACTTTCTCTGGTGGAAGAGAGTAAGTTAATAATTAATATATACATACTTTTGAGGCTTCATCTTATTGCTGACACAGCAAAGTTGAAACATTTTCATTTTCTAGTATATTGAAGAACCTTTAAAGTCATACGATAAAGAAGGTAGAGATGCGATGGTGTTGTTGAAGCACAAAATTCTGAAAAGCCTAATGCTAAGACGTACCAAAAAAGAAAGAGCTGCTGATCTTGCACTTCCCACAAAGACTGTAAGTTCTGTCTTGCACTAGTGCCGTGTGCTTCAATTTGATAAGCTAAGAATCTTCTAACTGGTTATTTTTTTGGGTTCAGGTTACGCTGAGAAAAGATTCTTTGGATGCTAATGAATACGACTACTACATGTCATTGTACCATAGAAGCCAAGCACAGTTCGATAGGTATGCTATCTCTCTGATATTTCATTTTCAAACTCGAGCTATTCTTCCTTCAAGTCCACTTTGCTTGTCTCCGGCTGCGCCAGTTTTCTGGCCCATTGTTTTTCTTTATTTTGGCTGTGTATCCTGTTTCTTGCTTATGCATGGATTATTTGCATTGGATAGTTTCTAGGTTTTTAACTTAAGATCTTATACGTCTTTTTCTCACCATAAAATTCTCAATCATTTGTGTATTCCCATTTTGTATTTTGGTGCAGATATGTCCAGGCTGGAACTCTGAGGAATAACTATTTTCACATTTTTGCTATGATCGCACATCTACGGCAGGTACCAAAACAATGCTTTATAAATGCTTGACATATGTGTGGAACCTTGATCATTCTTGATGCTTGCATTCATCTACTGGTTTTTTTTTTTTTCTAATTGACTCTCTTTGTTGCTTCAATTCTAAGTGGGGTGTTTTCAGTGCTAAGCTTTCTAAATCGATTTATCCATTTCTTTACTGGATTCAATGTTGTTTATGTCAAATTTCTGCTGAATGTCTCTCAATATTGAGTGCCTTGCCATTAAATAGAAAGTATTCAAAGATTACATCCCTAACGATCCGTCTTTCTTATCCCTAAAGATCAGTTATTCTATCCCTCTAAATCCTCTATTCTATCCCATCAACTCTGCTATTCTATCACAAAATTTATTCTCTCTGATTACTACATCAAATCTCTATAATTACACTTATATACATCAATATATAGTTAAAAAAAAATTGGCAATTAAAAGGGGATTTTTATTACCAAATCACAATAAGCTGTACAATGTCAAAACCTGCTGTGGCATAGCAACCAAGCAGTGAGCATAACTATCCACTAGTACATGGAAAACAACTTAGGCTATTAAATCTAAAAAGGGGAACTAAGGTTAGAAATTCAGCACTTCCAATCTTCTTGCCAGCCGCGGGACCTGGGATCCTCGAACAAACACCTGCTGGACAATCTGCCTTGTAATCATTTGCAGTGTGTTGGTCTTTGCTTGGAATATCCTTTGGTTTCTCTCTATCCATACCCCGTATACAGCTGCTGCTAGACACATCCGGAATATATTTGCTGAAGCTCCTCTGCCTTTGGCATGTAGACAGGCCCATTGTAGCTCTTCCTGCCAGTTCAATGCATTTCTTGCCACGCCCTGCCAATGTAGTAACCTAGTCCAAACTTCACTGGTATAAGGACATGCAAAAATAAATGATCAGTTGTCTCATTTTTTGTTTGAGACAGTACACAATGTGGATCGTCAGTAATGCCCCATTTCACCAATCTATCTCTGGTATTAATCTTTTTACTGCTGCAAGTCTAAGTATGAAGATCCATTTTGGTTATCCCAGATTGTTACGTATGAGTCTGCTCCACTGGACTTTATAAGTATATCTCATTGCCACATACAACTTTTTAATGGAGAGTTTTTGCATGGCAATGAGATCTGTTTCCACAATTCCAGCTTCCTGCAAAAATAACTTTGTGTTCAATATCTTTTGTACCACCAAAGAGGCTTGTTTAGGTGTACAACCCCACACTAGGTTATCTTTTATGTAGTAACTGCGGACCCACTTTACCCAAAGACTGTCCTTTTTACAGCATAGATTCCGTCAAAGTTTAGTAATTGCAGCTCTATTCCACACTGTGATATCCAAAATATATAGTTACATTAATATATACAATATTCACTATTAATTCATAATCTATGAGCTGTCCATCATGCTATCCCCCCTCAAATTGATGCTGGTGGATCAAGAAGCATCAATTTGCCTACTAGAAACTGATGGTGTTGCCGTGCCATGGATTTTGGAAACGCATCAGCTTATTGAAGATCCCTGAACACGTGCGGAAGAGTAATGACTCATTTATCTACAGCTTCTCGTATATAATGACAGTCTACTTCGATGTGTTTGGTCCTCTCATGATAAAGAGGATTAGTAGCAATCTAAATAGCACTTGTATTGTTAGCATGGAGAGGAGTAGGACTAGATTGAGGAAATCCAATCTCAGCAAGTAATCCACGAAGCCATTCAACCTCTGAGCAAGCAGTAGACATGGATCGATATTCAGCCTCTGTTGAAGATTTTGACACATGATCTTGTTTCTTACTTTTCCAAGATATCAAGGAATCTCCAAGAAACATGCACCAACTAGTGATTGAACGACGGGTATGAGGACATCCCGCTCAATCAGAATCACTAAAATCTTTAAGACGAATAGGAGAACCAGTAGGAAAGAATAATCCACGATTAGATGTTCCTCGGAGATGTTGAATGAAGCGACGAACAGACACCAATTGGAGATGATGGGGAGTTTGCATAAATTGACTAACTTGTTGAACTGCAAAAGAGATATCAGGCTAGGTAATAATAAGGTTATTTAATGTCACGCCTTGAGTCTACACCCTGGATGTGGTCAACACTCAGAATAACTAATGGTCCGAGCAGACCCTTGGCCTGGATTGCTACTATACTGAATACTCAATTAATATGCGGAAGCTTTTAAGTAAGATGAACACGCAATAACTTTGAAAAGAAGTCTCGATGATATAAATATTTAAAATCTGAAACATGCATATGTTTGTAACACAACTGATAATAATAACTCAACTAACTAGTCTACGAAGCCTCTAATACTGTAAGAAATGGTTCACCAGGACAAGATCGACGGCTACCTGAATAAACTATTAGCAACATCTAACAAAATGCTAATGAACTAAATCGATTGGAGTCCTCCGAAGGCAAGGAGGTCTCACCAATGATGGATGAATAGAATCCTATTGATGCGTCCGCTTCGGATCTCGAATACTTGAGTCTGCACCATATAAAGATGCAACGCCAAATGGCGTCAGTATGTGTGAATGTATGGTATGTGATACTGCTAAATGAAACAGTAAGCTTGAAGGAACCTTATCGAACAAGTCTTGATAATGAGGCAAAACCTATTTTTGGTAAAAGTATAATTATGAAAATAATTTATAAAAGGAAAGTGTCCATGTCAAACAAGGAGAGAATTCGACTCCAAAAAATGTGTCACAGTCCAACAAGGAAAGGTTTGTACCTTTCCTGTCAAGGAAAGGAGAGCTTGAGGTATCTATAAAAGCAACAGAGCAAGGAGATTTCGAACAACCCTATTGCATACACAGAGAAAGAATTATTCTCAAACTGTAGGAGTTCACAAGTAAAGAGGCTCAAGGAGGTTCAGAAGAGATTAATCATAACATAGTTTGTGTGTTCATGTGTGTTGAAATAGTAGCAGAGTTTAGCTATAGTCTGTAAGTGTGTGAGGCTTGTAACAAGAAGTGGGTTTGACTTCTTGAGAGAGTTGTTAAGGAGAAACAGTAATAGTTTATTGTTTAAGGCTAGGGGCTAGAGGTAGTTCCTTTGATTATAGAGTTGTAATCATAAAACTTGAAGTTATTAGTGAAATTGAATTCGTGGTTTTTACTCCTTGAGTGAGAAGGTTTTCCATGTAAATTGTGTATCAATTTACTTATTGCTTTAAGTGAAACAGTGCTAAGGACCTGGTCCCTGCGATAAATAGTGGGCACCAATTTTCTTTAATTGGTATCAGAGTAGGTCTTTTCATTAAAGGTTAAACACCTAAAAAGAATAATATGGTTCCCCCTCCAACCGCTCAAGAAGGCTCCTCTCAAACAAGACCACCTTTGTTCAATAGGAAATACTATGGCTGGTGGAATAATAGGATGATGGATCATCTCATAGGAGAAAGTGTTGATCTATGAAATGTGATCCTAGATGGTCCTACTATCCCCATGAAGACAGGTGTTGATGGGAAGAAACAAGTCCCAAGGGATAGGCAAGAATGGAATGCTACTGACAAGATAGCTATTCAAAATAATCCCAAGGCTAGGAAAATCCCGATCTGTGGCATTGGACCTGATGAATATAATCTCCTCATGTCAAGATGCTAAGTAGATATGGGACACTCTTCAAACTACTCATGAAGGCACTACTGCTGTAAAAAAGGTCAAGATAGACAATCTAAATAGGCAGTATGAACTTTTCAGAATGAAGGAAGGAGAAACCATTCAGGACATGCACACCAGGTTCACTGCTATACTCAATGAAATTTATTCCCTAGGAGAGCACATCCCTATTGGAAAGGCTGTCAAAAAGCTTCTAAGTGTGTTGCCATAATCATGGGAAAGCAAAGTAGAAGCAGTTATTGAAGCTAGCTAGAGATCTAGACTCTTTGGCTATGGATGAACTCATTGGAAATCTGACAACTTATGAACTAAAGAAGAATCGATAAAAGGACATTGGAACTAAAAGAAAGGATAAAACCATATCTCTCAAATCCACTGAGGTTACTGATTATGAAGAAGAAAATCTGGCATTGGTTACCAGGAAGTTCCAAAGGATGTTCAAAAGGGGTCAAAACCTTCAGAGAAAGTCCTCTAAAGTTCAAGAAAAGGATGCTCAGTTGTGTCACAAGTGTGGAAGTCCAGATCACTTCATCAAATTTTGTCCCTTATGGGCAATGGAACACAAGAAGACTGCCACAGAAAATCCCAGATATCAAAGTAAGGAGCTCACCCTTCCACCACACAGGATAATGACCTCACAGGAAGCTGACATAACTGTTCAAAAGGCCCTAGCTACTATGAGAGAACATAGTGATGATGAGTCTGATGAAGAGGATCCCCACAATCAATCACTACTTGTCATGGTTGAAGATAAGGAAGGAGACACTCTAGCCTTGTTAGCCATGAGTGACACTGAAAGTATCTCTGAGGAAGAAGAGCCAGCAGAAAAAACTCTTGCCCTCATGGCACGCAGGCTCAGAATATGACAATGACATTGAACAAGATGAAACCAAGGAAAAAAAGAAAGGAAAGAGCAAGCATTGGTATCTTGATAGTGCTTGCTCCAAACATGACATGACTGGAAGCAAAGACAATTTTCTCTCTCTTGCAGACTTTCAAGGTGGAAGTGTGGCCTTTGGTAATGGGAAGACTAGTGAGATTGTTGGCATAGGAAAGGTGGGAAGATCTAACTCTCATGCAATCAAGAATGTATACAATGTGCATGGACTAAAACACAACTTGTTGAGTATCTCTCAAATGTGTGACAAAGGGAACAATGTGTTGTTTACTGCTACTGACTGCACTGTGACAAAGGTGATAAATGGTAACTTAGTGCTAAAGGGAAGAAGACATAAGAATGTGTACAAGGCTGACATCATGGACCCCTTAAAGTATGAACTAACCTGTCTCAGTGCCATATCCAGTAGTTCACTACTATGGCATAAAAGAATGGGACATGCAAGCTTCTCAACAATCAACAAACTAGTGTCAAAAGGATTGGTACAAGGACTGCCAAATAATAAACTGGATGAATCTATTGTGTGTGGTGCTTGTGCAAAGGGAAAGCATGTAAGATCCTCCTTCAAACCTAAATGGATGGTTAGCACCACAAAACCTCTTCAACTGTTGCACATGGATTTATATGGACCTATGAGAGTTCTCAGTAGAGGAGGGAAGAGGTATATGTTTGTGATTGTGGATGACTACTCAAGGTTTACTTGGACACTCTTCTTGGGCTCCAAGGATGAAACTTTTGAGGTGTTTCAATTTTTTTTCAAAATGGTACAAAAGAGGTTGAACACTGAGGTGGCTGGAATAAGATCAGATCATGGAACTGAGTTTGAAAATTCAAACTTCCTGACCTTCTGTGCTGAGAGTGGAATTGATCAGAACTTCTCTACACCAAGAACTCCACAGCAAAATGGAGTTGTTGAAAGAATAAACAGATCACTAGAAGATATAGCCAGGACTATGCTAATTGCTAGTGGTCTTCCCAAGAGAGCTTCTGGGCTGAGGAAGTAAACACAGCTTGCTACCTACTGAACAGGTTCATGATCAGGTCTCTACTAGACAAAACCCCTTATGAATTGCTCAAAGGGAGAAAGCCAAATCTGACTTACTTGAGACCTTTTGGGTGTAAATGCTATGTTCACAACAATGGGAAGGATGCTCTGGGAAAATTTGATGCCAAAAGTGATGAAGGCATATGCATAGGGTACTCTTCACAAAGTAAAGTTTACAAAGTGTTCAACAAAAGAACAAGTTATGTGGAAGAGAGTATCCATGTCATCTTTGATGAAGAAAACTATGAAAGTAAGTCCAGTGATGATGATACTAAGATTAGACTGGTTCATGACTCTGAAGATGAATAGGAGCAGGAAACTCTCAGAGATGATTCCCCAGCTGAAGAATAGGAAGAGGTGCAGGCTTCAGGGGGAATCACTCATGAAGAAGAACCAGCTTATCACCTAGATGCACCTGGACCCTCACAACCTGTGGATGGAAGAAACTGGAAACACAAGAGTTCACACCCCATTGAAAATATTATTTCTCCTATGGACTCAGACATGCAGACCAGGAATAAGGTGAGGAATATGTGTGCTTATTCAGCTTATCTATCACTAATAGAGCCTAAGAACATCAAGGAAGCCCTACAAGATGCTGACTGGATTATAGCAATGCAAGAAGAACTGAATCAGTTTGAAAGAACCAAAGTATGGAACCTGGTTCCCAAACCTGCAGACAAAACCATCATTGGGACCAGATGAGTTTTTAGAAACAAGCTGGATGATCAAGGAGTGTGACTAGAAATAAAGTCAGACTGGTAGTACAAGGCTACAATCAAGAAGAAGGTATTGACTATGATGAAACATTTGCACCTGTGGCCAAAATGAAAGCAATAAGGATGCTAATTGCCTTTGCATCTCATATGGAGTTCAAACTGTTTCAGATGGATGTGAAAAATGCATTCTTGAATGGATATTTGATGGAGGAAGTGTATGTAAAACAACCCCCAGGTTTTGAAAGTTTTGAGCTACCTGAGCATGTCTATAAACTTGACAAAGCCCTGTATGGACTAAAGCAAGCCCCAAGAGCATGGTATGACAGGTTGTCTTTTTTTCTGTTGGAGCATGGCTATGTGAGAGGAAAGATAGACAATACTCTATTCATTAGAAGAGAAGGGAGCAGTCTCCTGATTGTGCAAATATATGTAGATAATATAATCTTTGGAGCTACTGATGATGTGTTGAGTAAAGAGTTTGCATCCTTGATGAGTAGTGAGTTTGAGATGAGCATGATGAGAGAACTGACATTTTTCTTGGGATTGAAAATTCACCAAACAAAGGTCGGAACCTCAATACATCAACAAAATTATGTCAAATAACTTCTAAAGAAGTTTGAAATGAAGGGGGCCAAGACAAATGATACTCCTATTGCTACCACAATAAAACTGGACAAAGATGAGGCTGGAGTTGTTGTTGCTGAGACAAAATTTAGAGGGATGACAGGATCTTTGTTGTATCCCATTGCAAGCAGATAAGATATTGTGTATAGTGTGGGCTTATGTGCTAGGTTTCAGTCATCTCCCAAGGAATCTCATCTGATGGTTGTGAAAAGGATCCTAAGGTATCTCAAGGGAACTCAAGGGTTGGTTCTTTGGTACCCTGCAGGTGACTCTTTTGATCTTATTGGCTATGCTGATGTAGACTATGTTGGTTACTTGGTGGATAGAAAGAGCACCTCTGGAATGGCACAATTTTTAGGACCATGTCTTGTATCTTGGGCTACAAAAAAGTAGAACTCTGTTGCACTATCAACTGTTGAAGCTGAATATGTAGTCGTTGCTTCCTGTTGTTCTCAAGTGCTCTGGATCAAGCAACAACTCAGTGATTATGGCATCAATATAGGGTGCATCCCTATATTTTGTGATAACACTAGTGTTGTTAACATGGCAAAGAATCATGTTCAGCACAAGAGAACTAAGCACATTGATGTGAGACATCACTTTCTCAAAGACTGTGTTGAAAAGGGGTTGATCAAAATGGTGCCTTATGGAACTGATGAACAAATTTTAGACATCTTCACTAAAATCCTGGGTAGAGAAGCATTTGAAAAGAATAGGTTGGCCCTTGAGCTGATCAACCAGCTATAAGCAGATGAAAGAAGGAAAGCTTCCCTCAATGATTGACTAGGAAGCTGCTAAGATGATGGTTGTTAAATAGTGCTAATAGTAACTAATTCAATCTTGTTCCTCACAGGATCACAACCACAGATAGACAAGGACACTCCCAGGATCTGAGGATTTCATCTCACTCTTGCTAAGAAGAAAATCAAGGAAAAGGCTTGGAAAACACTCAAGGATCTGATCCTCAAGGTATGCACATCCTTTACAAAACTGTCTAAATTAAGTGCATGAATCGATATTGTCTCTGTCATGAGAACCTGATCCTCAGAAGTCCTCCTCTCTCTCAAATAAGACAAACTCCAAAGCGGGAAAAACTAATAACTGACGTTTTTAATCATATATTTCCCATTTCAAAACCTCCCAACTATCACTTCAAACACTTTTTCCTCAAGAAACCATTCGCCTTTATGAAACCCTCTCCTATTTTTCTCTGAAGTCATCCTCTGCAAACTTTCCTAAACTCCCGACTTCTACCATGGCTTCTTCATCTTCGAGACCTACTACCTCTCTTCTTCACTCCCTTGTGGATTATTCAGATGATGAGAATTGCTTCTCACCATGGGGTTCACCTACTCAGGGGGAACATCCTTCAAGATCCCCCTCTCCCACACTTCCCTTTGCTCCTCCACGATCACCATCTCCCCCAAAACCCTTATCCTCTCAACCCCAAAAATCTGACTCCCTGAACTATTCATGAAGTTCAGATGGAACTGAACCCATTGCCCCACCATCCACAGTTCCTAAACCCTCTTCTCCTGACAAAGAAGAGATTGATAGTGATGGGGATGTTCGTCTCGCTCCAATGTACCAAGGGTGAATCTGTTGTCATCCCTGGATCAAAAAAGAGGGCTGCCATTAAACCCCCAAGAAAACCATTGTCTAAACCCTCTAATGATCCTCTACCCTCATCTTCTCCTCCACCAAGAAAACCTTTCACCAGGAAAAGGGTTGTTGATGCCAAAAATGAGGCTAAAAAGAAGAGAGTCAGGGTGGCTCGAGGGAAGAAGAAGATAGGAGATGATGAGCCTGTAGACCTGGATAAGAAAGAGTTGGAAGAGGAAGATGGAGAAGAACCTGCCCCTTTAAGCCTGGAAGACTAACAAGAACTATGAAAAGTTCTTGAGACTGGGGTCCACTGGCTACTACTCCACCCAACATCTCCTGAAGGGGAGAATTCTTGATGCTGAGGTGCTTCAAAATCCCTTCATTCTTCAGCTTCTAGATAGGCTTAGTTTCCAGGGTTGGGAGCACTTATTTAGAATTGTTAAGCCTATGCTGCATAAGGAGGAGGTGATAGAGTTTTATGCTAACCTGAGGTTGTTGGATGGGTGGGTTATGAGCTCAAGTGTGAAGGGGGTAGAGATTGTGTTTGACCCTATAAAATTGGGAAAAATCGTATATGTACCTTCTGAGGGCCTAGAAGAATATGTGTGGAAGACAGATGAGGACTGTCCGCTGACTAGGAAGTTCTCACAGGAGAAGGAGAATAGGGTGGCTAGGAAAGTGTTTAAGGGGGAAATGTCTCCTAATCATAAGCTCTTGTTTGAGATTGTGAACAAGGAGATACTACCTAGACGGGGAAGGAGGCATGAGGCCGTCTTCAGGGACATGGGAATTATGAATGCCTTAAGCATGAATGAGAGAGTGAACCTCCCTGCACTGATGATTAAACATATGGGAAGGGTAACCTCTCCTAATACTGGTCCTCATGGCCTAGCTTATGGGTTTCTCCTCACAGAGATGTTTAGGAGCTTTGAGGTACCATTGAGAAAGGGGGTGGGTGCAACCAAGAATGATAGGATCACTCTTTTAACCTTGGAGTAATGTGATTGTCTGACTACATAAGCTCCTAAGAAAAAGAGCACCAGCCCCATTACTCAATCCCTTCAGGACTTAGAAGCTTCTCATGAGGATATTGCCCAGCTGAAGAAGGAGAATGCTGGACTAAAGGAGTGTTTGGAAGCTTCCCAAGCCAAAGTGGAGACCCTGAGGACTGAGATGGTGCTACAGCAGACCAAACATCTTGACAACATCCAGTCTCTCATGGACCTCATCCCCAAGCCCAAGCCTGCCTCCTGATTCTTCTCAGTTGTTCTTACTCTAACCCCCTCCCCTTTGTTAAAAATTACTTCCTTTTGGTTCTCATTGACAGAGAATTTTTGTTTTCGTGTAATTAATTTTGATATATTTTGTTTTGGGCCAATGGAAGGCTTAATATGTGCTTACCTTGCTATGTCAGTGTTTTTTCTTAGCTGCTTGATCTTGTCTTATGCTTGAATGGATGCTAAACCTTAGGTGTTGATAGTGACTATCTTGAATGTGGCTCTGTTGCCCCAGTGGCCATGAGTTCCTTACCTGCAGTTTTGCATTAGTTCCCTACTATTATCTTGCTATATTTTTAATGATGTCAAAAGGGGAAGATACACCTGCATTGAGTCTAAAGAAACACCGTTGAAATGATACTCTGTTTGAAGCCATCTTGCTTTTCCAAAAATATGATAGAGTTTGCCATCATCAGAAAGGGGGAAATTGAAGGAACCTTGTCGAACAAGTCTTGATAATGAGGCAAAACCTATTTTTGGTAAAAGTATAAATATGGAAATAATTTATAAAAGGTAAGTGTCCATGTCAAACAAGGAGAGAATTCGACTCCAAAAAGCGTGTCACAATCCAACAAGGAAAGGTTTGTACCTTTCCTATCAAAGAAAGGAGAGCTTGAGGCATCTATAAAAGCAACAGAACAAGGAGATTTCGAACAACCCTATTGCATACACAGAGAAAGAATTATTCTCAAACAGTAGGAGTTCACAAGCAAAAAGGCTCAAGGAGGTTCAGAGAAGAGATTAATCATAACATAGTTTGTGTGTTCATCATGTGTGTTGAAAAAGTAGCAGAGTTTAGCTATAGTTTGTGAGTGTGTGAGACTTGTAACAAGAAGTAGGTTTGATTTCTTGAGAGAGTTGTTAAGGAGAAACAGTAATAGTTTATTGTTTGAGGCTAGGTGCTAGAGGTAGTTCCATTGATTATAGAGTTGTAATCATAAAACTTGAAGTTGTTAGTGAAATTGAGTTCGTGGTTTTTACTCCTTGAGTGAGGAGGTTTTCCACGTAAATTGTGTGTCAATTTACTTATTGTTTTAAGTGGAACAATGCTAAGGACCTGGTCCCTGAGATAAATAGTGGGCACCAATTTTCTTCAAAGCTAAAACTGAAATACTAGCTGAAAGAGTAAAATTGAATATGGACTAAAATAAGGTCAACTGTAAGGTAAAGCATACAAGTGTACTTTAACAACCAAGCTTTACAATATAATATGCATCAAAAGCAACTTCTAAAAATATAACTTTAAAATTCTTGGGGAGTTTCTCTAACCACAACTATCACGTGAGCCTCATGATGATACAATGTTTTGCCCATGTTGCTAGCGCCATCCTATACCTTGCCAGAGTATAGATCAACGAAACTTTATTATGGATCCAAACTGAGTCACTTTAGGCCTAATAAGGAATCGTCCGACTTGCGGAACGACCCTATATTATGCTGGCTACGTAGTTTTGGAGTTTGGGTTGTCTGAACCCTTACCCGTCTCGATACTCAATACTACTCTCAAAACAATATAATAATGCTCAAATAACTTTAAGATATCCCTCTTTAGGGGATAACTGAAATCTCTTTCTTTGAGTCAATGCCCAAATAATACTTCTTTAAAAGAACTTATGGGACCACAGGCATCAATCTGTCACTGGATCAAATATGTAAAATCAGCGTAAAGATTGGACTAATGGATGACTTATTGATGTGCAGCCCAGCTTATCAGACGACTGCTAAAGGTTATTAAACATAGTTATTTGCCTAAATTATTTTCTCATGTCAAAGCTAATATTTTGTTCTAGTCTTTTTTCTTAACTTAATTTTGAAGTGGCCGCTTTTAGTTTTCTTGTCCTTCTATAATTATATGAGCTCAAATACAGCCACTAACTTTTCTTTGCTTTGTCTGAACTTGCCTCACGTAAATGTATTTGTCTTACTATGGGTCATCTGTCATATTTGATTGTGGCAATGTCTGACCAATGTTTTTCTTTTATCGGCAGGCAGTTGATCATCGTTACCTTGTGATGTACTATAGAACAGAATTGGCTAAGGGTAATAAAGAGGCTGGAGATGTTGAACAATCATGTGGTTTATGTCAGGATGCAGTGGAAGATCCAGTAGTGAGTTTGCGCACCTCTGCCCCCCTCCCCCTCCCCCCAAACCAAGAAATAGGAAAAGAGAGAGAAGAAAAGGAAACAAAGAAAGACCAAACAGATCCAGAAACATGTTACTCAAAGTACTTCTAGTATAAAGTCCTCATACATTAGACTGCCTTTTTTGAACTGTTCATCTTTTTTAATTGTTGCAGGTTACATCTTGCAGGCACGTGTTTTGCAAGGTGTGTTTGATAGATTTTGCTGGAAGTATGGGGAAAATGTCATGCCCTTCATGTACCAAACCCTTCACATTTGACTTCACTGCAAATAATGATAAGGGAGATTCTACTTCTAAACCTACTGTCAAAGGGTTTAGGTCCTCAAGTATATTGAACAAAATTCAGCTTACTGAATTCAAGACAAGCACTAAAATAGATGCTTTGGTATGCAATTGCATTCTGCACTATCATCATATTCTCCTCAGTTTGCTTTCCTTCTTTGCCTTCTGGGTGTCATGCCACATCATATATTCAGAACGAAGATAATGATCTTGTATCTTCATTATGTGCTATTGCATTGAAGAAAAACTAAATGTTTTTAAAATTAGTTGTGTCCCACTCAGTGGAACAAGTGAGGCCTATCAATTAAATATATTCCCATTTGAAATGTGAAAGTATTGATGAATCTCAATCTTATCAATTTGATTGACGTTCTCCTTAACTCTTTGATTCTTCTACTTGTGAATAATATTGCTATAGTACCTCTATTTTATACCACGAAACTCCATCTTGAGTTTCAAAGTGAGGGGGTCTGCAAAATACATGCTTGATGCTCATTTTTAACTTTTATTGAATGTAGAAGGAAGAAATTAGGTTCATGCTTGAAAGAGACGGTTCTGCAAAAGGAATAGTTTTTAGCCAGTTCACGTCATTTTTGGATTTGATACACTATTCTCTTCAGAAGGTAAGACAAAAAGATAGCTTTGCTCCTTTCCTACTTCTCCCTACTTCCTTATTCAGTCTGTGTAACAAGAAAATCTCGCCTCGTGTATATTTCAGTCGGGCATCAATTGTGTTCAATTAGTTGGATCCATGTCTATGGCTGCAAGAGATGCCACAGTTAACAAATTCACTGAGGATCCAGATTGCAGGATATTGCTTATGAGCTTGAAAGCTGGAGGTGTTGCCCTCAATCTTACAGTTGCATCACACGTAAGGATCTAATTTCTTTCTCTGGGAACCGCTCTAAGTTCTTTAGGCTTGTGCATATCTAGTGTTAAAAATTCCTATTACTCTTCAGATTTCTTGTTATTTGGTTCATTTGATATATATACCTAACTTCACTTCTCAAAGAACCAGCCCAAGATACTATTATGACTTGTATTTACTGTTGAATAAGCACATGATACATGTCATATTAGGTGGCTCATCTTTTTGATCCTTGCTAGGCTTTCTTGATGGATCCTTGGTGGAATCCTGCGGTGGAGCAGCAAGCCCAAGATAGAATCCATCGAATAGGGCAATATAAACCAGTCAAGTGTGTATTGCATTTCTTGTACTTTGGATGCCATTGAATGTAGCTAACTGTTTTCTCCTAATTTGCAGGATTGTGAGATTTGTGATTGAGAATACAATTGAAGAGAAAGTCTTACAGTTGCAAGAAAAGAAGAAAATTCTCTTTGAAGGGCAAGTGTCTTTTTCTTACAGTCTAGATATATATGTGATCTAACAAAAATATATATGTTTCCTTCGGTTGCAAAGGTCTCCAGAAGTTGTAAGAATCAAGTAATTTTCTATTACATATTAGAACTGATAGTTGAGGCAAGTTGGCTATAGTGTGAGAGGCTGATAGATAGCTCAGAAAGCCTGTTAATGTTTTCTCAATTCAAACAATTCTCAGAGATGAAGCATTTTCATGATTTTCCCTTCTGGTTACTTTCCTTCTTTGCTCCCACCCTCCCTTGCTCCGCTCTTTCTGTAGAAATTGTTTTCATATAGCTGGTTCTTTTTCCTTTAACATACTGAATTTCCAAGTTTCCGATTGCAGGACACTCGATGGATCTTCAGATGCCTTAGGAAAGCTAACAGCGGGCGACTTGGAATCCCTGTTTTATCATCACGTTTGATATGTTCTATTTCTTCGGTTTGAAAAACTAATTGACATATGCTTTGGTTAGCTTCTTGCAAAAATTATGTATAAAGTGTTCTGACAGATTTTGATCTGTCCAAAGAGTGTTTCTGTTGCTTCTGCATCACAGTTAATAAGAATCACCTTCAACAGTCATTAGCTTCATCAATTGTTAATTTGTTCTTATTGCTTACTTCAGGTCTTTAGTGCATGATAAAAAATGCATCAGAATTCATACTCTCAAGGCAAAGTAATGAAATGTGCATCTGTACAAAGAAAAAGGTTCTATTCGAATTTCATCTGTACATAAAAAGACTGAGAAGATTAGAAACATGTTCTACCCCAAATTATGATTTGTTGAAGTACAAAAAGAAGGAACAAGTCCATAGAGAACCTAGCAAAAACATTGGCACGAAACTCATAAGCAGAACCAGAATTCTATTCGAATTTCATCATTAAAGGACCAGTAAATTTATCTGGTAGCCTCAATCACCAATCAATAAGTGTGAAGGGGGATGTTATATTACAAGAAGTTCAAGGAATACTCAGTTCACTGTATGACTCCACCATCTATAGTCAGTTCACTTAATTGATACAGTCCACTCATCGCTGGAGTATCTTATAGATCTTAAATTTTCTGCTGGATGATACTTTTCCTTGGTAATCATACCATCTTACGGATAATTCTTTTAGCTCATGGAATTGATTACCGATGAAAACATGTATGGCACAAAACTGATGTTCAATTGCATTAACGGATATATAGCAAAGCCAAGTGTATTTATCTGAATAACATTAGCAAGACGTACCAAGTGTATTACCAAAATTGGTTCCAAGTTTCTGCTTGAATAGACTGGGTAGTGTCAGCAATACCAGTTACTTCACAACTAGCTGTCTTTCATCTGTGGAATTTCCAATGACTTTATCACCATCAGGTTGCATAAACTGCGGAAACCCTCCTGCCTACATGCTCCAAAATGTCGACATAGGCATGAATCAACATAGGCAGGAATCATCAACTGTGAAGGTAGGATACACATTAGCATCATTAATTAACTATTGAACTAGATGGTATAACCGATGTCATGATACATAATACACCACGGGCTATATGGGTCCGATCAACACCCAATCGGATGAGATCCAATCCATGTTTGCCGCATGGATTGGTATCCTTCTATATATAAGAGTGTCCAGGCATGCCAAATCATCCTCATGGAGAGAACTATCTAAAACTGTCCGGATTTCCGGAACAACTGTACCAACGTCGGCAAAATGAAGTTTCTGGTGAAAAGCCCCTTTTGACTCACACTTTATCGGTTAATCATCTAACTCTCTTAAGCCCGTATTAAAATTATATTCAACTCAACAATCATCCATTAATCTTAAAAAAGGGTTCATATAAGATTGGTATCGTCATACCAATATAACACCCCAATTTTTTTCGGGCTAAGATTTGGAACCGTTCTAAGCATGTAGTGGTGTCCGAACCCAATGAATCCTATTGTTCCTCGACGTTAATATCAATTCGTGTGTGTGAGAAGTGCAATGGATGTGAATTAAGGTCTTAAGGAACCTCTAGCACAAGTTAAGTTGGAAGCTTCTCTACCGACTAAGTTTTCGTATAACTTTCTAATAGGGTCAACTTCAAACGATCCTTTCTCCCATTATATGAAGAGTTACGTGACCCATGACCCACCAAATTAAATATATTTGAGTCTTTTTTCCAAGCCGCCGACCGCGCATCGATCCGAGTCTCGAGAAAAAAGTTATGCCCATTTTACTAGACGGACCAGTGGAGGTCTGTGATAAGGGCGTGTCACGGAGGATGGCCTCCGCGATAAGTAGCGTGTCACGGAGCTGGCTTCCGGCGGTTCCCTTTTTGATTTCTTACGCATTTTTAAGGGTCTTTTGGTCCTTTCCTTACCCAAAACCGTCCCCCAACTATTCTAAAACGTTCCTAAGTCCCTAGAACGTCCCATTCATCAAAATCATACTCCGCTTTTCTCTCCTCTCATCCTCTCCAAGTCAAGAAGCAAGAACACCTAGGGTTCAAGGTTCCTATGGTCACACTCAAGCGTTTTGCGAAGTTCTCTCCATCAAAAGGTATGTTGAACAATCCTCTTTCAAACTAAGCCTACTAGTAAATGATCTTCTAGCTATGAAAGTGATTTTTGTACAAGTTTGAGTATGGATTTTGTTGAATGATTTTTGGAAGAAGAACTTACTTGAACTTACGAACTTTTTTTACGAAATTCATCCTTTGTTATTGATTACACTTGAGAATGGAGGATTATTGCTTGAAATACATAACCCTATTATTATGAAAAGCTTTTGGGGCAAATCTAAAGTCATGATTCTTTTGTAAATTGTTTTACTATTTAAATCTTGGCTTTTGATGAAAAAAGGAAAAGGATTTCTACATCCCTCGATTTTGAAAGTGTTGTTTATGAATTATGAAATCTTCAACCTTTGAGAGATATGGTAAATGCGTTTAAATCCTTTTAAATGATGGGACTAATGACGTACGAATTTATGAAATGTCTATGGCATGATATGTATGGCTTGCAAGTCTTGGTATGACGATACCAATTTAACGGATGCCTTACGAACGATAAATGTCCCTTAAGAATGGTTTACTTGATGTTTTGAAAAGGTTAAAAGATGGGCTTAAGAGAATTAGATGATTAACCGAGAAGGTATGAGTCGAACGGGGCTCATTACCCATAACCTATGTTTTGCCACGTAGGGGATGGTTCGCTCCTTAATTGGACGACCGTATGCTTCTCCTCCATGAGGATGATTTATGTAGGCCTTTCTATGTTGTTATATACAGAAGGATACCGATTCATGCGGCAAACATGGATTGGGGCTCAGCTGGTCGAGCATTGATCGGACCCACATAGCCTGTGGCGTATTATGTATGATGTGTTGGTTAAACCATCTAGTTCCGAAGTAATGTTAATGTATGATTTTCATGAAATGTTTTGAATACTTACCCCATGTTTTATTTTCTATTATGATTTATGTCACATTTCTTATGACTTGCTTTTATGAACTGTGATGTCCCTTCCCCTTGGTTGCATGCCAGTACTCATTGTACTGAACGTCCTCGGACGCTACATCGTTTTATGATGTAGGTTCCAAGACACTTTTTCATGGTACTGTGCAGCATTAGGATCATTCGGGACAACATCAGCAAGTGGTTAGCCCTCCATATTTCGGAAGGCGATTTACATATTTACGTTGACTCTGATTTTCAATTTTATGGTATTGTTGGGATCATGTCCCGGCATAGATATTTTATTCTTATATTAGAGGCTTCGTAGACCTATGTAGATGTTGTTTAAATATTTTTTTCTCAATACTTGGTTAATTTTTAACTATGTTTTAAATGATGTTCTCAAATGGGTCTTTCTTCCGCAAATGTTTTATTGAATATGCTTATGATGTTATGCTAAGGGGTCTCCTCAGGCCTTCATTGGTCTGGGTTGTCCGTTACGTCCAGGGCCTGGTCTCGGGCGTGACAACCAATAACTTGCAAGTTCATCTCTTCATATCATATATCATCATTATGGTTGTTGTGAGCAACATTGGTATGATCAAGAAGGATCATGATACATAAAAGGTTTATGGAAAGTAGTCACAAAACTTTTCTTGAAATCATAGTAACTTGGGTTTTTTGTGAAAGAAACAAGAAAATCAATATAGTTAGTATTTTCAAACCAAACTATCATTATAAATTCATAAAACTTCGTGACATCAAAAGGGAGTTCACAAATGTTCCATAACTTATAGGGTTCATGAATTACTCAAGTCCATAACAAGAATTATAGAAGTTCATATAACATTGATTACATGAAATGGGAACATAAGTATAGACACATCATGAATAACATCGATGACTTGTAGATTTCCTAAGATTCAAGGAATTAAATGAACATAAAGAACTGAAACTGAAGAGATTCTTGACTTAGGACAGTCTCACATACCTCAGTGAAGAAACTTGATGAAGGATATTGAAATTTGAAAGAGGAACCCTAGCTTGATGTTTTCTAGAGAATTTTGGAGTGTTAGAGTTTGGGAGACAATGAGAGGGGTGAATCAATGTTTTTTGATAGGTTAAACCCTTCTAGGAAGTTTTAAAGTCATTTAGATGGCTTCCCAAGGGACTAAGGATGAAAATACCATCATTTAAAATGAAATTGGAAAAATTTCACGTCGTACTGTTCAAACGACAGACCGTGGACCTAGTCGACGGACCGTGGATCAAACCGTGGAATTCTAGGCAAATTTCTAACTCACTGGACCATTTTGATGGCTCAAAACGACGGACCATCATCTGAATGATGAACCGTCATTTTTGTCCATCGTTTTTTGGCAGACTTGGACTCTTTGGTAAAATATCATAACTTTTTACTCTAGACTCGGATTAAAGAACGGTTGGTGACGTTGGAAAGAAGACTCAAAAATCTTTATTTTGGTATATATTGGGCCACGTAACTCCTCATATTCTAGGAGGAGCGATCGTTTGGAGTTGATCCTAGTAAAAACTTATACGAAAACTTAATCGGTAAAAAGGCTCTCAACTCATGGTATTCAAATATAAAAAAAAAGTATGTTTTTCGAATCTTAAATTCAAACATATATAGTTTATAACTTTAACTTCACCTGTATTTTGCGAATCCTAAATTTTCAAAAATCAAAATATTATCTGCAATAGATGAATGTATACAAATTGGTTGAATTTTAATGTGTAAGTGCATCTGAATATATCAATTTTGAACCTCTTGCATATGCACTAACAACTTTGTTTAAGCAAATAACTCAAAGCTATCAAGAGAAAAACAAAATACAAATAAGGATTCATTTTGAGTAAGCCTCAAACACACATGAAATGAAGGAAATTACCTGATATCAAATAACAGAAGATAAGATGTCCACGTTACAAATAATTTTCTAAAATGATAACACATTGCTCTAAAATCTGTTATTTATACTTTAAACATTCAAGCAATTATTATTTACTTTGTCACTTGCTAATTGGCACATGGTCTTAGAAGACACCATAAGTAAAACTATACTCATTTTAGGTAGAAAAAATCTTGCTGAATTAAATTCAACATCTATGAAGAATACAAATATTCAGCAACCAATTAATGATAAAAAGCTCAGCATAATTTGTCCTCTTGACTGATAGTTACTGCAACTTGGAGAAAGATTTTCTTGATAATAACATAATTTTGTTTCTTTAATGACAAACAATTTCGGGGAGAGAATTGTCCAAAATCGTATAATTAATTCCCTCAAGCAATACGGGGAACTTAACACACCAGGGACGGATTTAGCGCGCGTGAGGGTGTTCGCCCGAACCCGCTCAACAAAAAAAATAGGTTTTCAATTCTTTCTACTATATAAATATATAATATCAAAGCTTGCATTAGCAAATATACAATAGTCTTCCCGCCGCTCAACTTGCCAGTTCCATTTCAACGTAGCTCTTAATTTCCTTGCTGGGAACCTGATTTTTCTCTGCTTTCTGGGAAAATGGATCCTGAAATTCCAGGTTCTTCCTCTTCTTCATTCTTGTTTTTTCTCTTCTCAAGTTTTCTTTCAAATCTCTTGAATTTCTTGAAAGTTTGTGAGAAATTCGATTACGTTCAACATTTTGAAATTTATCTATTTCTCCTATTTTTAGTTTCTTGATGTCAAATTCCTTGTAAATTCACTTGTTCATGCTTTGAATAGTTCGTGACTTTTTAGTTTACGTAATTTTCTAATTAAGTTGATAATTGTTCATGTATCTGAAATTTCATTCAACTTGCTGCTGAAGATCAAAGGAATGGGGATACGGATTCAGATCGTAGATACGGTGATTTGGTGGAAAGGATAGAAATGAGGAAATATCTTCGTGAGTTGAATAAAAAGGAAAGAGCACTTTTGATATGGGAGATACTGGAACAAGTAATGGATAAATTCCTTCTTGACAATTATTCAGATGATTTAGACTTGGATATTCAGAACTCGTTGCATTCTGAAACTGCCGAGCCACCATCCGATTTGATCTTGCCACTGTTAAGGTACCAAAAGGAGTGGTTGGCTTGGTCATTAAAGCAAGAAAAATCAAAAATCAAAGGGGGTATTCTTGCTGATGAAATGGGAATGGGGAAGACTGTTCAAGCCATTGCACTTGTGCTTGCTCAACGTGAACTACAGAAAGCAAATAGTGATTCCAGTATATCGTCATCTTCATCCAGTACTTCCCAGAAACTCCCTATAGTAAAAGGAACTCTTGTTGTATGTCCTGTGGTTGGAGCAATGCAATGGTTTCGCGAGATTGAACGTTGCACCACTCAAGGAAGCAACAAAACTCTTGTTTATCACGGCGCCAACAGGGAGAAATGTATGTACAAACTGGTGGAATATGATTTTGTCATTACTACCTACTCCACTATCGAGGCTGACTATAGGCCAAAAAAGTCAAAGAAGAACAGTAAGAACTCAAAATCTCGGGTAGAAATGTCTGACCAGGAAACAACTTCAGTCAGTGTTGGTGAAGATGTGTCCAGGAGGAACTCAGTTCTGCATTCAGTGAAGTGGGATCGCATCATTTTGGATGAGGCAAGTCATACATTCACAGATTCATGCATTATGTTTTTTGTTTTCTTCAATTGGCATTTTCTATTTGTAGTACCTATGGTTTGAAAACATTCTTGGTTTCCCTTTACATGATGTTCATTTGCTGTTTATGCAATCTTTTTCTTATAAATACCAGTTCTTCTAGCGATCATGTTATTAGAGTTGTAATGTGGAGATTGGAATGGTGAACTTCTAATGAGCTACGGTGGTTATGAAGAAAACTATGCCGTTAACTTCTGAATAATGTGCTATCAGATATGGTGCTTATTAGAATGTGAAGAATATTATGGTGGTTACGAAAAAACCTATACAGATAGCTGCTGAATAATATAGTTGAGAACACCTAAATACCTCCATGATGTTTCAGCTCTTAAGAATTAGCAAATGTAAGAATGTCCTAAAGTTCTTTGCTTTTCTTTACTGCTCATCGTGTGGAATTTTATCTGTCCTAAAGTTCATTTTTTTTCTTAACTGCTCTCTGCTGCCATTGCTGGTAACACATGAACTCCTAAATTTTATCTGCAATTTCTTAACTGATTGAACTTCTATGGCATAGGCTCATTATATCAAATCTGTATGCTCCAACACCACAAAAGCGATTTTTGCGTTAGAATCTTCTTATAAGTGGGCCTTAACTGGTACACCCCTGCAAAACCGTATTGGAGAATTGTACTCATTTGTAAGTTATCTTCTGCAAGTTTAAAGACTTTTTTTTTTTACTTCTTATAGTTGTGAGGTTAATTAAATTTTTTACTTCTATACAGGTTCGTTTCTTACAAGTTATGCCTTATGCTTATTACTTTTGCATAATTTGTGATTGCACCAAACTTGATTTAAGGTAGACATAAAGTTTCTTTTTTAAATCCTTGCTCCTATCCCTGAGGGTGAAAGACGCAATGGCTCAAATGTATGTTACTTTATATTGTTATTCTTTTGCTTCTCAAACAATGTTACTTCTGAAATATCTTGTGCTGTCTGTTCTTTGATAAATTCTACAGCTCTGAGTGCCCAAAGTGCCCCCACATACGTGCTTTCCACTTTCTCTGGTGGCAGAGAGTAAGTTAATAATTAATGATATACATACTTTTGAGGCTTCATCTTATTGCTGACATATTAAAGGTGAACCATCTTCTTTTTCTAGTATATTGCAACACCTTTAAAGTCAATCGATAGCGAGGGTAGAGATGCGATGGTGTTGTTGAAGCACAAAATTCTGAAAAGCCTAATGCTAAGACGTACCAAAAATGAAAGAGCTGCTGATCTTGCACTTCCCACAAAGACTGTAAGTTCTGTCTTTCACTAGTGCGATGTGCTTCAATTCGATAGGAATCTTCTTACTGGTTACTTTTTTTTGGGTTCAGGTTACAATAAGGAAAGATTCTTTGGATGTCTGTGAATACGAATACTACAAGTCATTGTACAGTAGAAGCCGAGCACAGTTCGATAGGTATGCTATCTCTCTGATATTTTATTTTGGCTGTGTATCCTGTTTTTTTGCTTATGCATGGATTACTTGCATGGGATAGTTTCTAGGTTTTTAACTTAGGATCTTAGACGTCTTTTTCTTTGTTAAGATGAAGAAATTGAACTGGATGAATTGAGCTTTCAGCTACAGTGCACAGAGAATTGAAAAGGGGAAGAAGCATAAACTGTGTGAGCAAATGGAATGAATTCATCAACCCAAAATATCTCGGATGTCCTACATTTATACAAGGAAAGTTGAAGTCAATATTCTACAGCTGGCAACAGCTGGCAGCTAACCGACTACTTCCTCCACTAACAACTATCTAACAAACTTAACCGCCTCTAACTAACAAATGGAAAATATCTAACCTAAGCTAGATGTAATACAAAATAGATAATTAAGCTTTAATGTTAACCCCTAATCTCAATACCCCCCCCCCCTCAAGGTGGAGGTGAGGGACTCACAGCCAGCTTGCCAAGGAGAGAAGAGTGCTTGACCCCAGATAAAGACTTGGTAAAAATGTCAGCCAACTGAGCATGAGTGGAGATGTGATGTAGAGAGATCAACCCTTCAGTGAGCTTGTCGCAAACAAAATGGCAGTCGACCTCGATGTGTTTAGTACGCTCATGGAAGACAGGTTTCTTGGCAATGTGTAGTGCAACTTGACTGTCGCAGAACACAAGAATGGGTAAACTCACAGGTACTGTCAATTCTTCAAGCAATCTAGCAAGCCAAACAAGCTCACCAACAACTTTCCGGACTGATCTGTACTCTGCTTCAGCAGAAGAAAGAGAGATGGTAGACTGTTTCTTAGACTTCCGGCTGATGGGAGTATCACCAAGTAGGACTATGTAACCACTGACAGATTTTCTGGACTCAGGGCATGATGCCCAGTCAGAATCACAATAGGCAGAAACTCTGTAGTCTTGCTGTTTGGACATGAAGATACCCAAATTAGGATCAGTCTTGAGATATCTTAGTACATGGATAGCAGCCTTGAGATGAGAATCCCTTGGGTGTTGCATGTACTAGCTAAGGTGTTGCACACTGTATGCAATGTCAAGTCGAGTATTAGTTAGAAAATTGAGCTTCCCAACAAGCTTTCTGTTATATGTGGGATCAGGTAGTAATTGACCTTCATCAGCTCTCAACTTTATAGAGGAATCCAAGGGGGAAGAGACAGAAGAGTAGTGAGTGCAATCAAACTCTTTGATGAGATCCTCAGTAAACTTTCTTTGAGTGATCAAGACACCATCAGTCTTGTGGAGAACTTCCAGGCCTAAGAAATAATGAAGTTGTCCCAAATCTTTAATCCTAAAGGTCTCATGTAGAAAACTTTTCAGAGATTGAATTTCCTGCAATTGAGTGCATGTGATGATAACATCATCCACATAGACAGCAACAAAAACAACTAGGGAACCTTCCCTTTTATAGAACAAGGAATAATCAAGCATAGAATGTTGGTATCCCCTGGAACAAAGTGCTTCAGAAAGCTTCTCATACCATTGTCTACTTGCTTGTTTGAGGCCATAAAGGGACTTTCTTGATCTGCAAACCAAACCTGATTTGCCCACTACTAGACCTGGAGGCACCTGCATGTACACCTCTTCATGGAGATCTCCATGAAGGAAAGCATTATTAACATCTAACTGAAATATCCCCCAGCCTTTCTTAACAGCAATCCCAACTAGAGTCCTCATTGTTGTCATCTTAACAACTGGAGAAAAAGTCTCTGTATAATCCACATCTGCTTGTTGTGTGTATCCTTTGACAATAAGCCTTGCCTTAAATCTTTCAACACTCCCATCTGCCTTGTGCTTAATTTTGTACACCCACTTACAACCAATGGTTTTCTTCCCAGGGGGAAGTGGCACTAGATCCCAGGTGTGGTTAGTATAAAGGGCATCAAACTCTTGAGTCATTTCTGTTTGCCAAGCAGGGATTGAAGCTGCTTCACTGTAAGAACTGGGCTCACAATCTAGTGAAATATTCTTATACAAGTACTGACTAGCAGGGGCTAAGGCATTTAGAGAGGTAGGTTGTGAGTCTAGTAATGATGATGTGCTGGTGGTGTCATCTGATGGAACAGGATGAGAGGAAGGCACTGGAGGAAGCTTGTAAGAATAATCTTTGAGTTAATTTGGGACTTTGTGTGTTCTAGCAGGCCTAGTGGAAATGGTGGTAGGTGCAGGAGGTAGTGATGAAGTATTAGAGGTATCGTCGTGTGTGGATGTAACAAAGTTGGGAGAGGAATCAACTTGGGTATCATTGGGACTAGGTTCTGGTTCAGTGGTAGTGCATGGATGATCAGCAGTGGGTGGCCCCTCATGGTGATGCTCAAAGGAAGGAGTAGGAACTGAAGTAGAAATGGAACTAGAATGCAGTGTTGGAGGGGGAAAATCAGAAAAGGAAAACACATCATTATGAGACACAGGAGGAGAAGGAAAAGAACCAGACCTAACACACAAATCATTCAAGTTGATAGACATGGCAAAACGGAAAACAGTTTCATGAAACAACACATCCCTTGAAACATGTACTCTTTTTGTGAAAAGATTTAGTACTTTGTAGCCTTTTGTCCCATAAGGGTATCCCACAAAAACATGGGGTGAAGATCTAGGTTCAAACTTATCTTTATGGGTTTTTTAAGTTGTAGGACAGCATAGACAACCAAAGCTTCTAAGATGAGAGTAAGTAGGTCTCTTGTGATAGAGAAGTTCATTGGGGCATTGGTTGTGGACAGAAGAGGGGGGAAGTCTATTGATGATGTAGGTGGAGGTTAAGATGCATTCTCCCCAATATGGCATGGGAAGTTTGGACTGATATAGCAAAGCCCTTGGAGATTCAAGAAGGTATTTGTGCTTTCTTTCCACCACCCCATTCTGTTGGGGTGTGTAAGGGAAGGTTTTCTGACGTAGGATGCCTTTGGCTTGAAAGAAAAGAGAGGCTTCATGGCTTGTGAACTCTAGTCCATTATCAGTTCTGATTGTGTTAACAGTGGTTTTGAATTGGTTTTCTACCATTGCAACAAAAGCTTTAAGTATTTGCAGGGCATTGTTTTTGCAAGTTAGAAGGTGAGTCCAGGTACACCTACTAAAGTCATCTACTAAAGTGATGAAATATTTATACTTGTCATGAGTTGGGGTATGGTAAGGACTCCATAGGTCAACATGTAAAATTTCAAAAATGTGACTAGTGGTGGAGGTTTTCTGTGGAAAAGGCATTCTTCTTTGCCTTGCCATTGGAAATATAGGACATAGGAAAGGTTGTTTGGGTGCAAAAGTGACTAGAATGGATGAGATACTCCTCATTTTGACAAAAGGTACATGACCCAATCTATGGTGCCACAAAACATCCACACTTGTTTCAATAGGTAGAGATGCATTGAACACAGAACAATTTCTTTCATTGAAAGAGACAAAATTTCTTACATCAGGAATCATACAAGACTGTGCTTTATTTAACATACTAGAACTATGAAGTGCAAATGAACTAGATGCAGAATGATTATTGCTAAGCATACAAGGAGACACTGATGCACTAGATGCAGGAGAAGACACATTATTCACGGGAGAACTAGGTAGGACAGATGCACTAGATGCTGCATTGTTCTGAGAAGCATCATGAGGACTAGATCTCAAACAGTGAAAGTACAGACTATTCTTGGCTTCACCAATCTCCAGAGGCCTCTTCATTGAAGGGCCCTGTAGAAGAAGACAAGAATTTGGGACTAAGAACAACATCACCAATCCGTGTAACCTTCACTTTGTAACCATTTGGTAGGGATACTAAGAAGGGATAAGTCAGAGTTTTAATGTTGCTTAGTAGGTTTCTATTGTAGGTCATGTGGTTGGTTGCCCCAGAATCAAGGATCCACGAGTCAGCATTTGTTTTCGAAAACTCACTAAATTGGTTTCCAGATTCAACAGAAGTGGAACAAGCAACAATACCTGCAAAATTCACAGCTCCTCTATTCATAGTAGCATTCCCTGAATTGTCAGTTGAGTTTCCTGTGTTTCCCAGTCGCAGGTTCCCAAGGATGCTCACCAACTGATTATACTGCTCCTTGGTCAGTTGTTGCATCAATCTTCCCTGCTCACTCGGACCTGCTTCATCTGTCACATTGTTCATCATATCACTCCATACAGTTTGTGGGTATCCATGTAGCTTGAAACACTTATCCTTGGTGTGACCTGGTCTAGGGCAATGCTCACAAAATAATCGAGGTTTGTTCTTAACATAACCTCCTCTATAACCACTACTGCTAGCAGAGTAATCTCCCCTATAGTTACTGCTCCCTGCACCATTCACTTGCTGATTATAGTTTGTCCTGAAGCTCCCATTATTGTTCACATTCTGGTTGTAAGATGGAGTGTAATTGACTCTAGATTGTTACTGTTACTGCTGCTTCCTGGTCCATGTGCATTCAGGTATGTGTACTCAAGGACAAGCTGACTATTTGGTCGTACTTCCCTTTGTTTTGGATAAGAATCGAAAAAGCTTGTGTAATAGTAGGCAAGGGATTCATCATTAGAATACTTCCCCTCACCACAGTGTATACCTCATTTAGCCCCATTAAAAATTGAATCAACCGCCTATCTTGCTCTGCCTTGTACATGCCAGCTTTTGCACCGCAAGTGCACTCACAACTGCACTGACTATGTTCATTCAGCGTGCTAAGTTCTTCCCAAAGCTTCTTCATTTTAGTGTAGAAACGAGTAATATCTAGGGCTCCTTGGCTTAAGTCATTGATCTCTTGCTGCAACTGATACAATTTCGCACCATTAGTCTGGTCATACCTATCCTCCAGCTCCTGCCATAATTCTCTCGAACTGTTCACATATTGCAAACTATCACCTAGATCTTTGGAAAGAGAATTCAAAATCCACGAAGTGACTATATCATCACAGCGTAGCCATTGTTCATATGTAGCTGCGTCGATGTCTGGTTTATTACATTTACCAGTGATAAAGCCTACCTTATTCTTCACAAAAAGTGCCCTAAGTACACCTCTTCTCCAAAATCGATAACCAGTTCCGTCAAACACCGTCGGAACCAGCATAGATCCGGCACTCTCTGAAGGATGCATGTACAAAGGATTACTCGAATTGACGGTTTCTATTGTCTCCTTATCGCCGGCCATTCTTTGAAAACTTGATGTGCAAAAACGTGTGATATATTGAACAAAGGAGAAATACTGAATTCCTCAACAATTGCAAAAAAAAACTGGATCTCGATCTTCAACCGCCGTCGAGAAGTAAAAATTTTGAGAGAAAAAAAATGAGAAAAGAAACAGAGAATCAAATCAGGATCAACTAATTGGAATCCTATGCTCTGATACCATGTTAAGATGAAGAAATTGAACTGGGTGAATTGAGATTTCAGCTACAGTGCACAGAGAATTGAAAAGGGGAAGAAGCATAAACTGTGTGAGCAAATGGAATGAATTCATCAACCCAAAATATCTCGGATGTCCTACATTTATACAAGGGAAAGCTGAAGTCAATATTCTACAGCTGGCAGCTAACCGACTACTTCCTCCACTAACAACTATCTAACAAACTTAACCGCCTCTAACTAACAAATGGAAAATATCTAACCTAAGCTAGATGTAATACAAAATAGATAATTAAGCTTTAATGTTAACCCCTAATTTCAGTATTCTTCCCATAAAATTCTCAATCATTTGTGTCATTACCTTGCCAAAAAGTAAGAAGGGAGCAAGGATATTTTTATTTCTAACTGTATCCCCATTTTGTATTTTGGTGCAGATATGTCCAAGCTGGAACTCTGAGGAATAACTATCTTCACATTTTTGCTATGATCGCACGCCTACGGAAGGTACCAAGACAATGCTCTATAAATGCTTGACATGTGTGGAACCTTGAACATTCTTGATAATAGTAATTGATGCTTGCATTCATCTACTTGTTTTTTCTAATTGACTGTCTTTGTTGCTTCAATTTTATGTGTGTTTTCAGTGCTAAGTTTTCAAATCGATCTATCCATTTTTCATTGAATTCAATGTTGTTTAGTGCAAATAGTAGAAGCATATGATTATCCTTTTTTCCTGCAGGGTCATTTCATAGGCCAGATTAGGATAAGTCATCCAGAATCACTGGATAAAGTACTTGTGTGTGTGTATGTGGGGCCATGGGGGTGGGGGGGAGGGGGGATTATAAAATGGGGATTGAAGTCTCTCCAGATTAGAGCAAAGGCTTTTTCTTTTAACTTCTTCTCATCTTCCTTTCTTCGTACCAACTTCCTCCCATCATGGGGGCTGTTGTCCTCCGACTTTGGTTCTCTAGACCTGACCCTCATGATTTGGTCAACATGACCCTCCCAGATGACCAGATCCAATTTTATTTCTCGAAAATATTCATTTTCTGTTTCTTACAATACATTTCTTATGTGTGCATAGATATGAATGTCCTGCAAATTCTTTTATTTTTATCTTCTGTTTCATATCCCTTTTCTGCTGTAATAATAAACTTCTTCTTGGTGTAATTTCATCACTATAGTATTACATACTTATGTCTTGGACTGATAACTTGGATGGTTGGATGTGTATTTGAAAGATAATAATGGATAGTTGATACAATTTGGTCTAGGCGCTTATCAAAAGAAAGTTGGTTGTCAAAAATTTGGTCAAGGAAATTATGGGACCACAGGAATCAATCTGTCACTGGATCAAATATGTAAAATCGGTGTAAAGATTGGACTAATAGAAGACGTATTTGACGTGCATCCCAGCTTATCAGACGACTGCTAAAGTTTGTTAAACATAGTTGTTTGCCTAAATTATTTTCTCATGTCAAAGCTAATATTTTGTGCTAGTCTTTTTCTTTTGAACATAATTTTGAAGTGGCTGCTTTTAGTTTTCTTGTCCTTCTATTATATGAGCTCAAATACAGACACTGATTTTTCTTTGCTTTCTTCTGAACTTGCCTCTCGTAATTTGTCTTACTATGGGTCATCAGCCAAATTTGATCGTGGAAAATGTCTGACCAATGTCATTCTAAAATCGGCAGGCAGTTGATCATCCTTACCTTGTGATGTACTCTAGAACAGAATTGGCTAGTGGCAATAAAGAGGCTGGAGATGCTGAACAATCATGTGGCTTATGTCAGGATGCAGTGGAATATCCAGTAGTGAGTTTGCGCACCTCTACCCACATGATGTTGAACAATCATGTGGCTTATGTCATAGACTGAGATTTTAGACAGTCTTCTTTGAACTGTTCATCTCTTTTGATTGTTGCAGGTTACTTCTTGCAAGCACGTGTTTTGCAAGGCTTGTTTGACAGATTTTGCTGAAAGTATGGGGAAAATGTCATGCCCTTCATGTACCAAACCCCTCACATTTGACTTCACTGCAAATAATGATAAGGGAGATTCTACTTCTAAACCTACTGTCAAAGGGTTTAGGTCCTCAAGTATATTGAACAAAATTCAGCTTGCTGAATTCAAGACAAGCACTAAAATAGAAGCTTTGGTATGCAATTGCATTCTATACTATCATCATATTCTCCTCAGTTTGCTTTTCTTCTTTGCCTTCTGGTTTCTTTCCTTTTCATAAAGAGAGCAAGGCGTGTCATTCCACATCATATACAGGCACCAAGCAAATAATTGTTCCATCGAAATCACCAAAATGTTTTTTAAATTAGTTGTGTCCCACCCAGTGGAACCAGTGAGGCCTATGCATTAAGTATTCCCAATTCAAGTGTGGAAGTATTCCTTAACTCTTTGATTCTTCTACTTGTAAATCTACACTACCTCTACTTTATAGTGCGGAACTCCATTTTGAGTTTCAAAGTGAGGGAGTCTGCTAAATACATGCTTCATGCTCATATTTACTTTTATTGAATGTAGAGGGAAGAAATTTGGTCCATGGTTGAAAGAGACGGTTCTGCCAAAGGAATAGTTTTTAGCCAGTTCACATCGTTTTTGGATCTGATACAGCATGCTCTTAATGTAAGACATGATGGTACTTTCTCCCTTCCTACTTCCTTTCCTCTTTCCGGACTAACAAAAAAGAAGATTGTATTGTGTGTATTCAGGTTTCGGGCGTCAATTGTGTTCAATTAGTTGGATCCATGTCAATTGCTGCAAGAGATGCTGCAGTTAACACATTCACTGAGGATGCAGATTGCAGGATATTGCTTATGAGCTTGAAATCTGGAGGTGTTGCCCTAAATCTTACAGTTGCATCACATGTAAGGATCTATTTTCTTTCTCTGGGAACCGCTCTAAGTTCTTTAGGCTTGTGCATATCTAGTGTTGCATTCCTATTACTTTTCAGATTTCCTGTTATTTGGTTCATTTGATATACCAACTTCATTTCTCAAAGATACTATTATGACACTTGTATTTATCTGTTGAATAAGCACATGATACATGTCATATTAGGTGGCTCATCTCTTGATCTTTGCTAGGTTTTCTTAATGGATCCTTGGTGGAATCCTGCGGTGGAGCAGCAAGCCCAAGATAGAATCCATCGAATAGGGCAATATAAACCAGTCAAGTGTGTATTGCATTTCTTGTACTTTGGATGCCATTGAATGGAGCTTATTGTTTTCTTCTAATTTGCAGGATTGTGAGATTTGTGATTGAGAATACAATTGAAGAGAAAATCTTACAGCTGCAAGAAAAGAAGAAGCTACTTTTTGAAGGGCAAGTGTTTTTTTCTTACAGTCGCCTAGATATATATGTGATCTAACAAACATCTATATGTTTCCTTCGGTTGCAAAGGTCTCCAGAAGTTGTAGGAATCAAGTAATTTTCTATACATATTAAAACTGATAGTTGTATGAACACTTGAAGAAGTGCTGGAAGATTGTATTATATTATTGAAAGCAACAACTGAATAAATAGAATTACACAGCAGCTAAGGAGACTCCTAACTAATGACTAATAAGTTATCCTAACTAAATAATAAATCTGGAAAATAAATGTAAAGTGGACAGCTAACAGTCCTAAACAGACCGTGACAGTTCTGAGCAAGCTGCGTACAAATTGTAACACTCCAATACGCCCCCCTCAAGTTAGGCGATGGGTCACTAAGCCTAACTTGAATAAATTTCTCGCAAATGCAGGCTTGGCTAGCGCTTTCGTGAGAGTGTCAGCTATCTGGTCGGCACCATGAACATGTACAACACGAACCCTTTTGTTTTCAACATGGTGGCGGACAAAGTGGAAGTCTATTGCAGCATGCTTTACACGGCTATGGAGGACAGGATTCTTGCTCAAGAATGTGGTTCCAAGATTGTCGCAGTAAATAGTAGGCAACTGATGTACTGGAAAGTGCAGCTCGCTTAAGAGATTGGTGACCCACAAGGTTTCAGCAAGGGAATTAGCCACTGCCCTGTATTCAGATTCGGTGGAGGAGCGAGACACAGTATTTTGCTTCTTTGAGGACCAACTGATTGGGTTGCAACCAAGGAAAAGGATGTAACCGGATGTGGAGACTCTATCAGCAATGTCTCCACCCCAATCCGCATCAGAGTATACGTGCAGATTGTAGTCATCAATGGGGTTCACACGCAGGCCTAGTTGGATCGTACCACGAAGGTATCGGAGAACACGCTTCACAGCTTTCCAGTGAAGGTCCGATGGTGCTTGCATGAATTGAGACAACTTGTTGACTGCATAGGAGATGTCCGGTCTAGTAAAAGACAAGTACTGGAGTCTACCCAGGACTCGACGATAACGAGTGGCATCAGTCAGGTGAGTTCCATCAGAGAGTTTGAGCAACTCAGAGGCACTCATCGGCGTTTGGGCACTTTTACAGTCGGTCATCAACTCATCATTTAATATCTCATTCACATAGTTTGCTTGAGTGAGAATTATTCCTTCAGAGCTGCGTATCACCTCAACACCAAGAAAATAGTGAAGATCACCTAAATCTTTAATTGAGAATCGAGAAGCAAGAGAAGTGATAACCTGATTAACCATGATAGAGTTGCTTCCAGTGACAATAATGTCATCTACATAGACGAGGACAAGCAATGTGTCACCAAGACCTTGCCGGATAAGTAGCGAATTATCGGATTTAGTCTTAACAAAGCCCATGGAAGAGAGATGTCCTGTGAGGGCATTGTACCATGCTCGCGGGGCTTGTTTCAAGCCATAAATTGCCTTGCGCAACCGACAGATGTGAGTTGGCTTGTCATCACAGGCAAACCCCGGAGGTTGTGCCATGTACACCTCCTCATCCAATTCACCCTGGAGGAAAGCATTGTTGACGTCAAGTTGACGGAGCGACCAGTTATAGCGAAGTGCCACAGAGAGGATAATACGGATAGTGGTGGGCTTGACGACTGGGCTAAATGTCGCATGAAAATCAATGCCCGGCCTCTGAGTGAAGCCTTTTGCAACCAAGCGCGCTTTGTATCTGTCAACAGACCCATCTGCATTCCTTTTGATCCTGAAAAGCCACTTACATGATACAATATTTTTAGCCGGATCATGAGGAACAAGTTCCCAAGTACGGTTATTCATCAAAGCATCAAATTCTGATTTCATGGCTTTCCTCCACTCTGGGTGTTTCTGGGCTTGTTTGAAGGTGTTGGGTATGAGTGTCGGTTCTAGGTGAGCTAGGTAATCAAATATTTGTTTCGGTTTAGTGATGTTGTTTTGTGAGCGAGTGACTATACGGTTCAGAGGAGATGGTGCGTGTGGCGGTGATGGAGCTAGTTCATGGAGTGCTACTGGTGGTGCAGGGGCAGCAGGAAGGGGATGATCTACTGGAGGTACCGGGGCAGCAGGGAGGGGAGCCATGGGCGAGTTTTGGCGGTTCAACCTACGTTGATAAACTAGCAAAGGTTGTCTGGGATTTTTGGGTGTATAGGAGGAGGAAGATGGCAGATATATGGGGCGTTGGGGGTCTGGCGTAGGAGGAGAAGGGGACATACCTGTAGTTGGAGAGATCATATCTGCAGGAGCCGATGGAAGCACACCCGAACAAGGACTGCTGGTTGTCGTACATCTCTGGGAGGGGGAGAGGGAAATTTCTGTGTGGGAGGGGACTGCATCAGGTAAAAGGAGCGGTATATTTGAGGTTGGGGGCTGATTTGTAGAATCTGAAATGTTAGGAGTGGAATTGGGTAAGTCAGTAAGGGGAGTATTTGTCCATTGCAGAGGGGTGGAGTTACAGGAAATATGAGAAAATAAATTTTTGTATGGAAAGTTATTCTCAACAAAATTCACATCTCGAGATAAATAAATCTTTGAAGACATTGGATCAAAACACAGGTGACAATGGTGTGACAGTGAAAATCCGAGATAGACACATGGGGCAGATTTGGGTTCAAGTTTATTTTTGGAGTACGGTTTAAGCCAAGGATAGCAAAGGCACCCAAAAATCTTTAGGGAGTGATAATCAGGTGATTTTCCAAGTAGTTTTTGAAATGGGGATTGATTAGTTAAAAGTGGTGTGGGTAGACGGTTAATGAGATAGACGGCATGATGACAGGCGAAAGACCAAAATTGTGGTGGAAGGGATGCCTCATGTAAGAGAGTTCTTGCAGTTTCAATGATATGGCGATGACGACGCTCAGCAAGAGCAACTCTTTGGGGTATAAGGAGGGGTAGAAAGATGCTCAATGCCGTGGGTCGAGAGATATGGGTCAAGACTTTTATACTCTCCTCCACCATCAGTATATAGGGATAGAATTTTTGTGCCAAAATGTTTTTCCATTAGAGGGTGAAATTTTTGAATAACTCCTTAACTTCACTTTTATGTTTTAATGTGTAAAGCCAAGTGTATCGTGTATATTGATCAACAAAGATGCAATAATATAACTTTTTATCTAGAGATAGAACTGGGGAGGGCCCCCACAAATCACTAAAAATAATTTGAAGCGGTTTAGAGCTACACAAAGATAATTGGGTGAAAGGATGTCGATGGAATTTATTAGATAAGCAAGAATTACAATGAAAAAGTTTTTCTCGCTCATGAAACGGTAGCGAGAATTTATTTAAAACAAACTTAAGAACTCTAGAGTGAGGATGACCAAGACGTTGATGCCAAGTAGTGAGAGTAGTGGATGTGGCGGTCATGTGAGCTTGGGGATGTGAGACAGGCCACTCATACAGTCCATTGTTGGTCCGGCCGTGCACCAATGGTTCCCGCGTTTTCAGATCCTTCACAACAAAGTCAAAAGGAAAAAATTCAATCGACTTTAGATTATCTTGGCAAAATTTAGAAACAGAGAGAAGCTTGCGTTTAATGGATGGGGCACACAAAGTGTGGGTTAGCTTAAAAACATTATTTGATGCATTTAATTGAGTAGAACCAGTGTGAGAAATGGGAATTTTGTTACCATCACCCATGGAGACATCCTCGTTACCGTGGTATGGTTGTAGGTTGTGCGGCTCCGTTGTGATGTGATGGGTGGCTCCGGAATCGACTATCCAAGGGTTGGTAGTGGCACTGAATCCAGCGGCATAGTTGGCTTTGGCTTCAAAGTGATTATGTGACTTTGAGCGGCAAATATTTGCGGTGTGGCCAATCCTATTGCAAAGTTGGCAGCGAACTACAGTAGTTGGGTTCATGTTTGACTGCCACTGAGGTTGAGTGTTGGGGCGAGTATTCTGGCGCCATTGCTGGGAATTATTGTTTTGCCTACGATTGTTGCGAATATTTGAATTGGGTTTGGTGGGAGTGGCAACTGCAGCAGTTATGGGAGTGGGCAGTTTCTTAGCATCCTCGTGGCGAAGAAGGAGTTCATGGTCCAATAACTTTTCAAACAATTCTTCATAGGTGACAGTCGTGTCACGTGCACGAATGGCAGCAGAGATCTCACGAAACTCAGGGCCTAGACCACTGAGTATTTTGACGATGAGTTCAGGGTTAGACATTGGTGCACCAGCAGTGGCTAACTCATCTGAAAGAGACCGAATAGTCTGAAGATATTCGGTTATGGAGCGAGAGTCCTTAGTGACGCGGCCAAGTTGATCACGCAGGCTGAAGACTCGGGTTTGGGATCTGTTTGTATAAGTGGTATGCAGAGCGTCCCAAGCCGCTTTAGACGAGTTGGCTGCAGCAACAGTGGAGGCAATGATGGGTTCAACAGAGGCCATAAGGGCATTCTGAATGAGTTGGTCCTGGCGGAACCAGGGTAAAAAAGCAGGATTAGGGGATATGTTTGCGCCAAGGGTGACAGTGCGACTGGGAGCCGGAGTGGTCCCATCAAGATGGCCAAAGAGATTGTAGCCATACATGAGCATGGAAAATTGAGCTTTCCAGGTGGCGAAGTTATGACCACCACTGAGTTTGATGGGTAATTGTGAAGCAGGATTGAACTGAATGATGATGTTGGTACCAGTTGTGTTGTCAGCATTGACAACTCGGAAATTGTTTCCGTTGGTGCCCATCGTGTATTTGAAAGAAGGTATATTCTGATTTTTGAAAAAAAAAAAAAAAAGTTTTGGATCTTACTCGTTAGAGTTGTGTTGGCTGTGATACCATATGAACACTTGAAGAAGTGCTGGAAGATTGTATTATATTATTGAAAGCAACAACTGAATAAATAGAATTACACAGCAGCTAAGGAGACTCCTAACTAATGACTAATAAGGTATCCTAACTAAATAATAAATCTGGAAAATAAATGTAAAGTGGACAGCTAACAGTCCTAAACAGACCGTGACAGTTCTGAGCAAGCTGCGTACAAATTGTAACACTCCAATAAGTTGAGGCAAGTTGGATATAGTGTGAGAGGCTGATAGATAGCTCAGAAAGCCTGTTAATGTTTTCTCAATTCAAACAATTCTCAGAGATGAAGCATTTTCATGATTCTTCCTTCTGGTTACTTTCCTTCTTTGCTCCCACCCTCCCTTGCTCCGCTCTTTCTGTAGAAATTATTTTCATATAACTGGTTCTTTTTCCTTTAACATACTGAATTTCCAAGTTTCCAATTGCAGGACACTCGATGGATCTTCAGAAGCCTTAGGAAAGCTAACAGCGGACAACTTGGAATCCCTGTTTTATCATCACGTTTGATATGTTCTATTTCTTTGGTTTGAAAAACTAACTGACATATGCTTTGGTTAGCTTCTAGCAAAAATTATGTATAAAGGGTTCTGACATTTGACCTTTTGCTGTACGGATTTTGATCTGTCCTAAGAGTGTTTCTGTTGCTTCTGAATCACAGTTAATAAGAATCACCTTCAACAGTCATTAGCTTCATCAAATTTGTTCTTATTGTTTACTTCAGATCTTCAGTGCATGATAAAAAATGCATCAGAATTCATACTCTCAAGGCAAAGTAATGGAAATGTGCATCTGTACAAAGAAAAAGGCTCTATTCGAATTTCATCTGTACATAAAAAGACTGAGAAGAATAGAAACATGTTCTACCCCAAATTATGATTTGTTGAAGTACAAAAAGAAGGAACAGCTAGAGTCCATAGAGAACCTAGCAAAAACATTGGCACGAAGCTCATAAGCAGAACCAGAATTCTATTCGAATTTCATCATTAGAGTAGTAAATTTATCTTGTAGCCTCAAATCTTTTGTTCATGAACTAGGGAACAGAAAAGACTTAGAATTAAAATATGATACATGTACTAGAATAGGTACATGTTAGAAGAATAATTTAAATACCAAGGTATGAGAATCCAAAATGCAAGTTAAGTTGGTGAAAGAAAATATACCCCACTTCTCTTCAAAGAGAAATTATCGATTATGTAAGGCAAGTTGAGCGGAACAAAGAAGAATCGTTGCCTCACTTGTCTTGACGAAAATAATTTGAGTGATTTAGGGTGATCCTCCTCCCCCGATATTCCAACAAGAAGAAACAAAAAGAAAGTCCATCTTTGATTTGGGAAGTGTGTGAAGAAGCAAATGATGTGTGCCTTCTTGAAAATTGTTCAGATGATTTAGTACTCTTACATATTCAGAATGTGTTGGTGCCTGAAACTGCCGAGCTACCATCAAATTTGTTCTTTCCACTGTTGAGGTACCAAAAGGAATGGTTGGGTTGGTCATTTATTGAAGCAAGAAGAATCTATAATCAAAAGGGGTATTCTTGCTGATGAAATGGGAATGGGGAAGACTATTCAAGCCATCACATTTGTGCTTGCTAAACGCAAAGTACATAAGTAACTAGTGACTCCAGTATTTCCAAGAAACTCCCAGTAGTAAAAGGAACTCTTGTTGTATCTACTGTGGTTAGAGCAATGCGATGGTTTCGCGAGATTGAACGTTGCACCACTAAAGAAAGCAAAAAAACTTTTGTTTTTCATGGCGCCAACAGGCAGAAACTTAAGTACAAACTGGAGGAATATGATTTTGTCATTACTATGTACAATACTATCGAGGCTGACTATAGGCCCAAATAGTCAAAAAGGCACAGCAAGAACTCAAAACCTCGGGTAGAAATGTTGAACCAGAAAATAGATTCTTCAGAAAAATTGACTGACGATGGGTCTATTGATAATTCAGCCATGTTGGTGAAGTTGTGTCCAGGAGGAAGTCAGTTTTGCACTCAGTGAAGTGGGATCACATCATTTTGGATGAGGCAAGTCATACATTCACAGATTCATGCATTATGTGGTTGTTTTCTTCAATTAGTTTCCCTGTATATGGTGTTCATTTGTTGTTCATTAGCTAGCTTTTGAAATTGAGTTAGACCCAAGAGTCATATCTTACAAAGCTAGAGTTGAAAACGTGTAGATTGGTGTGGTGAATTCTTAATGAGCTATGGTGGTTATGAAGAAACCTACACAACTAGCTGCTGAGTAATGAAGCTATGGTGGTTCACATTCTTATTATTCACCAGCAGTTAGTTGTGTAGGTTTCTCCATAGCCACCATAGCTCATTAAGAATTCACATCACCAATCTCCACGTTCTCAACTCTAGCTTTGTAAAATATGGCACTTAGGTCTAAATCAATTCCAAAAGCTAGCTCATGAACAGAAAATGAACACCCTATACATGGAAACCAAATGAAGAAAACAACATAATGCAAGAATCTGTGAATGTATGACTTGCCTCATCAAAAATCATGCGATCCCACTTCACTGAGTGCAAAATTGACGTCCTCCTGGACACTACTTCACCAACACTATTTGAATTATTAACAGAACCATTGTCACTCAATTTTTCTGAAGAATCTGTTTTCTAGTCCAACATTTCTACCCGAGGTTTTGAGTTCTTATTGTGCTTCTTTGACTGTTTGGGCCTATAGCCAGCCTCGATAGTGGAGTATGCATAATGACAAAATCATATTCCTCTAATTTGTGCTTAAGTTTCTACCTGTTGGCGCCATGATAACCAAGTGTTTTGTTGCTTCCTTTAGTGGTGCAACGTTCAATCCTGCGAAACCATTGCATTGATCCAACCACATAGATACAACAAGAGTTCCTTTTACTACTGGGAGTTTCTCGGAAGTACTAGAATCACTGGTTACTTTATGTACTTCGCCTTTAGCAAGCACAACTGTGATGGCTTGAACAGTCTTCCCCGTTCCCATTTCATCAGCAAGAATACCCCTTTTTATTATAGATTCTTATTGCTTCAATATATGACCAACCCAACCACTCCTTTTGGTACCTCAACAGTGGAAAGACCAAATCTGATGGTGGCTCAGCAGTTTCAGGCACCAACACTTTCTGAATATGTAAGTCTAAATCATCTGAATTATTTTCAAGAAGGCACGAACCATTTTCTTCTCCACACACTTCCCAAATCAAAGCTGGCCTTTCCTTTTGTTTCTTCTTGTTGGAAAATCGGGGAGGAGGATCACTCTAAATCACTCGAATTATTTTCTTCAAGACAAATGAGACAACGATTCTTCTTTGTTCCACTCCACTTGCCTTACATAATCGATAATTTCTCTTTGAAGGGAAGTGGGGAATATTTTCTTCCACCAACTTAACTTACATTTTGGATTTGCGCACCTAGGTATTTATAGGATTCTTCTAACATGTACCTATTCTTGTACATGTATCATAATTTAATTCTATGTCTTTCCTATTTCCTAGTTCATGAACAAAAACATACATGCATCTTAACATTTATTTCCTAATACATGAACTAGGTAAATTCATTTATGATAATTTGTACGAGTCCACCACGTTTCTGGGAACCAGGTTACTTACCAGTTTCTACCGCTAATAACAGAAAGTAAAGAAGACAGAATGTTTACGTGGAAACCTCCTTGCTCAAGGGAGTAAAACCACAACCTACCCCAGTAGCATTTTTCAACTCTTCTGCTAAAACACTAAGCAACTTTCAGATTACAACTTCTTACAACCTAGGAATTAAAGTCTTAATCCATCACTCTTACGATAACTCTATTGCAAGCGCTCTTTACAATAACTCTATTGCAAAGACAACCACGGCTCACTCTAGCCCACAACACAAATCGAACAAGATAAGAGAAAAACAAAAAGACCTACACAAGCTTCTCAAAAGAGGAGTAGGTTTACAATGTTAGGAGCAAAAATAAAAGAATCAACTACCTAAAAGTGTAGACATATTAAGCTCAAGCTAACTGGTTCATTGGTTGTTGGAGCTTTGCCTTGAAGGGATCACTTGGCGGCTTTGCAGAGAGAGTAAACATTATTTTGATTTTGCAAAACTAGGTTTTACTTCTTGTCATATCCCTTTTATATTGGAGAAGTTAGAGAAGCAAAAACCTTAAACAATTGTCATTGGATGAGACAAAAGGACGGCAGCAATCCTGTTGTGGTGCTGTTGCACTGTCGCATTGGCAGTACTTTTTACAGCTGTAATGATTGACTTGAGCAAGCGGTGACCTGAAGTGTATCTAGTTCCACATCAAGTTTGTCAATCATCAAAACAAACAGTCAATGCTTCATCAATTTATCACAAAAGACTTTTTCTATTCCGAACACAAGGTTCATTACACCTCATGTTTATTTTATGCATCTCAAACTTCACATACAGATGGCTGCTACCATCTGAAGCTATAGTATTTTGGTCTTTCTTCAACGAACAGATAACTAAAAAGTCATCATCTATATAGGTGTTTACCTTTCTCCATAAGGAATTTGACACCAATAAATTAAAAAGGACAAAAAGATGCATTGCATACCAATAGGAATTCTTCATCACTACGGCTTGCATGCATATTGCCTTTGTACTCTGTATAATAAGGCGACGCAGAATGTAGTAATGCCAAACTTTCAAGAAATTCAAGAAATCAGGGGCCTTTGGGAATTTCAGAGTTCTCAATGGTATTCAAATTTACATAGTCATTATGTTTCATTTTGGGGCATTTCAAAATGTTGAACATCATCCAATTTCACACAATCTTTCAAGAAAATCAAGAAATGAGGGGAACTTGGAGAAACAAATGAAAAAAACAAGAAAAATAAAGAAGAGAACTGCTAATGAGAATGGCAAAACAGAAGGACATAAAGTTCAACTACATCAACACAATCCAAGAAGAATTAATGTCAAGAGATGTTTGAGAGGTTGGAAGAAGAAGACAGGTGAAGAATCAGATTTTTATCGGGCTACATCTCTTTGAAGATTTAACAATTTCAAAGAAATATGGGTCTGACACTACAATCTTGCTTATTTTAATTCTTCATTACATAAATATTGTCATCTGTAATATCATCATAGAGTGTGTTATAAACTTTGTGATGATCATAAAATATTTAGTTCTTTCTTCTTCTTATTTTTTACATGCATGTTAATTAGTAGAGGTTTTTTTTACACCTTACTAGGATTATAAGGTAAGGCTTAGCCCCTCCTTGCTTGTACTTTTTCTTTTGAGTTTCGAAATTTATTTATTTTTATTTATTTTATTATTATTATTATTATTATTATTATTATTATTATTATTATTATTATTATTATTATTATTATTATAATATATAAAAAATGCCCTAGGCACCTCGCCTAGTGGATTTGCTTAAAAAAGAACTATTTGGAAGGAAACTGGGAAGTGAGTAGGAAGGACTATTTATACAAAGAATTGAAAACACCACTTGTTTTTTAGCCCTTTGCTTGTTTTCTTTTCTATCTTTTTTTTGGAGTGACATATATCAAAATATCTAAATATATAAAATTATAGAAATTTTTGTAGTCCATAAGGAAAGGCAAGGGCAATCACATTCGTGCATTTTCTAGAAAAAAAAGATTTTATTTGTTTACATAATCAGTTGAAGTTCATATAGCTAATTCCAATTTGTTTGACACTAAGAGCCTGTCTGGCCAAGCTGTTTGAAGGCTAAAAGTACTTTTAAAAAAGAAATTAAAGTGTTTGGCCTATTAGTAAAACTGCTTTTAAATAGAAGCAGAAGCAATTTATCAGCAGTTGGGAAGAAGCTAAAAATTTATGCTTCCAACTCCATATTGTTGTTTAGTTATACACTCGACAAGCTCTTGTAATCCAATCTGCTTAAGTCTATCAGCAGAAGCTTTCAGTATTTTCTGAATATTGATCTGAGGCAACTTTCCTTGTGTGTCTCCTTTGTTCCCTGAACACTTTCCATTGACTTGTTGTCCTTCTCCTTCAAGAATCACATTAGGGGGTATTGTGATTATGCTCATTAATTTAGTCTGTTTTCTTGACAGGGTTGTAACATCCTCCTACCTCACTGTTACTAAGTTGACCACTTCACATTGTATTTAAATATCTACATCTTTGAGAGTTGTTCTGCTCAGGCTTCTTGAGTTCCCCACGTTCATTTTTCCTGCATGTTGATGGGCTTTGTTTGTTCTGTTTTCTTCCTGGTTTCTATCCCATCTTGTTTGTTTTAAGCTATGTTGAAGTTGTGCATCTTGAACTAGATGTGTCCATGTAATATTTGTTTCGTAATGTGTTTCCATTTTCTCTGCTTCTTCCTGTACCTGAAGTTGGTTGAACCTGTTATTAGCCTTCACCCCTTCGTTGGTTGGGCCAGGTTGGTTCCCCTCATTCCTTAAATCTTTGTTGTTGTTTCCTCCTCTTCCCTTTTCCCTTTCTATTTGGTTCCATGCTCCTTCATTTGTTGTTCCATTACCTTCTGCCTTTTGACTGTGGTTCTTGATATGGCTTGTTCCATTGCATGCTAAAGGTTGTTGCCTAGTAGCTTTATCATAGGTATTGTTGTCATTCATGTGGTGTCTCTTCCCATCGTTCTGATGGTTGGGGTTGTACTTTTCACCAGCTTGTCCTTGGTCCTCTCTAGGTTTCCTGGGGTCTAGGAAGCTAGGATGAATCACTCTGCAATTAGCCTCACAGTGTCCTTGAATTTTGCAGCTAAAATAGAATAGAGGAATAGTACCATATTCAACTTTCTGGACAAATGTTTCCAAATCTCCTTGAACATTCCTCACCTCCACAGAGACTTCGTGAATCAGAGATTTTGTCAGGTTTATTTCCACTCTCATCTTGGCAATAGTTGGTCTCATTTTGGAGGTTGTGGCTTTGTCCAACACAATGGGATTGCCGATAGGTCCTACAATTCTGCATAAGGCCTTCCATTCATTGAAATGCCATGGAAGATTTGGCAAGTTTATCCACACAGGGGCAAGCATAGTATCCTCCTCAGGTTTAAATCTAGGAGTCCATTTTGGATTTTCAAACTATTGTCTCGCAAGAAATGTAAGAAATTCTTCGAATAGATGGTATTAAAATCCTCCTTATTCTCTACATCTGTGTATACATGCTTAAGATTCCACGCCCCAATTTTAATGGTCCCCTTAAGCTGGACAATTTTCACAAATTCGGATCTAATTATCTCAATTGGGGGTCGGATCTTGGCGAATTTGCCTACAATTGTCCATTTGCAGGTGTCCACTAACATATCATGTTCTTCCTTAGTAAAGACAACTACTGGCTTATAATCGAATATCTCGTGTTGTCGAGGGGAAAATTTGATCCTTCATTTGTTGGTTGAGTGAGTTTTAGAGCTTAGGGCACTCACATATGTTGGTATCTCATCTTCCATGTTCGTATCTTTCTGTGGATGTCCTCTTGAGGCATTTGAGCTTTCCGAAATTCTTCTTTGGTCGGGGGATCAGGGGTTTCTAGAAGAGGGGGGCCAAAGAGGTTGATCATGAGGCTATTGGAGAGAGAAGGGGGCGGGGGGGGAGGGCAGCTAGTATCGAGGGTGATGGTGATTAGATTTTCTAGCCGTTTCCGGCAAAAAAACTAGCTGTTGAAGCGGAGAAGTCTAAGTTGTACAGAGAAAATCTTTTGCATTTAATTTGTGATGTTAATCTCACCAACCAGCTCATTCACTTGATTAAATATGCATACATATTTATATGCGAATCCAATAACTAAAACGAGAATCTAGCTATAAATTTCAAATCCTAACTCCGCCTTTGACCAAAACCTTTGCCGGAAGTTTATATACTTATGGGAAGTAAGAAAAATATATATCATCACATTTGTCCACTTCATCATTCACATGCTTGTCAATCCCTTTTTGTGGACTTCTATTTTTTTTCCTTAGTTACTCTGGCTTGGTAATTTGTTAACTCCCCAAATTGGTCTTCCATCATGGTCACACTCGTTATACTTTGCCTTTTTAGTTGGAACTATAAAAGCTAACATTCTTTCTTCAATTACGTGAAATAATAATTTATACTTAGAAAATATATGATCAAAGTTTCCCTTTGAATTTTACCTTCGTCCACCCAAAGGAAAGTTTGGTAAATTTAATTTTAGGGTACTACTTTAACAAGAATTGTAAGCAATAAGGTTATATAAATATTTTAATGAAAGAAAAAAATCTTAAATATATCAATTGGATGATTATATAAATAACTACTTGTAATTCCATTCGACATAAACGCTTGGTCCAATATTTAAATTATTTGTGATCCCTTCATTTGTTGTTAATCTGATTGAATCTTTCAAGATTTTTATTTCCCCAAAATATACTTTTACTAGGTAAATAGTGCCTTCATTCAGTAATATTTGTTTACCTTTTAGATTTTGTACGCCAATGGAACTTATTTGTTTTTATTCAAATTTATATTCATTCATACGTCCATTATGAAAGTTAAACCAGTGAATTATAAAATAATACTTTTATAAAGTTAATCAAAGTAAAATAGATGGACTAAATAACATATATCCAAGCAAAATAACTCTATAAATTGAATAGATGATAAATATAAATATATATTTTCAGTTAGCTCCAACACTTTCTATATTACCAAGTCCATAAAAGCATGTTATAATTCATCCCTAAATCAGCAACCTTCGCATTGTTTTATAATTTACCCTTTTGCATTCAGGATGTGTTACAATTTGGGATTTCAGGAGAAACAAAGAAACACCAACTTGAGATATTAAAATTTCTACAAATCACATAATTATTGTAGAAGGGAAAAGTTTGAAACTACAAAAAGCACATGTATTGAAGTTAAAAATATATCAAATAAATGAACAGTTATAGGAATAGAGAATAAATATTGATTAATTGTATGTAGAAACTTAGATTTTCTAAACTAATAAGGTAAATGCAATCTCTTAACATTGAACCCAGAGAATGGCATTGATAAGACACATATTTTCCATACTTATTCAAGGAGGAGGAAGTGAAGGAAGACAGCAGAAGATAATGATCTGCATCTTCTCAAATTCCTGTAGCTTTCACACATGGAGGATTGAGCAGTTTCTTACCGTTATTAGGAGCTATCTGTTGGCAGTTCCTTATGGTTACTAGAAGTTATTAATCTTTATCCTAAACAGTTATGAAGTAGTTTAGTTAACTATTATATAATAATAGATCCAGTAAATGTGTGGGCATGTTGTAATATCTTTTAAATGCAGAAAGAGTATTCTCGAGATACTAAATACTTGTCTCTCTTTGTATTTTTCATCTCTTTTATCCATTATTAAACCTCTGTTTCTATCATTGGTATCAGAGCAGTAAGATCTGTCATGGTTAACACACGAACCAATGCTTCCCACAGCGAACCTATCATGTCAACTCCTGATCAGATCGGCCAACAATTAACCACTGTAGCAGCAAAATTGGGAGCCATAGATGCTTTGGCTGCTGATGTGGCTGCATTAAAAGCACAAAACAGTCAAAATCAGCAAGGAAAATCTAAAGTATTACTGAAAGAGGGCGAGATCGATAGCACTTGGAGGCATCCAGAAACTTACAGGCGTTCACACACAAAAATGGAATTTCCAAAGTATGAGGGAGGAGATCCTAGAGGTTGAATTCTGAAAGCAGAGAAGTATTTCCAAAATTATCAAACACCTGATGATTGCAAGGTTGATGTGGCTTCAATGTCTTTGGAAGGAGATGCATTGGATCTTTTTGCTTGGATCAACAGTGAAAGAACCATTTATTACTGGGATGAGTTGGTGAAAGTAATGCAAGAAACTTATGGACCCGCTGAGTTTCAAAATCCAGATGAACATTTGTGTGGTATCCAACAGACTAGATCGGTGTTCGAGTATAGGCAAGAATTTGCAAAACGGGCAGCGCATGTGCAAAATTGGCCAAAACATTGTTTGCTTGGAGTTTTCCTTAGTGGGCTTAAAGAAGACCGTCACGTGGACATTAGGATTCACAAGCCTCGATCTGTGTATAAGGCAATGAGTTTAGCTTTAGAATATGAAGGAAAACAGGGATCAAATTTGTCCAGTAAGGTACCCGCTTGGCCTTCTGTATCACGACCTTTATCAATTGGGAGTTCCTCTCCTACAGCTCGAGAATCCTTTAATTTTTATTTTTTTTTGAACATGGTAAATTTGAGAATCTTTTAATTTTCAATCATCCTGCCAACCAGTTACATGCTTTTTTCAACAGCCTTTGCTTCCAAATATTCGCCCACTGAATTCTGAACAACAAATTCGCCGAGAGAAAGGCCTATGCTATCATTGTGGAGACAAGTTTGCCCCTGATCATCACTGCAAACCTGAGACTTTTGCACATTTGGAGTTAATGCAAGAGCAGAACGATGTGCAAAGTGTTGAAGATAACCATAATGAAGATATACCCACTACTAATTTGGCAGAAATCTTATTTCATGCGCTTTTGGGCAAAGAATCTGCTTCGACTTTGTAACCTTCAAGGCACTCTTTGCGGCCGTAAAGTGCTGATGTTGGTGGACAGTGGTTTGACGCATAGTTTTATTGCAGAAGAAATTGTCATAGAACATGGGTTGGCAATCCAATATATCCCTACCTTTGGTATCCAGATAGGCAATTATGAAATAATTAAATGCAACAGAGTTTGTCAGGACCTGTCGGTAGAGGTTTCTAACTTGGTCATAAAGCACGATTTCTTCCCTTTTTCCTTTGGTGAAGCAGACATGGTCTTGGGTATACAATGTCTAGCATCGCTGAACACAATACAAGCCAATTGGAACGAAAAGTTTCTGATCTTCCAATTGAATGGGAAAACTTAAAAATTCCAAGGTGTTCCTCAGAAAACACACACAACAGCTTCTTTCCAATTAGCCCTTTCTTCTGACTTGCCTTCTCAGCCATCAGAACTACCATAAAGTGCTGAAGGCGAACTCACTATTTCACCTGAACAAGTTTTGGCTCATCGTTGGGGACCCCTAACCGCTAATCGGCAACTTGAGTTATTGATTCAATGGGTTGGTCGACCTCTCGAAGAAGCTAGTTGGAAAAATTATGATCTTTTAGCTGCATGGTTTCCTGAATTTCGCCTTGAGGACAAGTCATCTTTCCAGGAGGGGTATACTATAAGACACGTATTTTCCATACTTATTCAAGGAGGAAGAAGTGAAGGAAGACAACAGAAGATAATGATCTGCATCTTCTCAAATTCCTGGAGCTTTCACACATGGAGGATTGAGCAGTTTCTTACTGTTATTGGGAGTTATCTGTTGGCAGTTCCTTATGGTTACTAGAAGCTATTAGTCTTTATCCTAAATAGTTATGAAGTAGTTATAGTTAACTATTATATAATAATAGATCCAGTAAATGTGTAGGCATGTTGTAATATCTTTTAAATGCTGAAAGATTATCCTGGAGATACAAGATACTTGTCTCTCTTTGTATTTTTCATCTCTTTTATCCATTATTAAACCTCTGTTTCTATCAGGCATACATGCCCATCACAAAGAAATAATCACCTCAAAGAGTTGTCCTCATGCATGGATCTCAAGCAGAATGAATCAGTTTGATCAACTTGTATACCTGACAATGTCAATCTCCAACAAAAATCTAACCAATAGGAAAAACCTGACAGAAACTCTCAAGAAGTTGGGTATACTGATTTTCTGTTAGACACAAAAAAAATCTAGCATACCTGTTTCTAATGGATTCCGCAAGGTCAGCCTAAGAAGATCCATACATCCTGCATAAAGACAAGATAAGACAAGGTTGCATGGTTGATTCAGTCATTAAAACATATGTAACAAAGAAATAGGATGAAATGAGTCCATGGACAAACCTACGCCAAAGTCCAAACTACCACACAAATATAATCATATGTAAATCTACTGAACTGCATGCCAGATAGGGGTGGGTATAAATCACCGAAAACCAAATTATCAAGCCAAATTGAGAATTTTGGTAATTCAGATTTGGCAGTATATTTATTCGAGACAGTCATCTGTTTTCCTCCTTTTCTTTAACTATATAGTCCAGTTAGACTTCTGTAACTTAAACCATATCCATCCCAAATGTTAATTATTGTCTATCTTATACTCAAATTTCTCACTCTGATGGCACTCCTTTATACAGTTGATGTGCCAGATAATTTATTAGAGCTGATGCTGCCATATGAATATAGCGTAGGTAAAGGATATAATGCATCATCTATTCCATTTAAAAATCAACGTCTATACAAGGCTACACAGAGTAGTCTAAGGAGTATGGCAACATAAGAAATAAAGTTGCCTAAGTATTTGCTAAACATCACATATCCTGAAGAGCGATTCTCAGCATTGGCAATAGCTTTCAGCCCTAGTCATGAACACAGTGCCAAGAATCCTAATGCTATTTACACGTAAGAGCTTAGTGCTTTCAAGCACCAATAATTCACGATATTCATATAGATGATAGCTGGCATTTGCATTTATTATAATACACCTCAAATAATATAAGCTTTCTTGTGCAGAGAAGAACTGCAAAGGAGCTGCACAAGTGGATCAAAATCATGCTTGACGTATACAACCTGAACAAAGAAGTAACTGAAAGAATGTACTCACTGTTTTTCGTCTATTTTGTTAATTTGACTTTGAGTACTGCATAAATTTGTTCTATTTGGTCTGTTTATGAAAAAGACCTGCATTACAGTGATTTGTACTATTTGTTGAAGTCATTTATATCTTGCTAATCATCTACTTCTACAAAGGTCTTGATAAATTATGAAAATATCTTGTCAAAACATTCTTCCTCAATACGTAATTATTGGCTTACCGCACCGAGTTTGATTTATGGTACCGGACCGAACTTTAAAGCTCCATTTTTGTTATCTACTTTTAATTATCGATTATCGAATTACCTAAAATACCAAACCAAATACTGAACGCCCACCTCTAATGTTGGAACAACTTCAATCGTGAAACTTTACAAATGTCACTCGACATATCTTTTATGATCCAAGTGACTCAATTTAAACATATCTTTTATGATCTAAACTACGGCACAAAAAGACACGAGTACTCCAACCTTTTTTATTTGCGAAATTTTAAAATACTACTACTAAATAATTCATTAGGAACCAAGATTCAGCATTATAGAGCACGAGGGAAAAAATGAATTTGCTAACAACAAAATCAAACTAAACATACTGGTGAATAAAGATCAATTGGTCTGATTTTGTATGACGCCTATGAGAATTATCGGAGTTGAATTTTCATGTACCAAAAAACCGTAGTACATCAAAATATTTGAAGTGCAAAAAATACAGTGCTTAATTTTTTGTGCATGAAGCTTACTGTTTAGTAATAAATGTACTAAAAGCAAAAACAGGGAAATCAGTGGTTGAAAAATGACGTTCTGCATACCTTTGCCAATTGTGAATATGATTCTGGGTAAATTAACTGACGACATACAAATTCATTAGCAGACCCTACAAAAGGAGACAACGACAGGTGAATACAGAGCAATTGGTCTGGTTTAGGGTGTCGAGGATGAGAATTGATTGAGTCGAATAAAGATGTAGCAATTTTGCAAAAATATTAGTACTTCCGAATCTTCTAAGCATAATACACAGGAATTCTGGATGCGTAGTCTTACCTTTTGCCGAGAATGGGCAAGTCTATTCCGGTTTGTAAATTGACCAAAGTAATTAACACACCCTACAGCGATGGTTGATATGATTTTATTTGTCGTCCGGAGGCGTTATAGAGAAGGGGAGGAAGAATGAGGGTTTCCTTTTGTTGTATGGTTTTTTGGTTTTTGCGTCCATATTTTTATTTATTGTGGAAAAAAATAAATATAAATCATGAATTATGAGTAGGTGGGTCAATGATTTTTGTAAACAAATCTCATTGGTATTCCTTGGTTGACTTCTTTTTCAAATCGTATTCCTACATGGATTTGTTTTTGGTTCTTCTTTAAATAAAAATAGATGCAAAGCAAATTCACAAATAGAAAATATAAAATTGAGTAGCTAGAAGCCGGCAACATGAGGAAAAACGTGAAGCTGAAGCGAAAGCCCTACGTAAAAAGCAATTAGAACAGCAACAGAAGAATGATAAATCTTACTTGTCAAAATTATCCAACTCCAAAACCGACATCCAATGCATGATCAAACCGGAATCTTCTTCATCAGCCTCCCTTCCGCGACAAGAAGTTATTCGTCGCCTTAGGTTTGTGAAACATCCTGTGACTTTATTCGGAGAAGATGAAGAGGCAAGGGTTAATAGGTTGAATTTTGTGTTGAAAGGTGGACTGTTTGAAGTTGATGATAGTGATATGACTGAAGGGCAAACAATGATTTTCTGAGAGATATTTTGGAGTTGAAGAAATCACGGATGTTGAAGCGGAAGGCGATAAATCAGGATAAAGATGGAGGAGGTGGTCGTGAAGATGAAGATTTGAAGAGGATGAGAACGAATTTTGACAATTTGTGTGATGAGGATAAGATTTTAGTGTCCTACAAAAAGCTGTTGAATGAGTGGAATCAGGAGCTTGATGAGATGAGTCCTGAGGCTAAAAATCGAACGGTGGATCAGGGGGAATCGCGATGGTGGCTGCTTTTATGCAGTGTGCTAGGGATTTGAATCCGTTATTTAATTAGTGCAGGAAAAGGTTACTTAATGATGACATTAGGCAAGAACTACTTGTGATGGTTGAATGTTGTATGAATAGGGAATATAGCGCTGCAATGGATCAATACATTAATAAGATAGCAATTGGTAGTGCACCTTGGCCTATTGGCGTTACTATGGTTGGTATTCGCGAATGATCAGCCCGTGAGAAGATTCACACAAATAGTGTTGCTCATGTCATGAACGATGAGACAACTAGGAAGCTTCTGCATTCAGTCAAAAGACTGGTGACATTCTGCCAACGATGCCATCCAAATCTGTTGAGTTCAATGGCCTTGCAAATGGAAGTGACTTGCACTCTCTGCATGCACAAGAGGCAACCTCTCAAACCTGATAAGGAAGGCTTCCAATAATGCCTATGCCTGCACAAGGAACATCTACAGTTTAATTTGCCTATGAACTCTGTTTTTTCGGCATGTATGCTGATTCTCCATGACAGATGCAGAGGAAATGGTTTACTTTTCTCTTTTTCTTTTTTATCTTTTTACTGTTAATTGAGTACTTTTTTTTTAGAAGTGGGAACACGTTTGATCCTCCCGGGTGGGTGGGGTGGAAAAAAACTGTATTTGTTTAGGATTTCACAATATAAGGGTATTAAGTGTTTAATTTTAAATTCATTGGGCCAAATTCTCCATAATACAGTAACAATTATGACAAAATGTTTTTCATATTTTGCAATATTTGTGCTTGTCATACAAGTGGACTGTCAAGATCCATCGAAAAAGTTGGGCTTCTCATGGCTCAGATGAAGACAATATTAGACCCTAGTGGTCCGGCTCCCCAAGCCCAAGCATAGCGGGAGCTTTAGTGCACCGGGATGCCTTTTTATTTTATGGGGATTGATATTCTGAGATTGGACTCGATTAGTAATGCACGCCCTTAAATTTCTGTCTTTAGCTTGCCACTAACCTTTGGAACCATGCAACAAGCCGCAACTCAAATATACAGATGTTCTTTTGTTGGGGTCTTATTTGACTGTTATAGATAATGAATCGTTATAAAAGACAACCAAAAACCGGACAAACAAGATGAATGAAATGTCCCACATTAGTGAACGAATGATATTCTAGGCTTCTTATAAGACTTTTGTCAAACAGGTTCATATAAATTGAAGCGGAGCGACTATAAATATACTAACTTTATTGAATCACTTACCCATGGTAATTCGATATAAGTACCTATGCGGATATCTTTTTACCTTAATTTATAATATATACATAAATGTTTTTACATATATATGTGTGTGCCAGATAACACCCTTTCTAGAAGGGTGTCTTTGTCATAGTATCTGTATATATGTATGCATATATCTTTGTCTTTCTTTGTTGTCCATGAGGAAAAAGAGAAGTTAATTGTGGTGGAAATCAAGAGTATTCTTGTTGTATTCAATTGATTAACTAAAGGGTCACATTTCACCATGCCTGCCTTTCAGCTAAATTCCTGTGCATATGCCATATGTAAGTATAAAACTATGAAATCCACTCTTATATATTAACTTCAAAAACGCAGTATATATAACGCATTAAATTCCTTAGGGGAAGAAAACAAAGTAATTAATGGAGATTGTTGCTTACTACTTAATCTCATTTTTATTTGCAATTACTTTAGCAATATATGCATGGAGGTTGTTGGACTGGGCATGGTTTATGCCAAGGAAACTAGACAAGTGCCTCAGACAACAGGGCCTCAAGGGGAACTCATACAAACTAATTTTTGGAGACATCAAAGATATATCCAAAAGCATTGAAGATGCTAAGTCCAAACCATTGAATGTCTCTGATGATGACTTAACACCAATAATTCTCCCTTATTTCGTTGAAACAATCAAGAAATACGGTAAGATCTTCTTTCTTTTTTTTTGTTTTCCATATGGTTTATTTTGTAACCGTCTGGGGTTTGATTAGTTTGAATTTACACTGTAAAATCACGTATGGAGTAATTGCGTATCAAGGATGACTTCATTTCAACCCGAGATCTCTGGTTAAGCTCCCGTTTGACCATAAATTTTAAAGTTGAAACTTGAAATTTGAGTTTTTGAAGTTGTGATTCTTGTTTTACACGTATGGAGTAATTGCGTATCAAGGATGACTTCATTTCAACCCGAGATCTCTGGTTAAGCTCCCGTTTGACCATAAATTTTAAAGTTGAAACTTGAAATTTGAGTTATTGAAGTTGTGATTCTTGGAACTTGAAGTTGTATTTGGACATGCATTTTACTTGGAAAAATGTATTTGGACATGCATTTTACTTGGAAAAAAATTGAAGTTTTGTGAGTGAAAGTGAAATTTCTCCCAATTTTTGGAACTTGAAGAAAAAAAAAAAAAGTGGATTTTCAATATCTGATCCAAAATATATGACCAAACAAATCTTTGAAGATAAATTTTCAAAATTTGATCCAAAATCTATGGTCAAAAACTAGCTAAGAATAGTCGATGCTTACTAGCCTACGACAGCATGAACTAGAGGCTCAGCTGTAGTATTAAGTACGGGGTCAGACAAACCCGTTACTTTTGCTTGGACCTTATTTATGGTATGAAATTTATTAAATATGCATACATGATATTTAGTTGTGAATCCAATAACTAGAACGAGAACCTAGCTATAAATTTTAAATCCTAACTAGGCCTTTGCCACAACCTTTGGTGCCGTAAGTTTCTATATTTGTGGGAAGTAAGAAAAAACTTCAAATTCCTCCACCTCTTATAATATTTTACAGGTAAAAACTGCTTTATATGGGTTGGGCCGAAGCCTTTGGTATTTGTAGGGGAGCCTGAGATAATAAGGGATGTGTTTAACAAACATGCTCTCTATCAAAAGCCAGAATCAACTCCTCTGACCAAGTTGCTGGCACAAGGAATTGTAAGCTACGAAGAGGATAAATGGACAAAACACAGGAAAATTCTCAATCCTGCTTTCCATATGGAAAAGATAAAGGTATTTTTTTTCATTGCTCTCCCTCCCAACAAAAATATTTAACCTATAATTTAAGTAAATAAAAGTATGTTATCGTTAATTGCTTAAGCTTTTAAATGAAATGATATACAATTCAATATGATAGAACAGGTGGTAGAATAGGCAGAGAACTTAGATTCAAATTTCATTCACCACTCAAAAGCAGAAGATATTTCACCCACGGCAGAGTTAGGGGGCCGAAGGGGTTCATCTGAATCTCCTTTGTTGAAATATTACACTATATATAGAGTGTGTTTGGTATAGAACGAAATATTTTTCGGAAAATGTTTTCTAATTTTCTCATATTTGGTTGGTCAAAATATTTTGGAAAACATTTTCTCTAGGAAACAAGCTCCTTAAAAATTAAGAAAATGACTTCTCTAATGAAAGTAGAGATAACAAGTTACATAAGTGACATTACAAGTTTATTGTCTCCTCCTTACCCAACCAATATCCCCAATCCTCATCCCTTGACCATCCCACCCCCGGACCCCCACTTCCTACCCCATCCTGCCCACGTAGTATTTTGCTAGATTACATATAAATGCTCTTGGGGATAATATTTTTTTGCTTACTTACCAAACACTAAAAAATAAGTAAGAGACCGACTCATTTTCCAACAAAACATTTTTCATGTAAAATATTTTCCTTCATACCAAATACTCCCATAAGGTCAATTTTCTTATTTATGTATAGTAGATGTTGAATTCCCTTGGTTTCTTGGTGTGTTTAATTTATTTTTATATATTTTAAATTCCCTTAGTGAAAATCCTGGATGCAGTCCACCAAGGTCCACGTGTTTGGCCTATTAGAAAAACCCAGGCTTACACACGGCGTTTTGAAGATATAATTTAATTATTAACTGTTTAAACTTTTAAATAAGATAGTCACACAATTCAATAAACAACTCATCTCCAAGGCAGTACAACAAAAAGTATTTCACTTGTATTGATTATCATAAATTCATGATAGCAACTCTGCTTTCATTCTGTTTCTCTAGCTTGCTGATATAGCCTAAGTTATTGCGGATATAATATTTCTACAAGATGCAGTTGGTTTGTATTAATGAGTGGTTCACAAATGTGTAGGATATGCTTCCTGCAGTTCATTTGAGCTGCACTGAAATGGTGAGCCAATGGGAGGAGGCTGTCTCAATGAAAGAATCATCCTGCGAACTCGATATATGGCCTTACCTTCAAAGATTGACTAGTGATGTAATTTCTCGCACAGCCTTTGGGAGCAACTATGAAGAAGGCCGAAAGATATTTGAGCTTCAAAAAGAACAAGCTGAGCATGTCATTGAAGTTTCTCGCACCTTATATATTCCAGGATGGAGGTAATAAAACGTCATTTTTCCTGAGTTTAAGTTATGTATTACGAAATTCATCGTTAATCTGTTGCTAAATGGTCCCTAAGTAACTTTTTTTTTACAATGATCACTAATCAGTCGTAAATAGGATCAGCGATAATTTTTTGTTGTTCAACAACAAAAGTTGTGCGCCGTTAATTCCTATGTTTCTGTAGCGCCTGCAATGACAAGTTAACATACATTGATAGAGTAAAACCTCTTTACGCGTGTATATAACTTAAACCCTTCTTTCCCATACTTATATCCAAATATAACAGGAAAAGAAGTTTAAAATAGTGATTATTTGATGGTGATACACATGTTTTTGTGTGTTAAACTGATGTAGGTTTTTGCCAACTAAGAGAAATAGAAGGATGAAGGAGATTGAGAAAGAAGTTCAAGCAACAATTAGGGGAATCATTGATAAAAGAGTGAAGGCAATGAAAGCAGGGGATACCAATACTGATGACTTATTAGGCATATTGTTGGAATCTAACTTTAAAGAAATTGAGCAACATGGTAACAAGGATTTTGGTATGACTATAAAAGAGGTCATTGAGGAGTGTAAATTGTTCTATTTTGCTGGACAAGAGACAACCTCTGTATTGCTTGTATGGACTATGATTTTGTTGAGCAGGCATCCAGACTGGCAAACACGTGCTAGAGAAGAGGTTTTGCAAGCCTTTGGGGATGGCATGCCAGAATTTGATGGATTAAACCGCTTGAAGATTGTAAGTTATTTTAGCTTGTTACCTTCTTTTCGGTGTTACTTTTATTTAGCGGTGGATTAAGGATTTAAACTTGATGAGTTTAAAGTTTAGGTTCTTAGCATTGAACTCATTGTACTTTTGAAACTATGGGTCCATAATTTAAAATTTCTAGAAATGTTAGTATACACACACTCTCCTTTTGTTCTATTTTGTGTGACATTCTTTTCTTTTTAGTTTATTCTGAAAAGAATGACACATTTCTATATTTGAAAACAATTTAATCTCTAGCTTCTCATTTAACCTAAATGAAATGCTTTTATAGCCAAAAAAAAATGTCATGGAATGTTCAAAATCACAAGTTTTAAAAGGCCTTTTTTCTATTTAACTCTGTGCCCAATCAAATAGTGAGTATGTGTGTGTTTTATATCGTTTGTGGAAACTATAAGATTCATTTGAACACAGTGTTCTTGATTTCCTTATTACTGTGCTAATTCAATGCTGAACTCTTTTTAACAATAGGTAACAATGATTTTGCACGAGTCGTTAAGGCTATATCCACCGGTTGGTGCGCTTGGTCGAAGAATTACAACTAAAACCAAGCTAGGAGAACTAAGTTTACCAGCAGGAGTGTTGTTGTCTTTGCCAACAATTTTAGTGCATCATGACAAGGAAATATGGGGAGAAGATGCAACAGAGTTCAAGCCAGAGAGATTCAGTGAAGGCATTTCAAAGGTAACGAAGGGTCAAATGACGTTTTTCCCATTTGGCGCGGGACCTAGGATATGCATCGGACTGAACTTCGCGATGATAGAAGCGAAGATGGCTTTGGCTATGATTCTGCAACGCTTTGCGTTTGAACTATCTCCTTCGTACACACATGCTCCACAGTCTATAATAACTATGCAACCCAAATATGGTGCTCCTCTAATATTGCACAGATTGTAAGTGTTGAGACTTGCATGAATTAATAACTATGTCAAAAAAGTACAATTAAGTTGAAATATATTGCAGCTTTGGTCTCTGCTTTCATTAGATCATAGGCTATATTTAAAGAATGATGAGCTACAAGCTAATCTAGTTTATATATAAATGTCGGAACTGATTATATATTTCTCTCCGATAAATTCAATGCACTTATAAGAAGGGGATGGGGGACAGGGATTGTTTGGCCGGAAATTTCAAACAACACTGCTAAGAAAAAAGACAATAACAAAGAAAAAGAATATGTAAGTTGCTAGGTGAAACCACCAAAGGATGTGGTGTAGCGGTTGGGACTGCTCCTCTCTTGGATCTCGGTTTCGAGTTTTGGATATGGAAAAATTCTTGGTAAGGAGCGTTTCCCCCATATGAGCCCAACACTACGGTGAAAAATAATAGGAAGAGAGGGAGGAAATTAGAGCAACACAAGAACTCTTGACCCCAAAAAAAAAAAAGAGGCAAAATACCTAAAAATAAAACCCTAAACTTAACGTGTTTTATTCAGATTACACCTAAACCATCAGTTATCTTAATTACCCCGGCACTTGGCTATCAAATAAGCCAAGTTCAGGGTAATTAAGACTACTAACAGTTAAGGAGATTTAACTAAAACACGTCAAATTTAGAGCGCTCTTTGGTATTTTGTCAAAAGAAAAACACAAAAATAGAAAACATAACATTGGCAACAGTAAAAATTGATTTTTTGATTAATTTTTCTAATTTAACGCTGTAAACTTCCTTATTTAAAATGGAAAATTGAGGATTCAAAAAATAAAAAATAAGCCTTTGGTGAATGGAATATTTGCTTTTGTCCACAACTCACACAAAGCGTAATACTAATAGTAATAGTAATACTCGCAAGTCGCACCTTTCTTGACATGCATACATTATGAGCCTCACAACTTTACTACTGCTACAAAGCTGAATGCCTTTAACAGTTTTAATTGGGTCCCACCATGCTACCTTGGCAAAACTTCTTCAGCACGACAATCGACATACGTGGATATCGTATGCTGTTTCAGCTTATACATCAGGCATAAGCTGGTGTACCCTCTCACACTTCCAAAAAAAAAAAAGTTTAATATATAGTCAGCCACTCAAACTTGTGAGGATATTTTATTTAAACACTCAAACTAAACCTTATTTCAATTGAACACATAAATAAGTATTTCATTTAAACACTTTCAGTTCAATTTTTAAAATTTTTTTGTGTATATTCTCATTCGTCTATTAGAAAGTGTTCCGACTAGACATTTCAATTTTTTTGTGTTTCAATTCCTAATAAAATATTTCAATTAGATACCTTAATTATTTTGCACTTTCGGTTCAATTCCTAATAAAGCCTTCTTTATTTGTACGCATTCACTTCAATAAGCCGTAAAATTAGTAGAATTTTCTACTTGAGATTGATGCCTACAATTAAAGGAGATGATATATTTTATATGGTTGACTTAACTATCTAATAGATAAATAAGAACACATAATTTTTTTTAAAAATTTGAATAAAAAATATTTAATTGGAAACACTTTTTTAAAATTAAAGCGTTCAATTGAAACAAGACTTAATTCAAATGTGCAAATGAAATACTACTCCCTATGTTTCAAATTGATTTACCTCTTTTGACTTGACAAGAAGTTTAATAAAATACTCCCTCCGTCCAACAATACTTGTCCAGTACTATTGACTTGACACACATGTTAAGAAACAATAAATAATAGAGTTAATTTTACTATATCACCCTTTGAATATAATTGATTCAATGCTTTGAAAGATGTATTGGGTAATGACTATAATTAATAACTAAGAGTAAAATGGGTAAATTATTCATGGGTTTTTCAAACTGGACAAGTATTGTTGGACATTTATTTTTAGTAACATGGAAAAGTATTGTTTGACGGAGGGAGTAAAAAAGATTTTTGAATCTTGTGATCTTAAATTATATATATGTCAAAATGTACCAAAATAACTTTTAATTTTGTGGTCTTGAACATGTCAGGTAGAAAGTTGAAATTAAAAAATTGCTTAAAAATGAAATAATTATTTTTTTAAATGAACTAAGAAAGAAATTAGGTCAAACAAATTGAAACGGAGTTAAATCTTTTAACAAGTCTAAGGGACCGACTAATTATTGAAAAAAAAAAAACCGGTAAGAGATTCTCAAGTATTTCTCTCCCTATAAAAGACTTTCCCGCTTCTCAACTTCTCAGTTCCCTCCTTCTCTGTGTCTATAGAGAAAGTGAAACAACTGCTGCTGAGTATTTGCCTTTTCTCGACGGAGAATCGGAAGCTCTTCGTTTTCCGGTAGAAAATGATGACTCCTCCTTCGTTTTATTTTTTGGTTCACAACACACTTTTTCTCCTTGTGGTTCAAAAATAAATTCTCTTCGGTTCAATTTAATTTGCAATTTTAATTGTTTAAAAGTTGATTTATGATCGGAATATAGGATCAGTAATTCTATGTTGATTTCTGTTAGCACTTTTTATATAGTTTTCAAGTATATAAATTTTATTTCTGAAAATTTAAAAATTCTATGTCTGGATTCAATTTAGAAGTTTGAATTTCTAAATTTCAACTGTGACACATAAATTGGGACAGATGGAGTATACAATATGTGTTTCCCGATTTCTACTGCCGACTCTAATGGTTTCAACCAGGTGATTGTACGAGAGGAAGTTTGGGAACAAAAGGGCCAAATTCTCTCATTGTTCATGGAGTTTTTTTTTTTTTGTGTGTGTGTGCGTGTGATGAGCTGTTTCTAATAGATAACATGTGTTATGCACCTATATCTAAGGTTTTGATAGTTTTGTACTTCAATTGGAAAAGATATTAGGTGATCGGAGTTACCGAGCTTTGACGAGCATAATCATCGAGATATGTCTTCAGATTGGAAGCACAATGCAAGCTCAAATGATGAAGGTATTCGTGCTTCTTAGTGTACATTTTTTTCTGGCATAATGTATCTTTTACAGACTGTTATCTGGCTGGTTTTTCCTTTTTGGGGTCGAATGCTGCAGCAGAGCCTCAACATACAGTGTAACCTAAGTGAAATTTTCCAAGTGCTTTTATAAAATTGTTCTGAACTTTGTTTGAGTGGTGCATGATGCCTAGAGGCTAGTGTTATGCATATGAACATGGTATCCTTTGCATTGTCTAGTGGTGGAGCTTGCATTTTCACTCAGGGTATTAAAAAATATTAGAAGTTATAGGATTTAACGACTACCGTGTATAGGGTGCAATTTTTCCACCCATGGCATTGTCAACTTCGCTGTTTAGTTATGTAATGTTCTATTTTGGTTAGTTGTCCACGCAGCAGAAGTTTTGATTTTGGTGAAAGAAGAACAAATGGTTGTAGTTACTGATAAAGAGAGAGACTATCGTGCATTGAAGGCAAGGATAGAAGACAGGAAAAAGGAGCGTGTGAAGAAACAAGAGGACAGACCAACTTTACTGTGGGAGATGTGGGAAGAACAGAATGACAAATGGCTTGTGAAACACTACACAGATGATTTGGATTTGGATAATCAGAGTGAGTTATTGTGTGAAACAGCGGAGCCATCATCAGATATGATTGTGCCATTGTTCAGGTACCAGAAGGAGTGGTTGTTTTGGGCACTTAAGCAAGAAGAATCTACAGCCAAAGGGGGTATTCTTGCTGATGAGATGGGAATGGGGAAGACTATCCAAGCGATAGCACTTGTGCTTGCTAAACGCGAATTAGGGAAAACAATTACCAAATCCAGTTTATTGTCATCTTCATCCAGTGCTAAGCAGGAACTCACGGCCATAAAAGGCACTCTTATCTTATGTCCTCTGGTTGCTGTCCTTCAGTGGGTTACTGAGATCAATCGATGCACCATTGAAGGAAGCAACAAAATTCTTGTTTATCATGGTTCCAACAGAAGGAAGCTTAGCCACAATATTGAAGAATATGATTTTGTCATCACCACGTACTCCACCGTTGAGGCTGAATATAGGATAAATGTGATGCCCCCAAAACAAAAGTGCCAGTGGTGTGGCAAAGCATATTATGAAGATAAGTTGGCCAGTCACCTGAAGAGGTTTTGTGGACCAGATAGTGTTAAAACTGCCAAGCAGTCAGAGAAGCAGAGGAAGAAGTTAAAACTTGATGTAGAATTGTTGAAGCAGAAAACAGATTCTGCGGAGTCAGAGACTTATATGCAGATAACAGATTATATGGAGTCAGATACTAATGTGCAGAAAGCAGTCCCTACCGAGTCAAGGACTGATATGAAGAAAACAGGTCGTAGGAAGGACATGAAGCGTAGTAGCATGGCAGAAGAAGAGAAGAGGAAGTCAATTTTGCATTCAGTAAAGTGGAATCGCATAATCTTGGATGAGGTAAGTCATGCCTTTGCATATCATGTATACTTATATCTGTTGTTGCTTTCTTCAATTTTCATTATCTCATAGTTTTTATTTGTTAGTATTATCTGAGAGTGAATATGGTTGGTTTCTAATGATTCGTTTGATATAACCACCAGCAGTTTCGTCTGTTTTTTTACAAATGCTAAAGAGTGAGAAACATGGAGATCTGTAGTGCTGTCGTAAGGATCTCGAATGTGAAGTACTGTATGTTTATGCAATCTGCGGAAACACTATTGTAACTGCTGAGTTATATAGATGAATATACCTACCTACCTCTAGGGTGTTTTAGGTCATTGACATTTAATTAGCAGTATGAAAGAAAATATCTATCCTTGTCCCCGTAGTGGATCTGAACATTCTGTTCTCTCTGTTCCTACTGAATGCTGTTGTATTTGATTTGTAGTGCGTGCCTGTCCCAATCATCTCACTGCGTTCAGAATTCCTTAATTGCATGTGATCCAAAATCTTTTGTCTGCAATGTAACTCATTTCACTTATCCAATACAGGCTCATTATGTAAAAGATAGGCGCTGCAACACGACAAAAGCTACTCTTTCTTTGAAATCTTCTTATAAGTGGGCCTTAAGTGGTACTCCGATTCAGAATCTTGTTGGAGAATTATATTCACTTGTAAGTTCAACTTTTGCAGGTTAATGTCTTCCAGATGTTTGTGTTATGAGATTAATTAAATGCTTTACTTTTGCACAGGTCCGTTTCCTACAAATAGTACCGTACTCTTTTTACTTTTGCAAGGATTGTGATTGCAGAACACTTGACTATAGGTAGTAAAGCTTCTCTTATCTTGTACCTACTCCCTAGGGTTAAAGCCGGATGGTGCTCGAAATTCAAATTACATTTTATCTGTTCTTCCGTTTTCTCTTCGGCAGTTGTTGTCTGAAACTTTTTTGTTGTATGTCCTTTGATAACCTTTATATCTTGCAGCTCTACAGCCGAGTGCACACAATGCCCCCACAAATCTGTACGGCACTTTTGCTGGTGGAATAGAGTAAGCTACAAATTGATTATTCAAACTTTTGAAGCTCTCTCTTATTGCCAAAAATAAATTTATTGCTGACATGGTGAGGTTGATGCATCTTCTCTTTCTAGTACATTGCTACACCTATAAAACATGAAGGGAGTTTTGGAAGTGGTAGCGATGCGATGCTCCTTTTGAAACACAAAATTCTAAAAAGCATCCTACTAAGACGTAGCAAAAAAGGAAGAGCTGCTGATCTTGCTCTTCCTCCTAAAATTGTAAGTTTTTGTCGGGCAGTAATGTAGTCTGATTCAATCTGATAATCTCTTCCCTGCTTATTTCTTAGTTGTATATGGTCTCAGGTTACTTTGAGAAAAGATTCTTTGGATGTCAAAGAAGAAGACTACTACACGTCATTGCTCAATAAAAGCCAGGCACAATTTAATACGTATGCCATCTATCCTATATATGCTGTTCCAACCCATGCTTCTCTTTGTTGGTTATCTTTTTTGCTTGTCTGTGGTTCCCCAGTTTGCTGTCACCCTTAAGTAATGCTTCCCTATTGATTTTGTATCATGGGGTTCTGGAACATAAAGATTCCATTTCATGGAATATTGAACGAATAAGTTCGTGTGCTTTCATTTTCCTTGCAATGCGTTAGATCATGAAATATTGCTACCAGCTGATTGCATTATCTTTTCCCATTCTCTTCTCTTTCTCTCTGTTTCTTTCGTTCTGTCTATCTCTCTGCCTATTCTTCTTTTTCTTCCTTTCTTATTTGTTCTCCTTACCTTTCTCCCTTCTCCCTCTTCTTCCTTCATCATGAATTTAATCCCTTATTATTTTTACCTTGCCAAAAGTTTATAAAAGAGATCAAGGATAGTTTTAACTTTTATTATATTCTTCCATGTTATGTTTTTCGATGCAGCTATGTTCAAGCTGGAACATTGATGAATAACTATGGACACATTTTTGAATTGCTCACACGCCTACGGCAGGTACCAAGATGATGTATAAATGCTTGACATGCATGGAACCAAAATGTTCTTGATAATTGTAATGTACACCTTCATTCATATGGTTGTTTGTTTTGATTGCCTAGTTATTATCTCCCTCACAATTTGATCTACCATGCCCCTCACTGCATCTTAGTGTCTAAAATCTCTATCTGATTTTCTTTCCTTGCAAATGTTTTCACATTTAGCTACTTTTCCTTCATATTTTCTTGAACTTCAACTTATTTCGTATAAAATACGTAGACAGATGTTGTGCAAGTTCTTTTATCTTCACCTATTCTTTTTAATATTCAATAACTTCTTTTATATTCACCTCTTTTTTTCCTATCCCATTTTCTGGTGTAATTTTACCCTTCTGGTATTACATTATATTTGCTTTGTTAAATTTTTGAAGTGATAACTTTGGACTGTTGAATGTGTATTTGGATAATAGCTTGTTTTTGCTTTGTTAAATCTTTGAAGTGGTAAACTTTGGTTGGTTGAATGTGCATTTGGATGATAGCTTCTTAATGGATAGTCAATACAATTTGTCATGGGAATTTTGGGACCACAAAATTAATCTGCATTCAACCAAAGTGTAGACTATTCGATTGCAGAACTTATCTGATGTGTAATCCAGCTTACCAGATGAGCCCTAAAGGTTATTTAAGCATATTCATCTGCATAAGTCTTGTTGTGCTAGACTCTTTTGTGAACATAATTTTGAAGTGCCTGGCCTTCTTTATCATGCTTGGCCCAAGGTATACATTTAGGTTTCTGTCACTTGTTACATGCTGGTAGTATTCACTTTTCTTTTTGCATCTTCCAATCATGCATCTTGAATAGCAGGCTTGCAATCAAATTTCAGTTGAAACTTGTAAGAAAGTAAACAATTTGACTATCTAAACCATGCATGTGTGTGTTTTATTACTGGTCCATCTTCAGCCAAGTTTTGCTACGTTAAATGTCTTATTGATGTCTTTTCTTTAATTGGCAGGCAGTTGATCATCCTTACCTTGTGGTGTACTCGTGTACTGCTTTGGCTAAAGTAGGGAACTCTGGAAATGTTGAGCAACCTTGTGGCTTATGTCATGATGCAGTAGAAGATCCAGCTGTGAGTTTATGCACACGCTCCCCACCCCCACCCCCACCCCACCCCTCACCCCCAACCCCCACCCAAAAAAATGATACTCTTCAGCTACTCCACATGTTATTTCCGACCTCTTGAAGTTCATTAATATCTGGGAAGTATTTTCCACTGCACCAAAGACATTTTGCTAGAGTACTTTTTATTATCCTTCGAACACCTAAAAACACTTCATTAAGCTCTTCTGGTGGCATGCTAAATGTCCTTCTACATTAGTCAGTCTTTTTTTTAAACTGTCATCTCTTTTGATTGTTGCAGGTTACTTCTTGCATGCATGTCTTTTGCAAGACATGTTTGGTAGACTTTGCTGCAAGCGTTGAACAAGTGCCATGCCCTCTGTGTTCTGAACTACTTACAGTTGACTTCACTGCATATAATGATAAGGTGGATCAGAATTCTAAACCGACTCTCAAAGGGTTTAGGTCCTCAAGTATACTCAACAGAATTCAGCTTGATGAATTCCAATCCAGCACTAAAATAGATGCATTGGTATGCAATTACCTTCTCCTCTAATATATTTTCCTCAAGTTGGCTTTTTTCCTTTTGCATTATGGTTTTTTCCCTTCTCACAAAGGCAGCATGTAGGTCTCATACCACATCCTGTACAGGCATCAAGTCACTACTTATGATTCTAAGACTTACATGTCATCTTAATAACTGGAATTAGCTTATGATGCTGTACATTTATGTATGTGCTTTTGCATTGATCCAAACCAACATATTCTTGTCAATTTACTAGTGTTCCAACCTGGGAAACAAGTTGAGGCTTATGGAGTAAATATTTTCCCACTTTGAAGTGCGCAAAATGAAAGAATCTCATTCTTATCATTTTCTATTCAGATTGTTCTTGAAATCTTCTATTGTTTGTTGTGCATAATACAGTACACTCTTTTCAAATTGGGACTTCACTAGAATGTTGACATCAATTCACCAGTAATAATATTCTGGTCAACTGTACAATTTTCAAACATTTATTTCACCCAAATATTCAAATTCAACATTGATGTGATATGTTCTTAATCAGACTAATTTTTCAACCTTTAATTATATTTCTTCCATTTCCTTGGTATAGAAGTAAAATTAAATTGGCATCTTAAACTCAGTATCCAATACAAAGATCCCATCTTGAGATTCAATGTGAGAGACTGTGTGAAGTGCATGAGTTGTTCTCATTGCTTGTTTTATTGATTCTAGAGGGAAGAAATTAGGTTCATGATTGAAAGAGATGGTTCTGCAAAAGGAATTGTTTTCAGCCAGTTCACATCGTTTTTGGATCTGATACACTATTCTCTTCAGAAGGTAAGATAAAAAGATAGCTTTGCTCCCTTCCTACTTCTCCCTCCTTTCATTTTCAGTCTGTATAACAAGAAAAGCCTGCCTTGTGTATTTCTCAGTCGGGCATCAATTGCGTTCAATTAGTTGGATCCATGTCTATTGATGGAAGAGCTGCAGCTGTTACCAAATTCACTGAGGATCCAGATTGCAGGATATTTCTTATGAGCTTAAAAGCTGGAAGTGTTGCACTCAATCTTACAGTTGCATCACAGGTAAGCGGTCTATTTAATTTCTGTCGAGACACCGGCTGTGGTAACTTTTTCCAAATTCCAAAGGCTTGCGCATATCTAGTTCTTTATTCCTATCACTCTTTAGATGTCCTGTTATCTGATTCATTAACATATTCCGACCACCTGTTCGTGTACTTAAAGAACCAGCTTAAATACCATTATCGCATGTGTCGGTATGTTGAATAAGTGCACAATTCATGTCATGATAGGTGACTTCTCTTGCCTATGCCAGGTTTTCATGATGGATCCATGGTGGAATCCTGCTGTGGAGCACCAAGCCCAAGATAGAATCCACCGAATAGGGCAATATAAACCTGTCAGGTCTGTTTTGCATTTCTTGTACTTTTTATGTCATTGAGTGGAGCTTATTTTTTTCTTTTCTCATTTCTAGGATTGTGAGATTTGTGATTGAAAATACAATTGAAGAGAAGATCTTAAGGTTGCAGGAGAAGAAGGAACTTGTTTTTGAAGGGTAAGTGAGTTTTTTTTTATAGTAGATGGTTGTGTATATGTTTTCTGTTAAGAAATAGGTGATGAATTGAAAGTTGAAGTGATTTTCAAATGCGTTATTAGTTGGATAAGTCTCGAGAAAATATGGAAATGAAGTAATTTTCTTCTGAATTCTATAACTATTAGGTGTGACACTTGGTGAGCATCGTCATCTTCCACAATGTCGGTCGAGGGTTCAAATATAGATACACAAGTAGCTTCCCTTTCCCTTTGCACTTTGTGTAGTTACAGCTCATCCTACTTATCCACATTGTTCTTTGTTGAGCTTTACTTGGGGAAAAAAAAAAAAGCTTTACTTGGAGAAGGGTGCTTGTACGTTTGAAGTGTCTCAGACAGACTGGCCGTCTGGTCTGGTTGCTTCTCCTGTAAAATCTTGCCAATATTGGGGAGCTGTAGAAGTTGGTGTGACTGTAGTATGCTCTTTGCTTCCTCTTGTTGCAAGCGAAATTGTTCTGCCAACTTCATGAGTATACTGCTGCTGTTGGAGGCAGCATCAATCATTTTTTCATAAAAGAATAATTCCACATTTCCACTATGTAACAATTAGAAGAAAAGTTCTAAAAATAATTTCATTTGATGATTTTCTCATTCAAATAATTTCCAGAGATCAACCATTTGATGATTTTCCCCTGAAAGATGCCATTGACCACCTTTTTGTTTTACAATTTGCTTTCTTGTTCCCCTTCTATGCTCTCCCCACCCCAAAGCACACTCCAAAACTTTTTCCCCTTTTATTCTTCGACATACTTAAGTTTCAAGTGTGATTGCAGGACGATTGGTGGCTCTTCAGAGGCCTTTGGAAAGCTGACAGAAGCAGACTTGAAATTTTTGTTTGCGACTTAAATTGGATATTTTGTTCAGCTTAGGAAGCAGATTCGCTTATTTTGATTAGCTTCTACCACAAAATTTGTATATAGACTAGTCGTCTGCTGCCCATGCTTTCTATATTTACTTCTGAATTTTGCCAGTAGAAAGGGTGTACTGCTTTTGGTTTGTCCAAGGAATGTTGCTTCTGCATCACCATGATTAGTTTATAATCTTATTCCAGTCAAAGAGTGAACAATTCACTGAATCTTGTCGAATATCCAAGTGGTTCTTTTCAGCTAAACCAAAATTCTGATTTCTTGGCACTGTTCATTTCTAGTAAAAGAAGCAGTAGTAGAATGTGTTGAGCTCATCTCTCGGCATACTGTTCCGTTGAAGGGGAATGTAATATTTGGATTATTTCTATAATATATGTAACCAAACAACTTTAGCATAACCTTTATACAAGTGATCCTGAGATTACCTTTAAACACCCCTGTATTATGAAGACACCCTGATATTTTAAAATTAAACATTTAACCCATGTATTAGGATCTAGGGGAATCTTTTTCAAATATTAAGACAATTGAAATTCAGTGATCTTCTTAAAATCACTTTTTAAATATTTGGATGAACTTTATTCATGTTAACTACAGTAAATGATACTGTAGTCAGCGGCCAGGAGAATCAACAAACAGAAAAAACAGAGTTCAAAGGCAAATTAAACTATAGACGTCCCTTGTAAAGGCATTGGCATTATTAGAAGCCTTTTTTCCGAGGTTTGAGAAGTTGCCTCTTGTGCACGTAGAGAGTGCAAGTCGCTGCCATTTGCAAGGCTATTGAACTCCACAGATTTGGATGGCATTGTTGGGTAGCGTCGTTGGCAGAATGTCACCAGTCTTTTAACTGAATGCAGAAGCTTCCTAGTTGTCTCATCGTTCATGACATGAGCAACACTATTTGTGTGAATCTTCTCACGAGCTGATCGTTCATGAATACCAACCATAGTAACGCCAATAGGCCAAGGTGCATTACCAATTGCTATCTTATTAACATATTGATCCATTGCAGCACTATATTCCCTATTCATACAACATTCAACCATCACAACTAGTGCTCGCCTAATGTCATCATTAAGTAACCTTTTCCTGCACAAATTAAATAACGGATTCAAATCCCTAGCACACTGCATAAAAGTAGCCACTATCGAAATTGATTCCCCCTGATCCGTCGTCCTGTTTTTAGCCTCAGGACTCATCTCATCAAGCTCTTGCTTCCACTCATTCAACAACTTTTTGTAGAACACCAAAATCTTATCCTCATCACACAAATGGTCAAAATTCGTTTTCATCCTCTTCAAATCTTCATCATCACGACGGCCTCCTCCATCTTTATCCTGATCATCTGTTGCCTTCCGCTTCAACATCCGTGACTTCTTCAACTCCAAAATATCTCTCAAAAAGTCATTCGTTTGCCCTTCAGTCATATCACTATCATCAACTTCAAACAATCCACCTTTCAGCACTACATTCAACCTATCAACCCTTGCCTCTTCATCTTCCCCGAATAAAGTCACCGGATGTTTCAGAAACCTAAGACGGCGAATAACTTCTTCTCGCTGAAGGGAGGCTGATGAAGAAGATTCCTGTTGGATGTCAGTTTTGGAGTTGGATAATTTTGACAAGTAAGATTTATCATTCTTCTGTTGTTGTTTTAATTGCTTTTTACGTAGGGCTTTCGCTTCGGCTTCACGTTTTTCCTCTTCACGACGTCTTTGTAGGCGTTTCTGTTCCATCTCCAATTTATTGAAAATTTTCCGGCCACCAAGGCTTTGTCTTAGGTTCTCCGCTTCCTGTTTCAGTAAATCCATGTTGCTTAGTTTTGATTTAACAATTTGCTTCTGTTTATTTAAAGAAAGAATCAAAAGTATGATCAATCCATATAGGAACTGGATTTGAAATCCCACCACATGACTATAAAATTTTCTTAATTCCAATAGAAGTAGGAGTACAAATTAAAATCAATCTCTCTTCGACTTGCTTTAAAGTTCCATTCCAATTATGAGACAAATTCAAGTCAGAGTGGCTAAATATGAAATACATATCAAGTTTTCAACTTTACCAATATACAGTAGCCAGTAGGGAGTAGCCGAATTTTTGAACGAACTAAGCTATTATTTATGTCAATTTACAAGAATATATATATATATATTTATAATTTTCAAATTAGAATAAATGTATTTCACGATAACGTATTGGGTATTATTTTTTAAAAAAATCAATGAAAAATAAAAGTTGAAGGTTGACAGCGTCAAAGAGAAATTTGTTACTGTGAGTAATATTTTACCCTTAATACGTAACTCATAGGAATGACTCTCTGCCAAATTCTGCCCATGCAAGAAATTTGGCTAAGCATGTCATAAAGTTGTAACTCTGAATTACGAGTTAAGGCTAAAACGTTATTGAGAATAATGACTTTAAAAAATTCAATCACGGAAAATCGAACTTGCAAATTTGGAGTCATTCTGATTGATTTACAACTCGTGTTTTAAAAAATGTTACTGATTGTTTACATTAGCAAGTGTATTTCACTCACTTGACCTTATATAAATTGGTATTTAAAAGATACACTTCTACCAAGTTCAAGTGTCTATCTCGTCACTAACTAAGTTTTATAGTCTGTTTGGCCAAGCTTCTAAAATCAGCTTATTTTGAAAAGTGCTTTTCAAAAAAAGTACTTTTGGTGAAAAATAATTTGTGTTTGGCCAATAGATTTAAGAAACACTTTTGAGCAGCAATTAGTGTTTGGCCAAGTTTTTTAAAAATATTTCTAAGTGTATTTTTCTCAAAAGTGCTTTTGGGGAGAAATTATTTTTTTTAGCTTCTGAAAAACAACTTCCGCTACTTCCTAGAGGCCAGACGCACTTATTTTTTCTCAAAAATTTGGCCAAACACCTTAATTTTTTAAATAAACACTTTTAGAAAAAAATAAACTTGACCAAACATGCTATTGGTGTCTATCTTACAAAATATGCCAAGTGTAAGGGGTTATCTAGGTATTTAGCCTTAAAAGAAATATGATAAAAGATTGTTGCGTAGTCTAGAAAGGAATTATATAACGTGCTCTGGCACCACTTTCTATATTTTATCTACTATGCATCGTGTATTTAGAATTTATTTTTATGCCCTTTCTTCAAATAGTATACTAGTATCTTGAGTTGCCTACACTGGTTGATCTTCGAAGTGGAATCAAACTCTTATTGACAAGGTAAAAGTTAAGATGGACAACTAAATGGACTACCATGACTCCCAATTTTTGTGAAAACACAAGCTGTTTTTGTAACAATTTGCACACTTTGTCGCAACATTGTAATCTGTAGTTGTTGCTATGATAATAATTTTGAAGGCAACATCACAAGAACTTTAGGGTCACAAGAAGTTTGACAATAAAGCAACTTATTCTTTGAATCGGTATGATAAAATTTGATTAAATTTTTTGTATTATAATTTGTTATGATAACAAGAGTACCATGTAATTACTAAATGTTGGGGTTACAATGAATCTTAACACAAGTAATGGGTGATAAAAAGAAAAATAAAAAGATCTCAATCTATTATTAGCCATTTTCATCAAAAGCCAACTCTAAAAAATTAATTGAAAAAAGAAGAAGAAGAAGGAGGAGGAGGAGAAATTGTCTGCATTTTCTTCACATATTTCTAAACGGCCTCTTGATATAACTTGGAGACAAATTATTTTTTAAAAAAACTAACTTGATTATCATGCCACACGAGTTGTAAATCAACTCTTGATATAACTTGTAATTGTCAGTAACGTTTTATAGAATGCACGAGTTGTAAATCATTCAGAAAGATTTTAAATTTGTAGGTTCGATCGTCCGTGATTGAATTCTTTAAAATCGTTAATGTCAGTAACGTTTTAGCCAGCTTTCGTACATGGGCAGAATTTGGCAGAAAGTCATTTCTGAGAGTTGCGTATTAAGTTAAAACATTACCCACAGTAACAAATTTCTCTTTTAACACCGTCAACTATCAACTTTTTTTTTTTCGTTAATTTTTTAAATAAAATAATACCTAATATGTTACTGTGAAATATGCTTATTCTACTTTTGAATTTTTCAAAAAAATGTATTATTCTTATAATTAGTTTAAATAATAGCTTACTTAGATCTAAAATTTCAGTTGCCCTATAGAAATTGGGACATTTGAGTACCCTCAGACACAATTTATAGAAAAGTAGATTCTGTTTCTGAACGAGGTAAATATTTATATTTTCTTTGTTTGTCTAATTTGACACAAAATTTAAGAAATTAATTTTTTTTTTTAATCTTGTGATCTTAAATTAAAGGTACTTTAAAATGGAGTATCAAACTATCTTTGAATCTTGTAATTTTAAAAATGTCAAGTGAAAAGTTAAAATTAATGAATTTCCAGAAAAAAAAGACATTCTTTTTTATAAGTTTGCATAAAATTCTCTACTTTTTATAGTGGGTGAAAAATAGGTTGAACTTAGACCCATATTGTGAAACCTAAGACCCAGACCCAGACCCATATTATGGATTCAATTTACGAATTAGTGTGACTTTAGTCTTTACATCTTTTCTTCACAGGTTTTCTTCTCTCTCACTCAGCGCCCCCCTCTCTGCCTCTCTCATCATCGCAGACAAGTCATAGAAGAGAAGTAGAAGAGCTTAATAAGCTTCTCACCAGCTCTCCAACCTCAATCTCCTTCTGCTCTCTTTCTGGTACTTTTCTTTTTCTTTAATTTTTTTTTTTGACTGAAGAAGAAGCTTATGGGTCTTGAATTATTTCTCCAATTACCTGTTCAGCTGTTACTAATTCCCATAACAATAAATTCATTTAGATTTGATGTTGAATGAGTTGAAGCACATACATGTAACTAGTGGCGGAGCCAAGAATTTTACTTGGGGTGTCAAAATATAAAAAAGTAGACACACGTAGAAAATAAAGGAGTACATATACTATATATATAAAATTAAAATTTTGACGCAGCTAAATAGTGTAATTTTCGGTGAATTGACACCCCTTAGCATAAGGTGGCTCCGCCTCTGAATTTTCAGCATTAGCTAAATATATATGTGTGTGTGTGATTATATACAGATACATAAAATGAGCTCTTCTGAAATAAAGGAAACATGTGTTATATGCTTATTGGTTAAGGTAGAGATATCTATGGAGGCAATTTGCTGATTTTTGTGATATAAGTTCTTCCACTAGAGTGAAAAGGCAAACTTTCATTGTTTGGGATGCTTTTGTGAAATTGCCTTCATAACAGGAAAGGAAGGTTAAGAGCAGAATGCAAGCTTTGTGGTAAAACTGATATGCCAGGTTGTAAGACTGGAACTTCAAAATTGAAGCATCCCGTTTTGGAAATTCTTACTCCGGATAACACAAATCAGCATCAGTCTGAACCAATTGATTAAGCTATATACAGTCAAAAATTGTCCATAACGATACTTAAGCATGGGGCATCCATTTGTATTTGAATCATACTGTGAAAACTATATCAAGAAATACAGCTAAGTCAGATATCTTGAAGATGTACGAAAGGGAAAGAATGTCTGAAAAATGAGCTTAAGCATGGATGCGCGGGACAACCTTGATGTATCTGTCCTTGAGGTTTAAGCTGTTAATTTGAGATTTAGATCCTTTCTGAAATAATAGTTGCAAAGATTTGAAGTATGTTTTGAAGTCTCCCGGTTTGTTACTAAATTAGCATGAAAGACAGTTGGACTTGTATTGGGGCAAAAAGATATGTTTTGAAGTTTGCCAGTATGATTTAGCTGCTTTTGTGTATGAATAAGTAATTGGTAATTGCAGAAGATTGAACAAATAGAAAGATCAATCACAAAATTTGCTAATAGATACTGATGCTAAAATCACTTTCAAAACATGGGTTGACCCATGTAACCCATCACACAACCCATATTCAGCCCCAATTAAATATGGGCAGGTTGGGTTTATACCCATTTTTACTCAACCCCTAACCCGCCCAAACTCAACCCAACCTGCCCATTTGCCAGCACTACTTTATTCTAGTTTTCAATTTAATAAGAATCAACTTCCTGAAAATTTAACTGAGTCACTACAAAAGCTTTTGGTGAATCATATAGTGGCGGAAAATTTAAGTACTATAGATTATAGAAGAGGGTTTTGTTGATTTTTGTTTGTGGTACAAGTTACGACAACAACAACATACCCAGTGTACTCCCACAAAGTGAGGTCTGGGGAGGGTAGAATGTACGCTGGCCGTACCTTTACCTCAGAGGTGAAGTAAAGAGGCTGTTTCCAATAGTTTTCATTTAGGAAGCTTTTGTACCATCTGGTAGGTGCTGTTGTTATTTGTGAAGGATGCTGACACTTTTTGATGCATTGCAGCTAAAATGGCTGGTCCCAAACCCGGTAAGAAAGCAGGTTCTAAATTAGGGAAACAACCTACCAAGAAGAAGCAAAAGAAGGAACCTTTACCACCCAAGCCACTGGAAAAGGAGGATCTTTTTAGTGACGGAGAAGGAACGGATGGGGATTTTGAAGAAGATGATGGAGGTTTTGGTGATGAAGAACAACACGAAATGAACTCAGATTCTGATATGTCTTCTGACGTTGATGACCCCTTTGCTGTTGATATATTAGCAAGCGGTGATGCTGGTACTGTCTTGGCACATTGGTATTCTAATTTTATCCATCCGCCAAGATTTATGACTCACTAGCCATTCTTCTTTCTTTTGTCTTTATGTTGTAGACGATGGTTCGGATGTAGATTCTGATTCAGAGGCAGATGATACTAATCTTGTAAGGAAGTCAAAAGCTATTGATGATGAAAGGGAAAGAGAGGAAAAGGACGCTAAATTAGAATTGCAGCTCAATATTAAAGAAGAAGCTGATGAGTTCAGACTGCCAACAACTGAGGTTTGCCTAATGTTCAAGTTCTTGATTTAGAGGTTTGACTTGTCAGATACTCATCCAGGGAAAAAAATATGTATGCTAAATATGTCATTGTAACTTTAGGAGCTCGAAGAAGAAACGAATAGACCCCCGGATCTCTCTAATCTCCAAAGGAGGATAAAAGAGAGTGAGTTTTTTCCCTTCATCTTCCCTTTCTGAATTATCTTTGTCTGGAGAAGTAAATTTCTCATTCAAATATAATAAAATAAATGCAGTTGTTCGAGTGCTTTCAAATTTCAAGACATTGAGGCAAGAAGATGTGACACGTAAGGATTACGTTGATCAACTTAAAAGGGACTTGGGTTCATATTATGGATACAATGATTTTCTGGTTGAATCATTAGTGGAGGTAATTTCTAACTCAAAGTAGTCTAGACTCTGCACCTTTTTCCTTTGCAAGTTGCAATTTCATTTCAATGTGGATGTCTTGATATGTGACCTTACTGCAGATGTTTCCCCCTGTTGAGCTGATTGAACTTATTGAAGCATTTGAAAAGCCCCGGCCGATTTCTCTACGGACAAACACTTTAAAGGTCATGATTTTCTCTGCCTCTTTTCTATCTTTACCTTTTGTTGCTCTGATGGTCGACTCATAGTTTATTGCTTCGACGGGATTTCAGACTCGCAGACGGGATTTAGCTGGTGTTCTTCTTAACAGAGGTGTCAATTTGGACCCATTGAGCAAATGGTCAAAGGTACATGGATTAACTGTGGTTCTCTGTGTTTTCTTTGGGTTGATCCATTATTTAGATATCGATATCACTTTGTTATTTCTTATTCTCATATGTATCATTACTTATTTCAGCATATGCATTTGTGATTTGTAGGTTGGACTAGTTGTATATGATTCTCAAGTTCCAGTTGGTGCCACTCCTGAGTATATGGCTGGTCATTACATGGTATCCTGAAATTACACTTTAAAAGATGGCTTTGCTCTTAGTATGCAACTGTAATGCTTATTTCTAATAACTAACTTGCTTACAGCTTCAAAGTGCGAGTTCTTTTCTGCCTGTAATGGCCCTTGCCCCTCAGGAGAATGAACGTGTTGTTGATATGGCGTAAGTAAATAATTTTGTCTAACGAATGTTTGCTTCAATTGTCTATCATTGAATTTTTCACTATCCAATTAGTTTTTAGTTGAGATCTTTTTACCTTTTCATCATCTTTTATGTATCGGTAAGAATTAACAAGTTTGATCGCTGAGAGAGTTGTCCGGTGCATATTTAGATAGTCTAGGAAAAAACTAATTGAAAGAAATAAAGCATCTTGTGTTCCTCTTTCACTAGTAATTTCATTTTTTTTTAAATCAGCAGCTTTTTGTTGGATATAGCTTTGTCAGTCTTAGGCTTAAGTTATCCATTTTTAATATCTTTCTTTTGAGAGGGAAGCTAAAACAATTTGTGCAAACTTTTTAGTTGTTAGTTCAGTAAGCAGAAAAGTGGAATTTTTTGGTAACTTCTGTCTGATCGGAATACGAATCAAACCGAAGGACCCTTTAACTATTTAAGGGATAATAGAACGAATCACACTTTTACGACCAAACTATACCTGCTACAGTCCGATTATTGTATACAAATTCTTCTAAAGTGGGGAACTTGTAAATGGTGCAGTGCTGCTCCTGGAGGCAAAACAACTTATGTTGCTGCACTGATGAAAAATAGTGGTATGTATTCTTTTGCAGTTAATCATGTTGTATTTTTGTCAAGAAATCCATTTTCTCCATAATGCATCCATAATTTCTGGATACCTATGGGTGAATGAATTTTAAATACATCTTTCTCCCCTGGTGTCAATATCCATTATCTTCATTTCCTTAAAAAATTTCTGTGTTTACATTTCTTGCACTGCTAATTTCTAATGCAGTGAACCAAAATATACCGAGTGCTTTCGTTCTATTTTGCTATGCGCTCATGTACATTGTTCTTACTCAAAGTAGTTTATGTGAACATCGTGTTGTATATTTGTAAAGTAATCCATTTTCTCCATAACGTATCCATAGTTTCTGGATACCTATGAGCAAATGAATTTTGAATACATTTTTCTCCCCTGGTGTCAATATCCATTATCCCCATTTCGTTAAAGTTTCTTTGTTTCCATTTCTTGCCCTGCTAATTTCTAATAGTGAAATTTCTTCAGGTTTTTGTTGGTTTCCCAAAAATCGATTGTATTGTATGAACATCTTATCCTGATGTGTCTTATATACTTCCTGTTGTTTTTCATAAGCTTTTGTGACATGATAATGTTTGCCATGATATTTTTTCTAACTTGCTCTTCTCCCTTGTTCTGCTTTTGAAGTTGTTCGAATGCTGTCTTCTATTTTGGTTAATAGCATTTCCCATTTCAATCGTCTGAATGACACTGACACATTTCACCTTGGAAAATTAGGTATTATTTATGCAAATGAGATGAAGGAGTCGAGACTTAAATCGCTCACTGCTAACTTACATCGCATGGGGGTAACAAACACCATTGTCTGTAACTATGATGGAAGAGAGGTTAGAATCAGACTATTTTGCATCTTCCCTTTAGAACTTGCTGCATTTTTACTTTTACATTTAAATTTCATACGTGACAATGTTGTTCTACCTTCCTGCCCATTTTAAGCACTTGTTCTTGTGGGCTGGAGTTGCTCTATACTAACTTCATTGAGCACTGATCTGACAGATTTTTTTGGCCCTGTGTCTCCATTTCTTGGTTTACCTAGTAGTCATAATGTATGGGCAAGTCCTCTGATCTAATACCTTGTCTGGGAATCATTTCAGCTGCCTAAAGTCTTGGGTCAGAACACTGCCGATAGGATTTTGCTGGATGCTCCCTGCAGTGGCACTGGGGTATGTGGTAATGTTTGATGTATATGTTTGCATGAGATCATATTTAATCGGATGAATTTCGTTTGTTCTGCAGGTCATCTCCAAGGATGAATCTGTTAAAACTTCTAAAACTGCTGCAGATATACAAAATTGCTCACATCTGCAGAAGGTATAAATTGAATTCAACGTGTAAATTTAGTGATTTTGTGTCATCCATATTTCTAGACTTGCGATCATGAAAATTTCGATGAATCGTTGGATGCTTGAGAGCTTGTCATGCTTCATAAGAGAACTCGTATACAGCATATCGACAGCATCTGACTTGTGGGGATGTTAGAAAAGACTGGTTTCTGAATTGCCCTTATTTTTGGGTGTGTTATTATCTGTATCCTCCCAAAGCAGGAGGGTGTTGCTGATGATATTGGAAGGTTCATCTCCCTCCCTCCTGCAACAATGTTAATTTTGCTCCATAATGTTTATGTTTATGTTTATCTTATATTCCCTTTTTCACATATTGATGTCGCCTACTCGCCTCTGAGAAACCTGTTTCATGGTCAATTTTCACTTGCAGGAACTGATACTTGCAGCAATTGACATGGTCGATGCCAACTCAAAGTCAGGTGGATACATAGTGTATTCTACCTGCTCCATTATGGTTGATGAGGTATCTTTCTAAACTTATATTTCTAAAGTGATCTCCCAAAAATGGTACCTTTCTAAGTGTTTGTACGCATGCCAATTTCTACTTATTTGTTTTACTTGGGTATTGCAGAACGAAGCAGTTATAGACTACGCACTCAAGAAGAGAGATGTTAAACTTGTGCCATGTGGACTTGATTTTGGGAGGCCTGGGTATAGCTTGTGCTATTTATGTGCATTTAACTTGAGAGGTTGTTTAATTCTACAACTAACTAAAGCTGCTTCGAATCCCAGATTTGTTCGCTTTAGGCAGCACCGCTTCCACTTATCTTTGGACAAGACAAGGCGATTCTATCCTCATGTGCACAACATGGATGGATTCTTTGTGGCAAAGGTATGCCGTATCATTTGGTGATAATTTGTGCTATTAATAGCTGCATAGCAAATGCATTATTTAAGAACTTTATTTTATTGAATAGAGAGAACTAGAGAAGTCCTTCAGAATGAGAAGTATCAAGTTGAGAGGGCTCATTTATTGTAGAGCCCCAAGTGAAGTACAAGGAGAACAGGCTACATTAGTTATTCTGCCTTAGCCATATCCATTGAATTCTCCAGTGGAAGTCTTCTTTTTTCCAAAATAAATTTCCCCCTTTTGTTATACTTGTTTTATAGTCATTAATATCTTTGAACACTACGCTGTCACGATCCAACTACCGGGCTGTGCGGGCACCTGCTCTAATCCACCCAGATAGGAGAACCCTTACCACCCGATCCAACAGGCAATGCGGAAAAAGAAGTAAAACATGAAATAAACCTTTTTGATACAAGAAAATCATTTACAATATTCGAAGAGACAAAACATTTACAGTTTGAAAACAGCCCTCCCTAGAACCTAGTCTAAGACGGTACAAGAGCTACTTCAAGAGTCATACAATTCAAATGAAAAGGACACAACTCCACCATAGAAACAAGAAGTAGGAGCTGCTGGAGATTTCCATCATTGTGTACCTATGAAACATCACCAACCCTGCAACCAGACTATGCCCAAAAAGGTATAGCAAGAGTAGAATCAGTACAAACACACGTACTGGTAGGCATCATCGGTCGACCCGAATCCACTCATACCATCATATAAGAAATCAAGGGAAAATACACATTTAAACTATAGTACTTCGGTCTTTAACATCCACCTTTACCCAATCCGCTTCGACCCCAAGCCTTCCTAACCCTTTCGCTGCCAACTCCCCCCTCTAGCTCTACACTCAACACCTACGACTTCTCAAGTCACCCTAATCCTTAGACTTCCCAAGTCACCCTAATCCTTTGACTTCCCAAGTCACCTTAATCCCTAGACTTCCCAAGTCACCTTAATCCTTAGACTTCCCAATGTCCAGACCCGGACTACCACTCCGTTTCTCGAGTCAACCCCTATGACCAGTCGCCCAGACACAACCCCGTAGTTGCCAACCCAGACCAACCACACACATGGTGCTACTAACAAGTATTTCGGACCTCTCAGGGGTCCCTAAGACAAATCCCCAACATGATAATACTAACTAACAGTACAACTCCAGAATCTCGGTCTTCCTCCTAGCTCATCAACCACAGGTAACAGTCAACACCCATTGACGATACCCAATGATCATAGCACATCGATATATCTTTTTACATAGTCCGGTCCCACACCGAAATCCCTCTAACAACACCTAAGTGTTACACATGCAACCCGGTCTACACTAAGACCAAACACAGATCAATATAACAACCCGGCCTCTCATGGACCATATGCAGAATTCACAATTCAAGAATACAACCCGGTTCACTCATGGAACCATCAAAAGAATACAACAATTCAATTAAAAACAACCCGTACCAGGCGTGGTACCCGAGCCAACCATTATGAATTCCCGTACCAGGCGTGGTACCCGAGCCAACCGTTAGTATACCTGAAGGTTTGTATGACCCACTTACCAAGCTAGGAACCAGGTTCCTCACTTGGTCCTCAGATACTGAACAAGAACACAATCAACACAAACAACAGGAAAACAGTAAAGTAAATGAGACAAAATGTTTACGTGGAAACCTCCTTGCTCAAGAGAGTAAAACCACGACCTACCTCGTAGGATTTCAGCCAACCAACTTTACTAAAACCTGATCAACCTTCAGATTACAACCTATTGCAATCTAGGAATTAAACTCTTAATTCCTCTAACTTACAATAACTCTATTGCAAGCACACACCACAATAACTCTATTGTGTGTTACTGCAGCTAACTCTAGCATACAGACTCCAATCTACCTGATGAGAGAACAGATAGAAAACCACTCACACAAGCCTCTTGAAGAGGAGTGAGTTTACAATGTTAAGAGCAAACAAATACAAACAATCAACCTAGAACTAAAGACATTTTCATGATTAAGCAACTAGTTCTTCGGTTGATGAGTCTTTGTTGTTGAGTGAAACTTCCGGCGCTTTTGCTATCAAGAGCAAGTGTCCTTTTGATCAAATGCAAAAACTAGGTTTTCCTCCAAGTAAGGATCAATATATATGAGACCATGTTGGAGGGAAAACCTTGGATAGTTTCTATTGGACACTAGAAGGGACCAGCAGTAGCACTGACGCATAGTGGTACAATACCACTATCTTTGAAAGCGACTTGTACTATCAACTTGTTCCTGCTGACTAGTAGACTAGTACCAGGTCTTTGTACCAGGTCCCTGGTGATTAGTTTGTCAATCATCAAAATACCACACACGTATCATAACCTAACAATACCCTTACTAGGCGTGGTACCTGAGCCAACCGTTAGTAATTCTCGTACCAGGCGTGGTACCCGAGCCAACCGAATGTCATACCAAGTCCAATCAATCACAACCAATGAACAGTCATACTTGTAAAACCAACCAACAAACAAAACAAGTTCATTTTCACAAGACTGATCACCGGACAATTAGACATTCACAATTCATTCCCTAAACATGCAACTCATACACTACTACGAAATAGTACGTGAGCACATCATTTAAATTAGAAATCAACAACCATCACCTACCCTTACCCCGAGTACGTAACTCAACCTTGGATCCCGTCCGAAGACCAACCCCCGTTCACCCCTTTTCAATACACATTTAGTAGATACATTGATTCCCCGACTTCTTCTTAGATAACTACTATGTGGGAAAGACACCTTTTAACCTCGGTGATTAAGCCACTCTTATTATTCTATTCATTATTCCGTACCCTTATCGAAGATTCCCCTTTTTACCTAACCATCTAGTTACCCAAGCATTCCGGTTCCCCGAACCTTCCCGACATCCCAGTCCCTGAATTCTATCATCAAGCCACACCTAAATGCATACACAACCTAGAATATGACAACACAATACTCCAACTCAACCATTTCCTAGTTCAGAACATAACCACACCTGACTCCATGCCTGAAGGCCTAAGCATGAATTCTCCTTTTCAACTATACAACAAGTAGGAAATGGAAACGAGTCAATCTACTCAATAAAGAAAACCTAGCCTACCTGGACGCCAAGCAACTGCACAGTGTGTTTCTGGCTCCGTGAAGGCGTTTCCTGTCGGATGGTGAGTCTGTAATCCGTGGTTTCGCGTCCTTTTAGCCGGAATTCCTCCTCCCATAGCTCTCAAGTTTTGGAGTAGCGTAGGAGGGTTTTTGGAGTAACTCTCGTATGTTCTCCAACTGAGGAGAAGTCTTTTATTAAAATCGCGTTCTGAGTCTACTATAGCGTATGGCCTTCCGCTATAGCGCTACCGCTAGAGCAGAATAAATACCGCTATAACGGAGTGACGTCGGCCCGGATGATTTCAAAAATCTGAAACTATCCGTCACGTCACTCCACTTAATTCAAAACATTTTTAAATCGTTCCCGAAATTTTTACGATAACGTGATTTCTAAAATAACGAAGGGTCCGGTCGTTACAACAGATACCAATTTACCCATCTTTCGTCCCCGAACGATCTCGAAAATAAGAAGACGAAAAGAGCTAGCCCGAGACCCTCTCTGTCCCAAGTGACCGCGTATTTAGGAACCTACGCGAAATATCGAACCTCTCCTTATTTAATAAGACCCGACCCAAAATGACAATTAGTTTCCCGCTCTGACGAGGAATTCCCCTCTCCCGAGCTATCCAGAGAAATTATGACGTGTACCTTCTCGAGTACCCAAGAAATCCGGGACCTCGTAGAATTTCGGAGCGAAGAATTTGAAAAGACCCAGGAGAAACCTTTCCTATCCCAAAAGTGACTGACGTCCGCTATAACGGATATAATACCGCTATAGTGGACTGCCGACCGCGATAGCGGTTGACAACAGTTGATATAGGGGAGAAAACGGGTTTTCACCCCATTCTCCTCTATTCTTCTTCCGAAAATACTCCATTCTCTCTCGATCACCCCGCTCCCGACGTCGAAAATTTCAGGTAACAATTGCTTCTACTCACTCTTTTACTTCCTTGCACGAATTTAGACATGATTATGGTATAAAACAAGGATTTGGGGTATACATTGTAGTTGCCTTTTTGAACTTGAAAATAGGTTGGATTTTTGTTGAATTCCCAAAGCATGGATGCTTCCCTTACGTTTACAACGCCTCCACAGCGTTCTAGGTGCAAGGATTATGCAGCTTTTGGCCAAAAACGGTGTGGGAGGTGAAGGGTTGTTCTTGAATAAACTTGTAATTTGGACGGAAATTCGGGGTTATAATGCCTAAATTTTTGTAGAAAACATTAATGGGACACTTTAGAAACACTGATATGAACTTGGATTGTTAAAAATGGAGTTTTTGGGTCAAGAGGCGCCACTGAAGTACCCTTTGGAATTTCTGGGACAATGAAGATCACCGAGCGGAGAAATTCCCGCTATAGCGGTTCCGCTGTGGCGGACACCCATCCGCTATAGCGGAGATCCGCAAAACAGTGGCCTCACTAGGCCAACACTTAGAAAAATTCCCCCCCTTTTTCTTTAACTCGTCCCTTTACGCTGAAACAAACCCTAATCCCGCCCTTGGCTACATTACAACTTATCATACCCAATGGCTGACGAACAAATGCAAGAGTACCCATATGCGAGATTCCCTGACGATGCTAGTCAGGAGAGGCTCATGGATATCCGCCGGGTAGGCTTTTGTTATGAGAGGGGCTGCAGAATGACAGGTGTGGATGGAAAAGCAGCCGCCTTCCATCGCAGGATTCGAGAGTTCGGTTGGGACTCCTTGCTAGTGACTCCACCTCCCGAGCGGACAAGCTAGGTGCGGGAGTTCTATGCTATCCTTCCCACCGTTCGTTGGGATGAACCTAACCTACCATCCGAATCTGAGGGGTAGATGTCCCGGTGGATTCTCAGACGATCAACGAGGTGCTAGGAGTGCCTCATGTCTCCAATGAAGCATACGAGGCCAAGTTTCGACTTTGGGACATGACTTAGTTGAGGGACACTTTAGTGGATGAGGAGTGCAGAGCTCAGGTCTACTGGCCCAGTCCCGAGGGCATCACTAGCGCTTACTTCTCCGCAGATGCTAGGAGGTGGTTAAATGTGGTGTCCCGAAGAATCAGCCCGTCGGGCAATAAGACCGACGTGACTTATGCCTGGGCCCTGGTGATTGCTTGTGCTATTGCAGGGAATCATCATGAATGTGGGGGAACAGATTATCTCTGAGTGGAAGGAATTCAAACGGGGTCATAGGAAGGGCCACTATCTTCCAGGTTTGGTGTTCGAGTTGTGCATGTGATTCCATGTGCCAGAGGATGACACTGATAGGGAGGTAGAGATGGATGACCCCTTCGACCCTCTCCGGGTGAAAGTGGTCTCTTCTAAGAAGAATAGGAAAGTGGATGAAGCAGGGAGCAGCCAACCGGTTGAGGACGCTGACGATGATGATGATGACACTCCTGCCCCCTCCCAGCCTCAGCCCCCGATCACCAGCCGCCAGCTTGAGGAGACTTTGGCCGCGGTCCGGAGGTTCACGGAGGGCACCGCCGCTGGAGGTACAACCCAGCCCCCTTCTGCTCAGGATTTTGCAGTACTCCGCAGGGAGTTAGATGAGGAGAAGAAGAAGAGACGCTCCCGGGATCGCATGCTTGCCCGGATGTGGAAGACCGTCAAGGTCATGTTCTCTTGCGTTGCCCCGGGTAAGAAGCTTCCCACAGTTGAGTCCGAGGATATGCAGGAGTTCTCCTTCCTGAGTGATGATGAGGCTTAGGACCTCCCCCCTCCCCTTTTTATTAAGACTATTTATTGCTTTTTAGGCTTCGCCCCCGCTTGGGGCTTGTTTTAGACAATATTTCCCCTTCCCTTTTCGCGTTCGTTTTTAAGCACGCGGATGCTAGTTTTCAGACATTTTCCTTTATATGCATGCTATATTAGCTATATAGACGATTTCCTCGTTTTGCATTGCAATTTAGAGCTTAACTACTGCGTTTTAAAGCCCCGGGAATGAAATGAAAAATAGGGGAAAACAGGGCAGGCATTTTGCCCTGCGCCCTTCCGCTATAGAGGTTGTCACTCCGCTATAGTGGTAACGTCGTAGCGATAAAAATCCCGCTATAGCGGGATCGCCGTAGCGGTGCAGTTCCGCTATGGCGGTCCCGACGATAACAGTCCAGAAATTTGAAATTTCCCTGTTATCATTGTCTAACCCCGTCAATCCCGCCATGGTCTTAAACAATGATAACCGGGAATTAGGGATGAGTGCACTTACTGAAAATTCCAAATTTCTGGACTGTTATCGTCGGGACCGCCATAGCAGAACTGCACTGATACGGCGATCCCGCTATAGCGGGATTTTTATCGCTACGGCGTTACCGCTATAGCGGAGTGACAACCGCTATAGCGGAAGGGCGCGGGGCAAAATGCCTTCCCTGTTTTTCATTTCATTCTCGGGGCTTTAAAACGCAGTAGTTAAGCTGTAAATTGCAAAACGAGGAAATCGTCTATATAGCTAATGCATATAAAGGAAAATGTCTGAAAACTAGCATCCGCGTGCTTAAAAACGAACGGGAAGGGGAAATATTGTCTAAAACAAGCCCCAAGCGAGGGCGAAACCTAAAAAGCAGTAAATAGTCTTAATAAAGAGGGGAGGTCCTAAGCCTCATCATCACTCAGGAAGGAGAACTCTTGCATATCCTCGGGCTCAAGTGTGGGAAGCTCCTGACCTGGGGCGACACAAGAGAATATGATTTTGACGGTCTTCCACATCCTGGCAAGCATGCGATCCCGGGAGCGTCTCTTCTTCTCCTCCTCTAACTCCCTGTGGAGTACTGCAAAATCCTGAGCAGAAAGGGGCTGGGCTGTACCTCCAGCGGTGGTGCCCTTCGTGAACCTCCGGATCGCGGCCAAAGTCTCCTCAAGCTGGCGGCTGGTGATCGGGGGCAGGAGTGTCATCGTCAGCGTCCTCAACCGGCTGGCTGCTTCATCCACTTTTCTCTTCTTAGAAGAGACCACTTTCACCCGGAGAGGGTTGAAGGGGTCATTCATCTCTACCTCCCTATCAGTCTCATCCTCTGGCACATGGAATCGCCTGCACAACTCGGACACCAAACCTGGAAGATAGGGGCCCTTCCTATGACCCCGGTAGAATTCCTTCCACTCAGAGATAATCTGTTCCCCCACATTCATGATGATCCCCTGCATAGCACAAGCAATCACTAGAGCCCGGGCATAAGTAACGTCGGTCTTATTGCCCGACGGGCTGATTCTTTGGGACACCACATTTAACCACCTCCTAGCATCTGCGGAGAAGTAATCGCTAGTGATGCCCTCGGGACTGGGCCAGTAGACCTGAGCTCTGCACTCCTCATCCACTAAAGTGTCCCTCAACCAAGTTATGTCCCAAAGTCGAAACTTGGCCTCGTATGCTTCTTTGGAGACATGAGGCACTCCTAGCACCTCGTTGATCGTCTGAGAATCCACCGGGACATCTACCCCTCAGATTCGGATGGTAGGTTAGGTTCATCCCAACGGACGGTGGGAAGGATAGCATAGAACTCCCGCACCTAGCCTGTCCGCGCGGGAGGTGGAGTCACTAGCAAGGAGTCCCAACCGAACTCTCGAATCCTGCGATGGAAGGCGGCTGCTTTTCCATCCACACCTGTCATTCTGCAGCCCCTCTCAAAACAAAAGCCTACCGGACGGATGCCCATGAACCTCTCCTGACTAGCATCGTCAGGGAATCTCGCATAGGGGTACTCTTGCATTTGTTCGTCAGCCATTAGGTGTGATAACCTGTAATGTAGGCAAGGCCGGGATTAGAGCTTGTTTTAGCGTAAAGGGACGAGTTGAAGAAAAGAGGGGGGGGGGGATTTTTCTAAGTGTTGGCCTAGTGAGGCCACTGTTTTGCGGATCTCCGCTATAGCGGATGAGTGTCTGCCACAGCAGGACCGCTATAGCGGAACCAGACCGCTACGACGATCTTCATCGTCCCAGAAATTCCAAGGGGTGCTTCAATGGCGCCCCTTGACCCAAAAACTCTGTATTTAACAATCCAAGTTCAAATCAGTGTTTCTAAAGTGTCCTATTACTGTTTTCTACAAATACTCTTGTACCGGCTTAGACCTAGAACCTAGGGAGGGTGTATGTATTTTAAAAAGAGGTTTTTCCACATTATATTGTAAACATTTTCATGTGATAAAAAGAGTTATTTATGGTTTTACTTTATTTTCCGCATTACATGTTGGATCGGGTGTAAGAGTTCTCCTATCTAGGTGGATTAGAGTAGGTGCAGGGCCCGGTAGTTGGGTCGTGACATATACACACTAGAAAATAGAAGAAATGATTGTGGTTTCTGGGACTGACACGTGTGGTTGTAAAAACAAATGAAAGATTCTATATGTTTCTTCTTGGAAGTTGCTGCAAGTTTATCTCAGTTGAGAACATTTTGCCCCATGTCCTTTTTTCAGTTGAAAAAGATGAGCAATTCCAAGTCTGCTGCAAAATCGTCGGCTCAGTCTGAAGAAATAGAAGATGCTGATACAATTGAGAGCAGTGACCCACAGAACACTGAAGAGGATGACGAGCATTCAGAGCAAAAAGACATTGCAGAAGAGAATGGGAAATTGAATGAAAAAGTAGCAGCTGATAAAAAGAGGAAGAGGGATGTCCAAAAGCATTCAAATAGAAAAGGTTTTGCAACTAAAAATGGGAGAGCAGAAAACAATTCAGTGGCACCAAAAAGGAGGGAAAAGAAGAAACCCCCTCCTAGAGAGGAAATTGCAATAGCTAGGTAAAGTTTTTCAATTCCACGATCATGAGTTGATGATAATCACTGATGTGCTAATGGAACAGAGCTTATTTCAGATCATATAACCTATTCTTGTCTTCAATATTTCTACAGGGAAGAGAAGAGGAAAGTTCTTAGGGAAGAAAAGCGAAAAGCCACGATGAAGAAAAAAGCTGGAAACAAATGAGTTCTCTGTAACATGGGGAATATTGTGATATGCAGAGGATATTTTCTCAGAGGCGACATGAATGAACACAAAACTAAAGATATAACTCGGGGTACTATTAGCAGCTGCCAGCTAGTGGTGATATTTCTTATTGTTGTTGGTTGATGACTTTGAGATAAAGAGGGTTGGAGATCATGTATGATTTTGCTTTAGAAAAAAATGAAAACCAGGATTTGTGGTTGCGAAAACCATAAATCCAAAATTTTGTCTGTATTTGATATTATACTTTTTTCTTTTGGGAGTGAGCAATGACAATTAGAAAGAGAATTAGTTTGTATTTCTTACTGTGGCAAGTACTAGGGTTGGAATGTTTGAAAGACCAATCCTTTGTACAACACAGAAGGATTGGATATCATCAACAAATTATCCATAATTGTCTATGCCTGAGAAAAGATTGTGAGGATATGAGTTTTATGTCTGTTAAAGCATGATGCTGTAGAAATAATGATCTAATGAAATGATGCATTTTGGTGAGCGTAAACTTATTTAATTTGCAGTCAGACATCAGAAGATGTCACACTTTAAATACTATTGGATGCTCACTATGTCACACTTTAAATACTATTGGATGCTCACTTGACAAAGTTTGCAAGAACTTTTTTGAAGGATTCAAAATGTTTAAAGCATTTATAAGTTTATAATTCTTATATGGAATAAGTCAAATAAGGTAGGCATATGACTTAATCGGCTTAGTGAATATTCATTAATGAATGGTATAAAAATGACTTTGCTTACCTTTTTATTTTGATGAAAACCAGTTTTTCATATTGTTGTGCAAGTTGACTTAGTTGACTTGAATTGGAACTCTTGAAGAGTCCCAAAAACAGTAAAAGAAGTTGAAATAAGATCAATTTATATTGCAAATGAAAGTTTGATGTAAATTTGTTTATTCTAAAGCTTGTTCAATTGAAGCTAATGCTATGCTGCCCTTCCCTTGTTCAAGAGAAAGCGAGGACTTTCTTTTAGCTACCGGCTCAAACAAAAGAGATTAGCCTCTTGATCGATCGATTGATTGGATCGAAGTACGAAGGGGTTGATTGAAGTCTGAGATCAGCCCAAGACTAAGGCCGAGCAACTACCTGCTGCAGGATTGGACGTCTATCTATCTCACCACGCTCCCCTACTCCTATAAAGGCCGGCGGAAGGAATGCTCTGCTCATCTTTCTTACGGCTCGTTACCAATTGTTATCAAGTTTCTCCGATTTACGGGGAGTTCATCTGAGCAATATAAGGGTTCAATCCAGATATGCTATCTATTTTCATGAAGGGTTACTGTTATTCAATGTTACTTTACATGTCAGTCAAATCATACAAAAGATAACAACAGTTTATAAAGCAAGCTAAGAATGTACTTGGCGTGATTCCAACAACTTTATATGACGATGATCTAACTCTATTAAAGGATTGGAAGTGCAAATGATCAACCAGTTCATTAAATAATAATTTGATAGATTTAATCATAAAGACACTACCAACTTTAACATATAATAATTTGGTATACAAAATCGGAGCACATCATCTTCAAGAATTATGTGATGTTTAATTAGAGAGAGTAAAATACATGCGTACTGTTTTTTTCCTTACTCAAGGTTTTATCCTATTGAGTTTTCTTGGTAAGGTTTTAAATGAGGCAACTAGCAATGCGTATTATTAGATACGTGAATTTTTTTTCCTTCACTAGAATTTTTTCTAGTAAGATTTTAACGAGATACATTATCTATTAATGAAGAGGAGTGTTATAATTACACTGTATTATGAATGTCCATTACACAATTTTCTGGATAATTTTGAGATCAAGTAAGCAACTTTCAAGCAGCTTCCTAAAAAGTCTTGCAACAGCTTTCTCAGGTTTGCAATTAAGCAGACAACTTATAAGTAGCTCAACCAAATAGGTTGCAAGCAACCTGCTTCTGAAAAGACTTGCAATTGCTTCTTGAAAAGCCTTGTAACCGCTTCTTTTAATTTCTTCTATAAATAAAAAGTTCAGGGAAACCCATGGACAAACACTTAAAGTTGGCATGACTTTTCACTTGGACACCTCAAATAAACCTAGTACCTTTTAAACACCCGTTGTAGGGTTTGACTGTACATGTCATTTTGACACTTTTTAGTGACATGATAAAGTGAGTATGATATACTCATTAATGACATATGAGAAGCTTATATTTAGCCAATTTTATTTCGTTTTTCTCTTCTTCTCTATTTCTCAAGCCACTACCTACTACCATTTTTCCAAACTTAAACTCCTTAAATGGAGATCGAATTTTTGATTATGTTATTCAGTGATCTCTTTAGTTGCAATAACCAAATTGAAAGAAGATGGGTCATTTCATTGTTAATTATGGAGCTAGCCAAGCACATAAAGAAAACCAAAATTTGAAAAGTTGGGAAAGAATAAGAAGTCAAAACCAAATTGGTGGGACAAATATTTTTGTTTTGAAAATTTTAAGCTACAACAATAAGAAAAAAATTGAAAACAGATGTTGATTAAAATCTGCAAATCTTCTAAGAAAAAAATTGAAAACAGATGTTGATTAAAATCTGCAAATCTTCTATTTTTTATTTGTCATTTTTCTCACTTTTTGGGCATTGTTAGAAATGATACGAGTAAAAGCTTCAAATGAAACTTTTTTTTATAAGAGATAGAGCGAGTTTGGAGGTATGGCCGTATGGGACAACGTGGTAATAGTGGTGATAGTGATTTGGGGGGGGAGAGGGGGGAGGGGCGGGGGGGTTTCTTGAGTGTGGTAGAGAAGACGACCCCTGCAGGGGTGGGGTGGGGGATGTTTGTCAAAATGGATTTTTTAAAAGTGGTCAAATTATTTGAGAAAAAGGTCACGTGTCACCAATTCATTGATCACTTTGTCAGTTTTTCTTGATTTTTCAATTTTTTTGTTTTATTGTTTCAAAAGTTGCAATCTTTTTCGGGGTGTAAACTATTTTTTTTTCAGAATATTAGTTTTGTTTTGTTTATTAAATAGATTTTATAATAATTTTTTTTTTACTTAAAATGTCATATATAATCATTTAATTAATTATTTTTCATGTCATCGATGAAATAGCTTGGGGCTCAACTGTTAATTGTCTTATTTAATGCTTATTTGGTCAACACTAGTGAGCCACAAGCCACTACCTAATGAGCATACCCTTAATTGCTAAATATATCCATTAACAAGCAACCAAGTACTATACATATATCTAATGCAAGGTGATGTTATATATATTGTAGGCAGTACACTTATCAAAACAATCCAATATAAATTGACAGCCATAACAAAACATATGGAACATATAAATAAAACAGAGACAAGTACTCTAGCTAGAACTCAGCCCAAGAAACATCAAAGATAAACACCTGGTGCAAGTAAATTTTTATCGCACATCAAGCTATAAAGTAGTAAAAAACAAGCCACGGCCTTTGGAAAGAAGCAACATCAGAATGTGTTAGATGTTGTTCATGCACTAGGATTTTTTTTCCCCTTCATTGTTGTAAAGTTCTCTCATGTTGTAATAGAATCAATTAGCACCATAGAGATGACATCTTTCAAGTTATTTTTGGAAAAAGTATAAGCATCTTCATCTTTATAAAAGAATTCTGCCACCCTCGTAAGGTTGAGCACAGGCATGAGCAAAACTCTTGGTACTGCTGTAGGTTTTAGGCATCCTCGATTCAAATCCTTCCATCTTTTCTCTATTATTTTCCTAATCCCCATGTAAGCTTCTTTCTTTGTAGCACCATATTCATTCATGTAACATTCGATACCCGAAGCTACATCTCCTCTTTCCAGCTCTATCTGTATCCATAATATAATTGGACAAACAAATTAAAATAAGAGGAAACGTTACTTCATATTCAATTTGTATGCGTCACATCCTAATTATCTTTGAGTTATTATTTGCGCACACAATAATTTTCTTGAACTTCTGATTATTAACTGAGATCAAATTTGAGTATCTCTGCTTATGTATTAATTATGCCAAAAAATACTATCATACCTCATGTGTTACGAGATCATTCAGTAATCTTGCAATGATGCACGAAGCGACAAGAATTGTAGGTTCAGCCGATATCCAATCAAATGCCTCCTTAGTTGCTACATCTCCCATGCCCAACCAAGAAGTAACGGCAAGCAATAGGTAAGTGCTGGATGGAATTCCATTGTTTATATACTGCTCCATTGTTGGCACATCCTTCTCATGATACCATTTGGCCTCTTGGAAGTATGCCTTCAACAACTTTTTCATCTGAAAGGCGGATGGAGGTTGGTTTCATTACGTTCAATTGAATTCAGTAATTTTGACGTAAAGTATAAATTTAATAAAATCTGAATAATATGTTAAAATTTGCATCCTTCTATGACTACATTCTCATCGTTTACTACTTTTTAATTACCTCAATTATGGAATATTTGACTCGAAAAGACTTATTTTCAAGATTTGCCAACTCGATCTCCACTTCATCGTAAACTTGTAGAAGAGCGCGGTAGGAGAGCTTCATATATGGAGGTAATTGTTCGGAAGCATCAATGTCCCACCTACACATATACGTCCAATATCACGCCAAAAAAAAAAGAGGAGTTAGTTAAGAACTTTCTAATCAGTTGTGAAATTGCTTGTAGCTAATAGATTTGTTAAAAAAATCCGTCCCAAAATAAGATTAACGACATATTTTATTGCTTAACTATGAAATTATCTGTTGCTAATTCCTATTTTCTTAGTAGTAAATTTTACAGTGATAATGGTTCATATTTTCTCTATCTAGCTAATTCTTTTTTGAAACATAAAAATGTTGTAAGCTATTGATTGGTATGAGAAAAGAATTTTAACCTTTCGATTGCCCTTGTGAGGAGAGTAAGTTCATCAAGTGTGCCATAGGTATCGTAAGTGTCATCCATAATAGAGCAGAAGCATAACACTTTGGTTAGTATTTTCCTTGCAACGCTATATTGAGGCTCAAAATATACACCTAAACTCCAAAAATATAATTCAACCACTCTGTCTCTTGCAAAAGGTAGTGTTTGTGCAATTTCCGATTCTTTCCACCACCTAAATGTAAAGAGGAAATGTTTTACTTATGCAGGCAATAAGAAATCACTACTAGAAAAAGGGAATTTCCGACCAACATCTAATAAAAAATCTTTCGATGGATTTTCAGTAGATTTTTGAGCAATTTCATCGGAAACATCTGTCGAAAATTTGTCTTTCTGAGTAGTTAATATGATCAACTAAAGATATGAAAAAAAAAGAAGAAGATCAATTAAATAATGTATCATATAATGTTGAACTTCATACAAGTTTCAAAAGGTAACTAAACATTGAATTACTAATGCAGAGTTTTATGCAGGTGTTATAACATCTTAGTAATGCAAACAAACGAGCAGTGTTACAAGTTTGAGTTTTAGTTAACTTCTACACATTAATATTGTAAAAGAAAAATTATACTTATTGGGTAATTTAGTGGGAATAATAATTTTACTAAATAAGGTAATTACTTATATTCGTAGTGTAACTTTTTTTTTTATGCTGACATTGTACATATAAGTACATATTGTTAGATTCGTGAATGCGTAGCTCGCCATTTACCTTGTAATATCACATAGCTCCCTTTTGTGTAACCTTTGTAGGATGTTGAAGTCCAATTTTGCGAAATTTAGTAACACTTCATTGCGCGATTCATCTTCTTGGTAAAATGATATGTATTTCCTCGTTCTAACCCTCACTATGTTATTGTTAATCGGAAACTTCAGTGCATTACTGACTTGCGTCGCAAGGGAATTGCTCAAATTAGGCAAAATTTGCTTCAAATGAGCGGTGGTGAAATTTACTGCTTCATCCAGAATTTCATCACCCTCTACTCTAAATTGTGCTGCCTCGTACAAGCTCAATAATCCTTGCACGTCGCCGACCAAAGCTTTCTTGTAATTTCCTTGTTCGTCAGTGAACTTCCTAAAACCATCTGCTCCAAAATATATTTACACTGTCAATATATAAAAATTAAAACTCATCTTAAAAAATAAAGGATATCGCAAATGTTCTGCATAAGGATTTAAATAGTTATTTTACATGTACTGATAGTGTAAAAACTTTTGTACTATCAAATATACTAAACTCTATATATCATAACATATGATATTAGTACATACTATATTAATTTACTAATTAATATTCATATTCATCTATATAACAATCTTATAAGTGACCTGATTATATTTTACCGACACGAGTGGTGTGTGTGCCGGGGGTGGGGATTACTTACCAGATGAGACATAATAACCTTGTTGCCTAAGTAATCGAAAGCTTAGAGCAACAGAATGAAGGTCACTTTGATCAGCAAATTCACCAATCCATTCTTCAGAATGAGTATAAAAGTTACTCAATGATTCCTCAATCTCATTTTCAAAATGGTATGCTACTCCAAGCAATTGAATTGTGTTGATGAGGTCAATTTTTTGCAAAGATTTGGAAGGAGACATCACTAGCATTTTTCTCACTTCTTCTTTTAAGTCTTCATGTTCCTTCTCTTCCCATTCATTGGCTCCCTACACGAGTAAATTTCGAAATTTGTTACTACATATAATACGGTGTGTTAAATTAAAATCATGAAGAATATTCAGAACATAAAGTAATTAATTAATTAAATCCAGAATTTACCAAGAGATTAGCATAAGCAAGAAAATGGTCTCCCCAGACAGTAGGATGATGATTTGCACACCGACGTGTAATCTCCGCCTCACCACCAAATCCATCCATTTTTCTTCTTCTTTTGGGTTACTAGGTGACTAGGTGAAGGAAAAAAACCAAAAAATGATTAAAAAGTAATGGTCAACATGCAACTCTTAAAAGATTCATTAATATTTTCTATTAAAATTTGAAAAGATTCTTTAACTCTGAAAAGATTTGTTAACCTAGGGTATGTTTGGTACGGAGGAAAATATTTTTTAGGAAAATAAGTGAATTTCCTATTTATTTGCTTGCATGTGTTTGATATGTAAGCAAAAAAATATTACTCCCCCAGTTTCACTTTATATGATCTAATTTGACTTGGCATAGACTTTAAAAAAGGAACGAAGACTTTTGAAACTTGTGGTCTAAAATAAATCTTAGATGTTTGTGTGCCTATAAATCATTTCATTAAGAGTAAAATGGACATTTTAAAGTTAAATTGTTACTAAATATAGAAATGTATCATTCTTTTTGGGCTGACTAAAAAGGAAAGTGAATCACATAAAGTGGGACAGATGGAGTATCTTTAAAATATTTGTATATAATTTAGACAAATACTATGGGATGTGGGGTGGTGGGAATGGGGGCTACAAGGGTGGGAGTAAAGATGTAGTGTATAGGAGGATGGGAAAGACACAATCAATTCAAAATGACACTTGTGGAACTTGTTTTCCGTAAGAAAGTCATTTCGCGTTTTTAAGAAACTTAGAAATATTTTCCACCATACCTAACACACCCTTAGCTATTAGTTTTACTTCTAAACATGGACTCTACAGACTGCGCAACTTTTTCCGCGGTATTAGTTTATATAAAAAGTAAATACAGGTCACATAATTCATAGTAATAAATGAAAATTAAAATAACTTTAAAAGATCATGCAAATGACCTGCTAAAGCAAATTAAATTGCACGGATTATATATATAAAAGATTATGCTATCAATGAATATAAAGTTAAATCCTTTCAATTCATCATTACATGGATGTTACTTAGAACATATTCCACACTTAGTAGTCACTTTCTATAAGCAAAATGTATATAGCTAGCAAGCTACTTCAATGCAAAATTGCATTATTACATGAATAGGCCTTGATAAAAGATAAGGGAGAATATACCTACCTTACTTACTAGTTCTTGGCTCTTTGCCAAATGCAAAGTAGTGGCTTAGACTTTTGTAACTATTGGCTTAAAAACTAAGAAAGTGAATTAAGAAATTAAAGTTGTCTTCAAGTTACCCATATATACAATGGACATGAATCCCTTACTATTTATAAAGCCTTGGAATACCAATAAATTAATTAATACTCATAATATAATAAAGTATTTATATATAGTAGTACTAATTAAGAGTCAATGAGACGCAGTTGCCGATATAGAGACGTACGTGAATTAATCAAATGGCACAAATTCAAGTTCGTTTTTGTGATCTCACTTTGAATTCTCCATTGTTTTTGCTCTAATTACAAGTGGGTTAATTAACTGCTACATAGATTTAAAAACATCGCAATTGCACTATAATATGCACACAGGCGCATGATGTAACATGGTGTAAGCGAAAAGGAACACTATTTATATGACAACTAATATGAGAAGGATGGAATACCTTAATTATTTTTTGAACTTATCGCAAATAAAGAGATTGAAGGGTGAGATCATAAAATTTTGTCCTGTCAGGTTGACGTGAGGTGGGTGGTCCGATGATAAAACCTTGGACCAATTAATTGATGTCTTGGAAGAACCACTTGTTAAGGCACATAATTATAGATACAGAAATTGTTGTCATGGTCAAATCAATTCTTATCCTCTAGAAAAGTTCTATACCCTTCGTTTTCTTACCCTCCAATATTGAAATATCTCTAAAGGGTCGTTTGGTTGGAAACAAGTTATTCCGGAATTAGTTATCCCGGGATAACTTATCCCAACATGTATATGGGATAACTTATCCCTTCACTATGGTATAAATGGTGGGATAAGTCATCCCAAACTTGACAACCAAACAAGAAAACAAAATTTATCCCTGGACTATTTATTTTATCGCAGGACTATTTGTTCTTATCCCTCACACCAAACGACCCCTAAAAGTTTTATTAAGTATGCTTGGCCATAAAAAATATTCATTTTATTTAAAAATCAGTCTTCGATCATGAAAATTTCAAATTCAATTTAAAATTGTGTTTCAAATTTGAAAAAAATTGCTTATGATATGTTTCCTGACTCACTTTTCACTTTTAAAATTGTAGTTAAGTATATTCAAGCATAAACATAGTTTCAAGTATTCTTTGCAAAAAGTATAATCAAATACAATTCTATCTTCAACTTGGCTCTACAAATTTTAAATAAAGTGAAAAATAATTGAAATCTATGATCAAATACAAAAATAATAGTTATAATTTTATCTTTTGTATGGCCGTCAGTATATGAAAACTTTAATTCTTAGCTAGCGTTTGAACATACGACTGAAAGTGCAAGAGGGAGGGTGATTTGCCTACTTTTTCGATTATCAGTTGACTGCCTGGTTCAGTTAATCGACTTGTGCAAATAGTAAAAACCAAAGTAAGCAGAACTGGAAAGTAAAAGTAGACACTCGATGTTTTTATACTGGTTCGGATCCAGAATGGATCTTACTCCAGTCCCCTTGGGTTGCAAAGGATTCTCTACTAAAATCTTTGATGCTTTTGGGTAACAAGAGTTGAATGTAATTCCTACGACTACACTCGATTCTTTTTCTCTCTTTTTCTTTTTGATACAGTAGCCTCACCAGCAATATTTTTCTCTCCTCTCACTTTTTAATACACAGTAAATCACAAAGAGATACAATGCTTGATAAAAGTAGAGCAAAAAATTTGAGAAGGTTTAGACTAAATGTATAAGATCTTCCTTCCTTCAAACTTCTTTAAATAGGTGAGATGTAGGAGCCGTTGGAGAAGGATATTGGAGAGAGCAACCCAAGAGATTTGATCCTTGAAAAAAGATGTGAAATATCTATTTCCAAGAATAAGATTGAGTCAAGATTTGACTCTATTGATTCGCAGAATATCTTCCTTAAACGGACGAGTACAGCTTTGAAGTTTTCCATTTGAACTTGGCTGAAGGTCTTATTTTCATAGAGGGATGTGTACAGCATTAAAGTCTTCCCTTGGAACTCGTCTGAATATTTTCTTTCCATAGAGGAGACCTTAATTGATTGCTTAACATATCATCCAAAATTGGAGCCGTTGCTAATATTACTTCTTCATATTTGATGGTCGTCTCTTTCCTTAGTAAGAAGATCTTTGATTGATCTTTATGATGCTTTCCTTATTTTCCTGCACACGTAGTATTGTCATACATTAAAATTCACACATTAAAAATCTCCCCATTTTTGATGGATGACAATAAAAATTAAGGAATTGTAGTTAACTTCCCTTTTTGTTTTTGCTCCCCCTTAGCAGTTGACTTGATGCATGGTCGACTGCTCCCCCTGAGGAGTTGGCTCCCCCTCAAAAGTTGACTACTCGGCCTGTCTCCCCCTTTGGCATCAATCAAAAAGGCATATAAAGGCAGTAGATTCACACATAGCAGAAAAGATCATAATAAAACCACTACTAAGGAACTAAGGAGAGTAAGTCTATTACAGACCAAAGCAAAATCAAGAGCAAATTGTTCAAGAAGTCACAAAAACATAGATAAGAGAAGCTATTTTCGGAGAAGATAGCAGATAGTGTTGACAGTGGCTTCTTTCAGTTTGTCAAAGCGAGTTGTTAGGTTGGCAGCAACAGTGTCTCCACTTTCTTGTATCCTGTTGGCAACTTTGATAGCTTTTTGGATCATTTTATCGAGTCGGATGCGGATTTTGGCCACATCACTTTCAGTTTCTTTAGTGCATGCCTGTACCTTTTCCATCTGAAACTGAGTGGATAAGACAATGTCCTTGAGAGAATCAAGCTTGTCATTCATGGCCTGTAACTTAGCCAAAACTTCAGAGAGATCAACAGAGGCTACAAGATTCGTGTTCGAAGAGGCTGGAACATCAAGAGGGAGGGAGGTGGGAACAAGAACATCAGAGTCATTTTTGAGTACCCAAGAGTTACCAGAGCAAGTGTACCCCATGCAGCCAAAGGCCTTAGAGGTATAGCATTGTTTAACATAGTAGGTAGGGACATCAAGAAGACTGATGTTGTTAGTTTCCAAGATGTGGGAGATGACCATTCCGTATGGGAGACTGATGTGCCGCCATTCTACGACACTTTTGACTCCTTTAACTAAGAATAATCGTGAGTTTTCAAGAAACCATTGTTGTTTTTGATGTTTTATTGTTATATTTGCAGGGAATGGAGCTAGAGATAGAAACGGAAGAAAATATGATCAAAGAACCCCTCTGGATAAGAGTGACGGCCGGGATGACGGGCCACCACACACTTGGTGGGCCGTCACCCAGGCCACCAAGTCTGGCTGCCCCACTGGTTAAGGGTGACGGCCACCCTGACGGCCAGTCACACATGTGACGGTCCGTCAGGTGTGCCACCAAGTCCGGCAGCTCCACTGGTTAAGGGCGACGGCCACCTTGACGGCCAGTCAAGCATGTGACGGTCCGTCAGGGTGGGCCACCAAGTACGACGCAGGATTCCAAAAATTCTATTTTTGGATTTATTTCCTGGACTGCTATAAATACCTTGTGTTAGGGTTATTTTATATTATTCATTACCCAATATTTCTAGGATATTTTTGAGCGAGTTTTGGAGAGAAAAACACGACACAATACGTTTTTCCTCTCCTCTTTCATTGTTCTTGGGATCTTGGCTTCGTGTTCTTGGATAATTGAAGCTTGTGTTCATATATCGTAAGAATCTCTTCTTTCTATTATGAATATGATTTTCTTCTCTTTCCCAAATAGCATGAGTAACTAACTTCCCACAACTAGGGTTGTGGGAGCAATGGCGAAAGTAGCAATATAGATTCCGGGTAGCATAGGGTTCAATTTATATGCTGTCACGTTGTTAATCATTCATTATTAACGTTTTCTAGTGGTTGCAAACATTAGAACATGCCTAGGTTTAATTTGCTTGAGTAAAGAGATTAAAACCGGGAAATTTGATTAACTACGAGGATTCGAGACTATCAACTCTCGTCTTATGATTAATGTTGTAACTAGATTATCTACTTGATGTTTAGGATTGAAATAAGGAAGTTCACTTTTTCAAGTTCGAGAGAATTGAAAAGGAAATTCGTCTATTTGGTTGAGAAACGTTTAGACGATGCCATAAATTCAATCACATCGTGACATGCATATAGAACGAACCCGGTTAAGCTTTGAATCGAAATTGTTACGACGCCATGGTGAACACTTCCCTAGTCCATTCTCATATTGATTAACACTCGTCGAAACTCGCAATCAGTTACTTGCATTGGTCAAATATTGATCACAGAAACCCCCCCCCCCTAATTTACCGGAAACTATTGACTACCAGTCAACTAATTCACTATCAATTTAATTTGCACCTTATTCCCTGTGGGATCGACCCCAACCTTTGTTGGGTTCTATATTTGATGACGACCGCTTACGCTTCGTAATTGGAGTTGTAATTTGGGCGTATCAAATTTTGGCGCCGTTGCCGGGGACTACGGTTGTTTATTAAGTCCGGTGTGTTTATTTGACTCTTAGTCATATTTCCTGCTTTTACTTTTATTTGTTGTTTTTGTTTGTTACAGGGTACATAGTTGTGCATGCCAAGTACCCGACGCTCGGGTGGACCAATATTACCCTACGACCCCGAGCTCGCAAGAACGATAAGGCGAAACATGAATGTACAACAACAAGAGGCAGCGAGACTCGCTGCAGCTCAGCAAGCCCAACAACATTTGAATGCTGGTGGTCTTGAGGATGATATTGAGTTGAATGATGAGGAGGCCGACTTGGATGGAGTTGGCGCTACGGGCGCCATTGTTCTTCCTCCGCTAGCGCCCGGGGCCAAGTTCAACATTACTAGCACAATGATTCAGCTGTTGAATTTGAGAGGAGTGTTCCGTGGTGTTGCTGGTGACGATCCAAACCGGCACCTGATGAATTTTGTGGGTATCTGCAAGTCGTTCGAATTGCCTGGAGTAAGTCAGACACGATCAGGCTCAGGTTGTTTCCGTTGTCTCTGTCTGATGAGGCAGCATCATGGTTGACAGAGCTAACCCCCGACTCTATCACAACCTGGGGAGAGTTGAAAGGAGCTTTCCTAGAAAGGTTCTTTCCTCCCTCTAGGATGATACAGTGGAGGGATGAAATTAGCAACTTCAGACAACAACCTCATGAGGCGTTACATGAGACTTGGTTGCGGTTCAAGAAAAAGCTGACACAATGCCTAAACCATCAGTTGACCGAAGATTTTTTGATGCAGACGTTCTACAGGGCACTGAATTCGGCTACCAAGCCGACATTGGATAACGCAGTAGGTGGAGCATTTATGGGTCTCACTTTCATTGAGGCCACAACTATTTTGGACAGGCTCACCAAAACCAACAGGGCCTGGCATACACGTGATACAGAGGTAGCAGCTAGCACTTATGCAGTTGGTATGTCAGCAGAGCAGCGCAGGAAGGAGGAAGAGCGGGACCAAGATAGGGCCCATCTGAAGACGCAAATGGACCTACTGACAAAGCATTTGTTGTCAGGAGGTATTGAGAAAGTGAAAGCTGTGGGTTCCCAAGGTAGAGAAGCAGAGTTTGAACCTGATGAGGAGGCAAATTATTTGGGTGGTTTCCAGGCCAATGGTCAGGGAAACCAAGGTTGGAACTATCAGAGGGACAACTACTATGAAAAAGATGGCTACAGAGACCGCGATCAGGGGAACTGGAAGAATAAAACTGATGGAGGTGGGTTGTATGTACCACCTGATAATCGGGAAAAAGCTAGCACCGAGACAGGGACGTCCAAACTAGAGAACATGATGCCTAAGATGCTGCTGAAGGTGGAATCTACTGACGCCGGAGTAAAGGAGATGAGGACTGAATTATCAGCAATGAGTCAGGTAGTGGATTCACATTCCACCTCGATCAAGCAATTAGAGCAGCAAGTGAGTCAAATCTCGGCGTCTCTAAATCAAAGGAAGACAGGTACCTTGCCGAGTGACACCATTCAAAACCCGAGGAAGGACGGAAGCTGTATGGCGATCTCTACGAGAAGCGGTAAAACATTATCGAAACCACATCCGGTAATTCAGACTCAGAAAGGTGATGTTGCGGATGACAATATGGTAGAGGATGCTACTCAAAGTCCCACGGGTAAAAGCAAGAAAGTTGAAAAGCTTCTAACTATGATGCCTCGGCCACCACCTCCTTTCCCACAACGGTTGAAGAAGAAAGTGGAAGATAGCAAGTTCCTGAACTTCATGACCATGCTAAAACAGATATCAGTAAACATCCCTCTGGTGGACGCTAACAAATGCCCGGATATGCCAAGTTCATGAAGGACTTGATTACCAAGAAGAGGTCAGTGAGCTTTGAACCAGAAGATAACCTCCACCATTGCAGTGCTATTTCTTCAAGATCATTAGTGGAAAAGAAGGAAGATCCAGGTGCTTTTACTGTTCCCTGTACTATTGGGAAATTCAACTTTGAAAAAGCCTTATGTGATCTTGGTGCTAGCATCAACTTGATGCCGCTAGCAGTCTATAAACAATTGGGTTTGGGAGTGCCCAAACCAACTACTATGAGGGTGCTAATGGCTGACCGTTCAGTAAAGCGACCGGTGGGAATATTGTCTGATGTGCTGGTAAAGGTTGGTAAGTTTATATTCCCGGTTGACTTTGTGATCTTAGATTGCGAAGTGGACTTTGAAGTTCCCATAATCTTGGGACGACCATTGTTAGCCACTGCAAGAGTGTTGGTCGACATAGAAAGAAATGAACTGACATTCAATTAAATAATGAATTGGTCAAGTTTGATGCGTGTAAATTGATGAAGCCACCAAGAGACATGAGAGTGTTCTCGGTTATCAATGTTATTGATGAAGCCCCTACGGATGTGCATATTAAGGAGAAGGGTTGTGTCGAGACCCTAGCTATTATGAGAATGATGTTGCGATCGCAAGAAGAGAAACTGGTAGAGCCAGGCGGTGAGAACAAATCAAAGAAAAGAAAACACCGCAAGAGAACTAGCAAAGAAAAAGAGCTAGAAAGAGTAAAGAAGTTGTCTCGACTAGCGGAGGAGCCGATAAAAGAGAAAGTTGGAGCTCAACAGGATGATGTCGCGGGCACCTATTCCATCGATTTCTCCTGCTTTGGAGACCCCAGCGGTCTCCAACATCATGCCAGACTCTGAGTCCTATGGGCTTCACAAGTATTCCTTTCTCTCACAGTTTTAGCTTTCACATGTATGCATTAGGGACAATGCATGAGTCTAAGTTGAGGGTGTTGGGATACCTGTGAGTCTTTCACCACTGAGGGTTTTTGTTGTCGTGTTTCTTTTCCCTCCGGTGTGCTATCTAGTAGAACCGGCACGTTTAGGTGGTCATTTTAAATTTTTTTTATGTTGTTTTCTGGTGTCGATAGCAAGCATGGCTCTTTGGAAAGCTGAACTAAAAGGAGCCCCCTCTGAAAAAGTTAATTTTGTACTTATGTTTGAAACAATTGACTATCTGGATCCTTGAATGTCATTGTGTGGTTGTGATTGGAATAATGATGCTTAAGCCGAGCTTATGTTTTGATACTTGGTAGTAGTATGGTTTCTTGGTGCCAAGTGTGTGTGAGCTTATTGTTATAAATTCTTACTCTGTGCATGCATCTAGAACTTGCCCGGTCTATTTTGTTAAGCTTGAAGTTGGTTGCTTAGGAACGGATCACATGCCCTTTTTGTGTGCAGTCCACTTAGCCTATAAGACCGTCGAAATGCAAATAATCCCTTTGATCCCTGTTTGAGCCATAATTGACCATATTCTTTCGATAACCTGTCACCGTTTCCTTTTAACTTTGAATCACTATTTTGGCCCTGGTCCTTCCTTGGACATCGTGCACCTCAACTCAGGCAATTAGCCTAAGTTGAGGGTGGCTACTATAGAGGTAAAATGATAAGAAAAATAGGATGAATAAGACTGGGTGCAGATTGAATGAAAATTTCGGGTGTGTGCCTAAGAAAAAGAAAGAAAAAGAAATGAAAAAGAGATGAAAAACAAGTGCCTAAATAAAGAGGCCGCACCTGTAACTAGAAAGAAGGAAATAACAAGGTGAATAAGGATGGACGAAGTAAAGTTGAGTGGAAATGGTAGGTCGGTGAGTCCAAGGAGGGCTTAGTCACTAACTCCTAAATGTATCCTACCTGCACCCGAAGCCTCATTACAAGCCAAAACAAGTCCTGTAGTGATCCTGAGCGGCTTTCTGAAAAACTGAAATAGAATAGCAAGGGCAAGCTTATGGCATCGCATGTGCATTGTTTGAAATCGTTTGTGAGTGTGAGCGCCTTACATAGTCCCAAATCTTGTGTGTGGGACTTCTTTGTGGTGAGGGCACCGGGATTTCTGTATTATCTACTGACTGTTGGGATAGCTATTGTGTGTGTATGCAGAATATTCTATCATATCAGAATGACATGTTTGGATCCTTACAAGTTAGCTTTTCATACATTCGTGTGTTATCAGGGGGGCTTGATTTAAATTGAATAAGTTGTTGAATGGCCATGATTTGCTAGTAACACATGTTTGTTTTCTTAGTCGAGTCGTCCTTTTGTTTTGTTGTCATGTTGCTTGAGGACAAGCGAACGTTTTAAGTTGAGGGTGTTGATGTGCCGCCATTCTACGGCACTTTTGACTCCTTTAACTAAGAATAATCGTGAGTTTTTAAGCAACCGTTGTCGTTTTTGATGTTTTATTGTTATATTTGCAGGGAATGGAGCTAGAGATAGAAACGGAAGAAAATATGATCAAAGAACCCCTCTGGATAAGAGTGACGGCCGGGATGACGGGCCACCACACACTTGGTGGGCCGTCACCCAGGCCACCAAGTCTGGCAGCCCCACTGGTTAAGGGTGACGGCCACCCTGACGGCCAGTCACACATGTAACGGTCCGTCAGGTGTGCCATCAAGTCCGGCAGCTCCACTGGTTAAGGGCGACGGCCACCCTGACGGCCAGTCAAGCATGTGACGGTCCGTCAGGGTGGGCCACCAAGTACGACGCGGGATTCCGAAAATTTTATTTTTGGATTTATTTTCTGGACTGCTATAAATACCTTGTGTTAGGGTTATTTTATATTATTCATTACCCAATATTTCTAGGATATTTTTGAGCGAGTTTTGGAGAGAAAAACACGACACAATACGTTTTTCCTCTCCTCTTTCATTGTTCTTGGGATCTTGGCTTCGTGTTCTTGGATAATTGAAGCTTGTGTTCATATATCGTAAGAATCTCTTCTTTCTATTATGAATATGATTTTCTTCTCTTTCCCAAATAGCATGAGTAACTAACTTCCCACAACTAGGGTTCTGGGAGCCATGGCGAAATTAGCAATATAGATTCCGGGTAGCATAGGGTTCAATTTATATGCTGTCACGTTGTTAATCATTCATTATTAACGTTTTCTAGTGGTTGCAAACATTAGAACATGCCTAGGTTTAATTTGCTTGAGTAAAGAGATTAAAACCGGGAAATTTGATTAACTACGAGGATTCGAGACTATCAACTCTCGTCTTATGATTAATGTTGTAACTAGATTAATCTACTTGATGTTTAGGATTGAAATAAGGAAGTTCACCTTTTCAAGTTCGAGAGAATTGAAAGGGAAATTCGTCTATTTGGTTGAGAAACGTTTAGACGATGCCATAAATTCAATCACATCGTGACATGCATATAGAACGAACCCGGTTAAGCTTTGAGTCGAAATTGTTACGACGCCATGGTGAACACTTCTCTAGTCCATTCTCATATTGATTAACACTCGTCTAAACTCGCAATCAGTTACTTGCATTGGTCAAATATTGATCACAGACCCCCCCCCCCCCCCAATTTACCGTAAACTATTGACTACCAGTCAACTAATTCACTATCGATTTAATTTGCACCTTATTCCCTGTGGGATTGACCCCAACCTTTGTTGGGTTCTATATTTGACGACGACCGCTTACGCTTCATAATTGGAGTTGTAATTTGGGCGTATCAGAGACTGAGAGGATCTACAAAAGCTTCGATTATATTATTGAGAATCAGGGAGGAAAGCTTGAACTTGTTTTGGAGACAAGGCAATATGTAAGCACAGTGTCTCGAAGAGACAGAGTGGATAGAGATCCAGTGCGAGGAACCAGAGTAGTAGCAACAATATGGGCAATTATTCTTGTTTCAAAAGATAAATCTATTGGACCTAACTGAGAGGGATGAGGGTTTGAAGAGGGATTCATTAGAGGGACCCCAAAAGTCAGTTTTACTGTCCAAACAGCTTTCAAACTCGAATTTACACTTCTTCTTACATTCATCGCCGTCAATATCTTCTCCAGAATGCTTGAAAAAGGGTTTTGAAAAAGATGAGTGAGAGGATAGAGAATTATCAGAGTCATCGGAATCGACTGGGATGGGAGATGACTTTTTTCCTTTGCTTTTGTTCCTGAAGCTTTTTCGAGTGGGAGTAGAAAGATTTTTGAGAGATTTTGCCATGGTGGAGATAAGGGAAGAGAATAGTAGAGAGAGAAAAAAAGAACAAAAGATTTTACAGAGAAGAGGGAGAGGTGAAAAGACGGGTCAAATGGGAAAAGACACGACTGACATGAGGAGAAGTGAAGGGGAGAAACAAGGCAGTGCATTTAATAGGGGGAGAGAAGACGGAACAACACATAGATTAGTACGCACTAAGTAACAATGACAATTAAACATAAGGAAAAAGAATTTTTAATTATGGTAAAAAAGGATTTTGAATAATACCAAGAGAATTTTTTAGAAAATAGAATCTTTCTTCCAACAGGGATTTTGTAAAGAGGTCTGCTAGTTGAAAATCAATTCCCACAAATTTGAGTTCAATATCACCATTTAAGACATGATCACGAATAAAATGATGTTTAATATTAATATGCTTAGCTCTAGAATGATGCACAGAATTTTTTGAGAGACATATAGCACTAGAGTTATCACAGTAAATATTAACAGGTTTAAAAGAGAAATCATAATCACTCAATTGATTAACCATCCACAGAATTTGAGCACAACATTTCCCAATGGCAATATATTCTTCCTCAGTGGTAGAGAGAGAGATAGATTCTTGCTTTTTTCTATTCCAAGAAATAAGAGATTTTTCTAGAAGTTGACATGTGCCACTGGTGCTCTTACGATCATCCTTATCACCTGCATAATCAGCGTCAGAGAACCCTTCAAGAGTAAATTATTTACTTTTAGCATACCATAATCTATGATTAATTGTCCCAACAAGATATCTAATAATACGTTTAACAACAGTCAAATGTGATTCTTTAGGAGCTGACTGAAATCAAGCACATTTACACACACTAAATATAATGTCTGGTCGACTGGCAGTTAAGTACAAAAGAGAGCCTATCATACCTCTGTATTTAGCTTCATCTACTGATTTACCTTCATCATCCTTGTCCAGAGAGCATGTGGGGCTCATGGGAGTTCCCATTGCTTTGGCATCACTCATGCCAAATTTTTGGATGAGTTCCTTTGTATATTTACTTTGACAGACAAAAATTCCTTTGTCGGATTGGATGATTTGTAGACCAAGGAAGAATATTAGTTCTCCCATCATACTCATTTCAAATTCTCCTTGCATGAGTTTAGAGAATTCCTTGCACAGTAAAGCGTTAGTACTACCAAAAATAATATCATCAACATAAATTTGAATAATTAGATTTTCAAAGGCAGTTTTTTTGACAAACAGGGTGGTATCAATTTTTCCTCTTGAAAAGCCATGATCTATTAGAGAGGTGCTCAATCGATCATACTAGGCTCGTGGAGCTTGTTTGAGACCATAGAGAGCTTTTGATAGTTTGAAAATATGATAGGGAAATTTTGGATGTTCAAACCCAGGGGGTTGTTTTACAAAAACTTCCTCTTCTATAAAGACATTTAAGAAAGCACTTTTAACATCCATTTGAAATAGTTTAAAACCTTTGAAAGAAGCATAAGCAAGTAATATTCTAATTGATTCTAACTGAGCCACAGGTGTGAATGTTTCATCGTAGTCGACTCCTTCTTGTTGTGAGTAGCCCTGAGCCACCAGTCGAGCTTTATTTCTTACTACTTCTCCAGCTTCATTTAGTTTATTCCTGAAGATCCATTTTATGCCAATGATAAATGACTTTTCAGGTCTGGGAACAAGAGTTCAGACTTTGTTTTTCTTAAATTGATCCAGTTCTTCTTGCATTGCTTTGATCCAATGGTCATATTCTAATGCTTCATTCACCTTTTTAGGTTTAAGTTGAGATATGAGAGTAATGTTTGCTTTATTTTTGGTTGATGCTCTTGTTCTCATTCCTTCCTTTGGATTTCCAATGATGAACTTTTTAGGATAGTCTGGATCACTTCTCCATTCATTTGGAATTACTTCGATCGTTTGCTCTGTTGACTCATCAGGAGTCCCAGTTGACTTGACAATGGCAGTTTGTTCAATGGTTGAGCCCTTTCTTGTTTGGTTGCCCTGTGCTTCTTCTTCATCTGCAATTCTACTTTTCTCGGCCAAGTGATTAGAGTCGTCAAAAATAACATGAACAGATTCTTCAACATTTAAGGTACGTTTATTGAAAATTCTATAGGATCTACTAGAATTTTAGTAACCAAGAAAAATACCTTCATCACTTCTTGGAGCGAACTTACCTATATTTTCCTTACCATTGTTGTGCACGAAGCTTTTGCACCCAAATGAGTGGAAGTAATAGATGTTAGGCCTTTTTCCGTTCCATAGCTCATATAGAGTCTTATTCAGTATAGGCCTTATGAGACATCTGTTAAGCACATGACATGTTGTGCTTACAACTTCTGCCCAGAAGTGGTGTGGCAATGAATGTTCGATAATCATAGTTCTTGCCATGTCTTGGAGAGTTCTATTCTTTCGTTCCACTACTCCATTTTGTTGAGGAGATCTTGGTGCCGAAAATTATGGGAGTAGCCTTTCTCATTGCAGAATTTTTTGAATAAATTATTTTCAAATTCTCCTCCATGATCGCTTCTGATAGCAGTGATATAGTATCCCCTGTCTCTTTGAACTCTTTCACAGAAAAACTCAAAGTTCTTTAAAGAATCATCTCTATGAGCTAAAAAAATGACCCAAGTGAATCGTGAATAATCATCAACAATTACGAATGCATACCCTTTTCCACCAATACTTGCGATTCTAGTTGGACCAAAAAGGTCCATGTGAAGAAGCTGTAAAGGTTTGGAAGTAGTCACGAATTCTTTAGCTTTAAAAGAGTTTCTAGTTTGCTTACCCATTTGACACGCGTCACATATGTGATCTTTTGTATAATCAACTTTGGTAGTCAAGAACTAGTTCATGCTTAGCAAGTTTCTCTATGAAATGCATACTAGCATGACCAAGTTTTATGTGCCATATCCAGGGATCTTCTGATATCGATGCAAGACAGATATGTTCTTTTGAGTTTCTTACAGAATCCAGTACATATACATTTTTGTCTCTGCTTCCTGGTAATAGTGTTTTTCCTGTGATGTCCTCAATTGTGCAACCAGTTTTTCTGAATCGTACTTCAAGTTCCGCATCGCATAGTTGACTGATACTTAGGAGATTGTATTTCAAACCCTTCACAAGATAAACATTAGTGATATCACAAGAATCATTAAAAGAGATAGTTCCAATATCGATGACCATTCCTTTTGAGTTATCCCCAAAATGAATGGATCCTTCATCATAGTCGGCTACTGATTTGAACATGTATTTATTTTCTGTCATGTGATTTGAACACGCACTGTCAAGATATCATTTTGCTTTTGACCCTTTCTTGTGGTGTTCCTGCAAAACAAGATAATTACTTATCTTTAGGTACCTAAGATGTCTTGGGTCCTTTGGAGTTAGTGTCAAGAGTTTTCTTGGGTCTCCATATCCAATTCTGAGGTTTTGAATAACGAAATCTGCATCGAAAGGATTTATGCCCACTTTTTCCACAATAATGACATGCGTTTTAAATGGGTTCCTCAGTCATATTATCTGAGATTCCTTTGTTACTGAATTTAGTTGAAGAGATCAACTGGTTAGCACCACTTTCATGAAGTAAAATGTTGGATTCAGATTTGTAACTGGTTGATCCTTTTCCAGTTGACTTGGTTGAACAAGTTGACTGATTTGATCTTTGAGATCTCTTGTCAGTTGACTTGTTTGACCGAGTTGATTTCACAGAGTTTTGTCTGGAAGGGATTTTTAAACTATTTAGTTGTGCCTTGAGTTCCTGAATTTTCTCATCAAGGAGATCCCTCTCAACTGCACAAACTTTTAGTTTGATTTCACAGCTTTTCTTTTCTTCTTGGATATTTCTAAAATCATTAAATACTCTATTGAGATTGGCAATGGCACGATCCAATAGGTTTTTCAAGTTTGAGCAATTAGGGCAGGTTTCAGTTCTTACCTCACTAGTTTCTCCAATGGACATGAAGCATATGTTATCTGACTCGTCATGTTCGTGTTCAAAGGTATCTTTGTCACCCCAACTGCTGAAAGCTTTTTGATTCCTTCTGGAATTCCTTCTCCTAGTTTCAGGACAATCATTTGCAATGTGTCCATACTTCCCACAATTGTAGCATTTCCCTTCATTTCTATTTTGATCAGTAATGTACTTCCCTTTTGAGAAGTTTTGCTTACCTCTTCTGCTATTTCTTGATCGCCTGAAGTTTTCAACGACTGACCTGGTGATTAAAGCAATTTCATCTTCTCCCATTTCTTCTTCCTCATTTTCGTTGACATCCTCTGTGGCTTTAAATGCTATAATTTTTTTCTTGGTGTCTTTCTGTCCACGTTTAATCAGATGAGTTTTTCAAACGCAATGAGATCTCCTCTTAGTTCATGGTAGGTGAGGGCGTTGAGATTAATGCTTTCAATAGTGACTACCTTGGCATGTCATTGAGTGGGAAGACTTCTAAGAATCCTGGTTATTTGATCACTCACAGGATAGGTTTTCCCAGATGCCTTGAGTTCTCCAATGATCTTGCTGAATCTGGCGAACATGCTTTTAACTGATTCCCCTTCTTTCATTGAGAAGAGATCATATTCATTTACCAAAAGACTTATGATGGTTTGTTTGACCTTGTCAATTTCTTCATAAGTTACTTCTAGTTTATCCCACATTTCTTTGGCTGTCTCACATCAGGAGATTTTTTCGTATTCTTCTCCACTGATGGCATTGTAAAGAAAATTCTTGGCTTTGGAGTTTATCTGAATGATTTTCATCTGTTCATCAGTGTAATTCTCCAGAGTCGTAATTACTTCAGTTGAAGTTCCACTATTTTCAGCATCCTTATCATCCTTTTTTGCCTTTGTAATGGAGATGTCACCAAGCTTGATGACTCTCCATACTTTTATATCATAGGACTGGATAAATATTTTCATTCTGATCTTCCAGTGTGAGAAATGCTTTCATTGAAGTACGGTGGTCTTATTTGGGAGGTTCCTTCTTGGAATAAGGCTCCAGCAGCAATTTGATGTGCCATGATCTTTTCTCACTTGGTGTTAAGAAAATATTTGTGAGATTAGGCTCTGATACCAATTGAAAGTGCAAGAGAGAGGTGTAACGACTGGGTCCGTCATTACGGGTAGTCCAATCGTGCCAAGTTTTAGAGTTAGAAAACTCCGGGTTTGGGAGTTTGAAATTCTGGGCTAGGCTAGCCTCGGTCGGTTTTGGAGCGAGGTGGAGTCTAGGGAAATTCGAGTAAGTATTGGTTTATGTGTCTTGTTTTAAGCTAGTCGTTCGCGTAGCCAAGATATAAAGGAGTCTGAGGGACTTTTCGGAATCGAATTTGGGTAAGTAGAACTCCCGGAATCACGTTTGACGTGAAGGAGTTGTTTTGGGTCATCGGGGGAAGCAAGTGTGTTGTAAAATGGCCAAAACTGGGAGATTTTTGGACATTCTATCCATGACAAACGCAACCATTTGCGGTAGCGGCCTCTGCTGAAGCGGTGGAAAATACCGCTATAGCGGTGGTCAAGGCGGTCAACATCGCTTAAGACCGCTATAGTGGGACCGCTATAGTGGGACCGCTATAGCCGAGCGGGAACTGCTATAGCGGGCTGACGGGATTTTAATGCAGAAACATTTCCCAAAATATTCAGTTTTCACAACTTCATTTTGGGAGAAGGGCTAGGCGATTCCAGGCAATTTTCCTCTTTTTTCCTTCGAATTTCTTCTCTAAGGTAAGGTTTCTACTCCCCAATCTTTGTACTACGTTTTATATGCGGTAGAATTGCTAGGAGGGAACTTGGGGAAAGGTTGGAATAACCTACGAATGGTAGAATCTGGGGAAGGAAGGGGATTCCAAGAATGAATGTTCTTGGGCATTGTTAAAAGTATGATATTGTGATCATGGGTTGTTAAATTCTCTATTCTTATCCATAAAAATGATAGAAGTAGGTGAATTAACAATGGAAAAGCCCAGGAAAAGGGTGGGATGATTATGGATGGCCTGGGGTTTGGGGATTTGGTGTAATCGGGGTATTGTGCAAGCTTTATGTGTTAATTGTATGTACTTGTGTGTTATTTTAGACCAAGAACGAGAAAGGAATCCGGAACACGAGAAAGCTCGGGTTGAATAGAGCTTGGATCATTTCGAGGTAGGTGATGGCTTACGATTTCTGTGGATGTTGTATATTCGTGTACTCATATCTAAGTGTTTGTATGAATTACATTTCTTGGGGGAGTTGTGTAGATTGTCTAAGGTTCTTGCTTTACAGTCTGTGATTGAAGGGTGTTGCTTGTTGGTTTACAAGTTGTTTGATCATCTATTTGACTGTGAGTTGTTAACATTCGGTTGGCTCGGGTACCATGCCTGGTACGGGTATAACAAATGATTGGCACGGGTACCATGCCTGGTACGGGAATACTAACGGTTGGCTCGGGTACCACGCCTGGTACATGTTTACTTTTATTACATCATTGCATTTTTATCGTTGTGTTGCATTGATTGATATTGGTTCCGTGAGTGGACCGGGCTGATTATTGAAATGTGTTATTGGTTTGGTGGTCCTTGAGTGACCGGGAATTTCTATATAACTGTTGTGTTGGTCTTGGTTTAGGCCGGGTTGTTAATTGACATTTTGTGTTGTCTAGAGGGGATCCCAGGGTGGGTCCGAGCTAGATGGGAAGGTATAGTTATTGGTATATGGTTGTGGCTTAGAGTATAGGTGGTGGATTTCATGCGGGAACAAGCTAAGTAGAGACTTGTAGCCTAGGTGTGCCTGTTAATATTGTTGCATGTTTTCCATACCTTTTATTTGATATTGTCGTACTGTTTATACACTGTTTATCTGAAAACTGGCTGATGATCCTACCAGTACACAGTGGTGGTGTACTGATACTGCACTTGCTTTCTTTTGGTGATTACAAGAAATCTTTCAGCGGCTGAGACGCGACCTCATCTATAGCACCGGCGATTTCTGACTTCAAGGGTGAGCTGCTTGATCAAGATACCTTGGATTTATCTCTAGAGTTTCATCCCACTTGTTTTGGGTTAAAACTACTTCCGTATTTCTTTTTGGGGTTGCATCCCCGTATTCTAGACATTGGTAGTAATGTTTGGTACTACAACTTTCAGTTTCTAGAGGGATTTCCGCAGGATGATATTAATGCTATAGTTTCTTACTTATTTAATTGCTAGTTTACTTCTGTTTGCTGGTTTTAGGCTGTTAGTCTAGGCAAAAGGTTGAACTCTATTGGTTCGCTCATCCGGGGGTTAGGTGGGTGTCACTCACGATGGTCTGGGTCGTGACAAAGATGGTATCAGAGCCCTAGGTTCGTTGATCTCGTCGTACCAAATAGGTCTAGTAGAGTCTTGCGGAACGGTGCAGAGACGTCTGTACTTTTCTTCGAGAGGGCTATGGGGCTTTAGGAAAAACTATCTCTTCCTTCTTTCCTTCGTGCTATAACTTGATTCCAATTGGTATCTGGTGATATAAATTGGTATCTAACCTCATTCACTCTTATGTCCGCATGTGGTTACTACAAGGGACAACGGAGCAAGGCCAGCGGTCCCAGCAGCGGGCCTGACAGTTCGTGGAAGAGGTAGGGGAAAGGGCAGGGGACGAGCTAGAGCCGTTATAGATATGAGGGTATGACTTGTATTGATTTTTGTATTGGAAGTGAATGGCATGTAGAGACAAGTTAGGATGAGATTTGTAGTTAGAGGTGTTTGGTAATTGGATTACGTGTTTTCTGTACTGTTACTTGATTCTTGTACTGTTCATCCATTGGTATTGGAACTGGCTGATGATCCTACCAGTACACAGTGGTTGTGTACTGATACTGCACTTGCTTGTTTTTTTGTAAGTACAGGAAATCTTCCGGCGGTTGACACACGACCTCACTTGTAGGCCTGACTATTTCAGATATCAAGGGTGAGTTATTCGACCAAGCTGCCTCGGTGTCTATCTTTGGAGTTACAACCCAATGTTTCGGGCTTAGACTATTTCTTATTGTTTTAAGTTTTGGGGTTGTATCCCCGTACTCTAGTATTGGTAGCATTTGGTACAATGACTTTCAGGTTTTAGGGGAATTTCCGCAGGCTTATTTAATGATATGGTTCCTTGCGTATTCGAATTGCTAGTTTATTTTCTGTTTGCTGTTTTTAGGCTGTTAGTCTAGGCTAAGAGTTGGACTCTATTGGTTCGCTCATCCGGGGGTTGGGTGGGTGCCACTCACGACGGTTTGGGTTGTGACATATACAGATACATATTATATACAATAATGATATAATTTTTATACATATCAATAAAAAAATACATATTATATATAATAATTATACAGTTTCTATATATTTTATACATATACATATTTTATACAATACTATATAATTTTTATACACATCTTATATAGTTTCTATACATATATCTTATATAGATACATATTCTATATAATAATTATACAGTTTCTATACAATTATATTTAATTATTAATTATTTTTAAAAAATGGGCAGATTTTTTAGCCAATTATTTTTTGTAGCAAAACAGAAAAAATTTTCAAAATGAGCTATTTAAAAATGGGGCCGAAACAAAAAAAAATTGAAAATATGGGTCGAAATGGCCCAAGCATGAGGAGGAATTATTATGGGCCGAATGGCCACTATATGGGATAAGTTTGAAAAGGTCATTTTAGGTGGTATTTCTTTGTAAGCAAAATTTCATAAATAGCTATAGTTTGCTAAATTATTCAGGGCTCATAGCTTAAGTTTCTTAATTACAAAGCGTAGCTAATTTCAAGTTCTAAAATCAGCCCTCGATTTGTATATAAATACTTATATACTTATATACCATAAAAATAGATTCCTAAAAATCAATTTGAAAAATCTTTTTAAAATGAAAATCTCCATATATCATACATCTTTTACTCTCATTAATATTCTCTCTTCATAATTGACTGATACAACTGAAAAATCTCAGATACAAATAACCATTCATATACTTTGCAATTTCATATACTCTTGTGTTCACCATCTAATGTATATATGTATTTGAGATTCAAGTTAACTAAGCATATACATTTCAAATGTATATACTAATATATATAAATCTCATATACATTTTAATATCAAAAGTTTGAATCTCAAAGTATGAATCTCATATACATTTGAACCTCAAAAGTATGAATCTCATATACAAATATATAACCAAAAATAAAGCATTCCAATTGCACAAATTTTAAATGTATATATCAAATTGAGATTCATGTTAACTAAGCATATACGTTTCAAATGTATATAGTGATAGGTATAATCTCATATACAAAACTCAACTGAGATTCAATTATACAAAACTCAAACCCAGATTCAATTATACTTTTTTTGTATATACATTTTAAAAAAAAATTATTTTATTTTGTATTTATATATACGTGTGCCATATACAGTTATATGTGAATGGTGATTTGAGCTATTATTGGCAAGTTTGAAGAGAGAATATATGGTAAATAAAGATGCCCATGATTTATGTTGTTTTTCACTTTTAGGTAATATATGTTTCCTTCCCCCCAGAATGTATATGTTGCCCAAAATAATAGCTACTTGTTCTAAACTATACCTATAAAATATAATTATGTGAAAGTTAACTCATGTTCCATAATTAAGCCCTTCAATATTCTATATCCCGTAATCTTTCTTTCTTTGTAAGAGTAAACAGCCCATGTCCTTTTCCCTTATATTTAAGCAACGCCCAACGGGCCACGTCCAACAAAAAGGCAAAAAAGGAAAGGATCTAGATCCAAACATTTTTTTTTCATAAATATACTACATAAGATTAAGTATTACAAATCTTAATAGAAGTTTCTACTTTTAAATACACAACATGAGAATTCTATCAAAATCTAACAAAAGAATTAAAAAAGAAGAAGATAAAAATAGGGGAGGAAAGTTAAGTATCCTGGATGACCGAGAAAGGAAACAATATTTTTAGTCCGTGTAATTACATTATTCTTATTTTAGTCCTCGTGATATTCAGTTAAGCGCAGTTGACCTTCAGTTAAGCAATGCGTGTGATTTTAGTCCTTCAACTAGTGAATATCAAATAAAATAACGGTATGTTAAATTGCAGAGGGGCAAATCAGGTATTTATGTTTCTAGTGTGGTTATATTCCATGAATGATTTCTTATTAAATATATTCTAGTAGAGTTATTTTCACGGAAAAAAAGAAAAGCTTGCTGCCAGTAAAAATGGAGGGGGAAGAAATTGGGGAAACCTTCTCTATTGAAGAACCAAGCCAATATTGAAGAAGAAGACGACTTGTTGCGGGTGAATTAAATCTATTTCTTTCTTTATATCTTTTTTAAGTCAGTCAAAAAAAGTGGATTATCTTCAAGATCCATCTCTGGATCATGTACAATCATTTTTCTTTGCCGGTTTGATTCTTCTTTGCTGTGTAACCAATGTGTTTTTTATTGATCTCAAATTTCTCTCTATGAGTGTCTTCGAATTTGTTAAAATTGAAACAAGAAAAAGATCGGAATTGTGGGCAGAGTTGCACTGTGCTGTAAGGAATATCCATGTCAAGGCAGCCATAGCACTAACCTTCTATGCAAGATCCAAAAGGCCAAAAGGAAAAGAAGAAGAAATGGAGATTAGCCACACTTGTAGATAAAGAGGAAATCATTAACAAATGGCTGAAGATTTTCGCCATTCAAAATTAATTTACCTAAAAACAAGTGAATAGAAAAAAAATGAATGAGAAGAAATCAACAAAACAAACTCAACTGCAAACATTTACTTTTTCTTGAGAGAAAATGCCAAAAAGAAAATAATTGATAGAGAGGAAATATCGATTGAGGAAGACGATGAGAATCAGAGAGATTGGAGAAATAAAACGCAAAAATAGGTTCTTTTTTCTTGTTCTTTTTCTTTTGTAAGTGTATGCAATAAAAGTAATGTGAAATACCTGATTTGCCCCTCTGCAATTTAACAGACTATTATTTTATTTGACTTCCGTTAGTCGAAGGATCAAAATCACACTCATTGCTTAATTGAAGGTCAAATGCGCTTAACCGAATATCATGAGGACTAAAATAGAAATAATATAATAACACAAGGACTAAAAATATTATTTTTCCAAAATTTACTATTTTGGTATAAGTAATTTGATTTATCACATGTAGATACCAAGGTGAATCAACAACATAATGTAACTAAAGTTAAGTACTTTTTCCCTATTTCATTATATAAATTCTCGATTCTTTCTCACAAATACACGATTCTCTCTCTTCACTCCATTTTCTTTCATATATATCTCTAGAAAATCAAGCAAAATTATTTATACATAACTAAAGATTTCATCTTTTCACTATAATTTTCTTTCATACTTCTTGCACTATTGAAGAATCAAATTTTATATATTAGTTGATGTGATTTTTATGCTTTCATCCATAATTTTTTAATTTTTTAAAAAAGAAATACAACTATTTTTATAATTAAATAGTTAAATATTTCGCTGAAACCACATAAGTCAAGTAAGATATGATGAATGAATGCATATGCCTCCTACATGATCAGAAAATTATATACACTCGATATCATCGCTAGTTAGGGTTCATGAAATACTCACAAGACTCGTGTATTATCTCAAAATTCGCTTGTAGGTCTTTGAGAAAAATCATACCAATAAAATAACTCAAGATCATGCCACTTCAACCTTTAGAGAGTATGACAATTCAATTTTATCGTCATATAATTATTCCATCCGAGATCTATCCTAATGTCATTGAAAAATACCTCATTGATCACAAAATCTTTAAATATTATTACTCTGACCCTCGATGAAGAATCATGTAATCCAAAAAATAAAATACATATGAAATACAATGAAAATACTACAAATATAGACAATGAAATATTATGAATAACAAAGAAAATGCTTTCTAATCATGAAATTATCATTATATATATAAATTTATATATCATGCCTCTCAGACAAAACAAATCATACATTATGCCTTTTAGGAAATCAATTCATCCAATATAATTGATCACATTATTTATCACTTTCTCAACATTTTAAAAAATAATCAGAGTCCAAATAGATAATTAATATTTGAGTTCTACTCATAATATGACATTTATATTTGTATAAGTGCTCGTCATTTCACTTATATAAAATTTTCACTATTCAATTTTTCATATACACAATCAATTAACATACTAACATTTTAAAAAGAGTCAAAAAACTTTTTAACTTGAACAACTGCTTGATCGTAATATTTCACCGAATATTAAGTAAGAAAAATTTGACTATTACGTATTTATTTTCATAATTGCAACATGAACTAATTATTGTGAACTTGTTGTGATAATCATGCATTTTTATGTTATAACTGAATATTAAGTTCTTGAATTATTATATCTATCTGAAGTTATTAAAATGTTTGATATAGTGGGATATTCAAAACATCTAAATATGTCTTTTTCTTTCTCTGAAATAACTCATTGAATTGAAATGATAAATCGTTATTTTTTATTGATTGAGCATTTATGTCATTTTATACCTTTCTTATGCTTTTATAATTTGAAGTTGTTTATTTTTATTTGAGGTTTTGTTCTTTAAAATATGTCCTAACAATTTTAATATTGAATTGATTATAATGATTGTCACAATATTCTGTAATGCAGTTTCTCCTTAATACAGTTATATACAGTGTTTAATAATAAAAATTATTAGATATGATCGATCTATTAGTAGCATGAGCCGGTGAAGGCTTATGACATATTTGATCCAGTCTATGTAAGGGTGAAGGCCTATAATTATATTTGATCTAACCTATGTGAAAGTGAGGGCATATGATTATATTTTATCTAGTTTAAAAGAGGATGAGAGCCTATATTGATTATTTAGTCTAATCGTCTAAGTCGATAAGGGATTATTATTAAATTTTGATTTGATGATGATATCTTTAGGTGAATTATCAGTTATGAAGATTATAAAATATTAACATATATCTCATATTTATGAGATTTGAGAAATTTAATAAGATTGGTATAATAAAATGTTGTTCTATTGCATGATAGATCAACCGAAAGTGGTAAGAACAATAAAATTATCGGTGATCTTATAGACTCTAGTGAGACGCACACCTCTAAAATTTGGATGCAAATTTTACTTTTCATAACACAATGGACATTTTTTAGTTCTTTGTGTGATTATTTTTTAACAATATCGAGTCGAGCTATCACTTATTTGTGGCAGAGTCTATCTTTTCATATTTTATTTATTTTTATTTTTATTCTTGAACTTAAATTCGATGTTGTATTTTAAATTTTTTACAGGTGCTCCATGACTAATACTAGTTGTTTTGATTTCATTCTCTATTTTGAAGCATTTGTATAAAATTTTATTTATTTACTTGTGCACACTTTAACTATTTTTCTTGATCAAACGTTTTCAAACTTACTTTTATTTTTTAGACTTGATTTTTTCCCCACAAAATAGCCAATTTGCTTTAAATTTGTAAAAATAAATAATATTTTGGAGAGGTCCGCCTAAGTGATAATGACTCGTAAAATACCTTGACGCTTTGTGAAAATGAGGCGTTACATATATACATGATGATTTTCTTATTTAGGCTCCTTTCAAGGCTTAATACATTAATAATTTTTTAATTTTATTAGTAAATTTTATTTTATTTTATTTTGACACTTAAATTATAATTTATTTTAGTTGATTATTTAAATACATGATAAAATGTTCCTATTAGATACTTTCAATTTAAAATTTTTAATTTTTTTTTGCACGTGTTCCAAATTCCTATTACATACATATATGAGTTAATCGCTTAAAATTGTCACATCTTTTAATTATACGCATTAATTTCAATAAGTTATAAAAACTCTAGCATATTTCAATTGAGGCTAATATATACAATTAAAAAAAGTGATATATTTTATATGATTAACTCATCTTTATATGAAAAGTTGTGTTGAAAAATATATGCACAACAAAAATATTTTAAAAATATATTTGTTTATATGAATAATGGATAACATATATGTCTATGCTAGAACACATATGATCATGCTAGATTATATAAATTTTTTTAAATTTAATTCAAAAAATACCTCTCAAAATGTGAATAAATATCTTCATCAAGTCGAACTCCAATCCTACCGTCTTCTATAATGATCCAAATTAATTGTCAAAGTCTTTTACTACTTCAATGGAAAAATATTGTGAAAAAACTCATTCCTTTTCTAGATTAGAAAAAGCTCTATATATAGATCACGTCTTTTTCTATCTAAAATCAAGACAAAAATGAGTCTCTTATCCTTTTCTATCAAAAAATAAGATTATTAGTTCTAATTAAACATGGCACAACATAAATCACAAAAATAATTACTGAAACTCTATATTGTGAAAATAATTGAAAATTTTAATTGAATTATTTTTACCATAATAAATTACAAATTATTTCACTAAATTACACTTCTCATTATATTTTAAAACTATTGTTAAACACTTATGTAATTGTCTATGTTAAGACTACAGATACTAATAAATATAAATAAAATTGTTGACAAATTTAATTCAACAAAAACATTTTTAGAAAAATGTTTAACTTATTTCATGTGTCAGATTTATAAATCACTTGTAAAGTTTGGCACAATGAGAATTTATAATCAAGACATGAATTCTGTCAACTAACTTATTATTTCATTAGTATATAATATTATCATCCAATCTACCAAACAATTGATCTTTCTCAGGATCTCAATTTTTAATAAATTAAAATAATAATTAATATATATAACTCATACTAATTATATCAAGATTAAGAGTATAAGTATATTTAACAATTTAAAATATATATTTTTGTGTATATATATATATATACACACACAAAAATATTAGTGTTTTAATGTCCGTGCTGTGCACGAGACAATGATCAAGAATAATTTTTGAAATTGCTTTAAATGTTTTAATTTGTTGTACATATATGCTTATAAATTAAAATTTTAAATAGAACACACGGTTATACTTGAGCTATAGTTAGATAATGATAAAAAAGTATTGCAAATTATATAAAGTAATATAAGAATCAAGTTAATTAATATTTTTTTATCACAATTTATGTTGTACCTTTTAAAATAATTAAAATTTAAATTTTTTATTTTTATGAGTTAATGACATAAATTTCAGTCGTAAAAGTATTAAAATAATTTAGAGAACAAATTTTGAAGAGAAAAAATTACACTTTCGCGGCAGTAAAATATGTAATTATAAAATGAGACAAAAAAAGTATTACTATATCATAATATTTAATTTATAATTTTTTAAAGATTCAACTTCTACCTAATACTCAATCAAAGAACATATAACATTAGTTTTATTAGGACTATTTCAGAAGTTGATAGGAGAGATAGTAAAGTTTAATTTCTTTTTCAAAAAAAATAATATAATGTTAATTTTCAGTATGATATTCGATATTTATAAATAAAATATCAAAATATTGAATACTATCATATTAAAGTATATAGTTATATAAATAATAAATATATATTATTATATTACTAACAAATAGACAATCTAGAATTAGTACAAAATTAAATGTTGAAATGTTGAAATTTTGACTACATCTTGAGTAAAATATTTTTTTTGTGTAATTGATTAATTGAGATTTTTTTCTTCTAAAATTCAAAGTCATAATTTTTCTGAGTACATTTATAAAAGTTGAAAACTTAAAATTGAACAAACTATTGTTATTGATTTACCATATCGAATATCAAAGTTAAACTTAAAAATATTAAATCATATCACATTAATTTAGTACCATAAACTTAAAAATATTAAATCATATCAGATTAATTTAGTACCATAATAATATTATTAAAAATTGAGAACTAAAATTATTGAATTCTACGTCATATTATACCATACCCATTCATAGAGTCTATTGAAGAATTTTTCTTAAAAAGGCTCCACATTGTCAAGAAGCAAGAGCAAACTGCAAGTGAAATATTGGGCCTTCAAAATTAAAGTGCAACTTACCCTTTCATTAAATAAATAGACACTGTTGATTTTTTTTTCTTTTTTTTTTTTAAAAAAGAAGGCAGCAAAAGTTCAAAGTAAAATAATGACAATGCCCCCTCGATGAAGCAGACACGTTGACGGAGTCGTGATTGAAGCTCCGCCGCGGTCCCTAGTTTGTATGATTTATTTACTCTTCATTTATGTCACTGATCTGATTTGCTAGGTGTTGAAGTCTAAAGCACGTGGCAATAGTACCATTTGACAAGTCTTTTTGCTTACTAGTACTAGTAGTAGCTAAAATATCATTTTCTTTAAGAGAAAATGCAACCCCCTAAAGTTGGTCGATATTTGAAAGTAGACACTTAAATTTTACGGGAGTTCTATTACTCCACTAAATAATTTTAAATGATATTATTACATTATTTTTAGGCCACCTGGCATAGAGAGTGTATCCACTCTCTTAAAGAGCGTGAAAACCCCACAAATATGACTATAACTTTATTTTTACGATTTTTTTCTATAAAATATATTTTTTTATTTTTCTTATTATTTTAACTTTGTTTCTTATTTATTTTTCCCTTCTTTCTTCTTGGTAAATTTGATGGACCCTAGCGCTTTCAATGTCACCATTTTCATCATAACTCTACTCATTTTTTTGTATCATTTTCATTTTACTCTGTTCAATTTCAAGTTATTATCCCCATTTTTTTTACATTTTAAATAATTTTGTAAAACCCAATAGATTTCAAGATGATTAGGTGTATCATTCCGTTTTTTATTCGAGCTTCAATTCAGCTATTTACGAATTTTTGAAAATTTATTGATTCTCTACAAAACCTTTATTTTTAATATTATTGCTATCATTCTTTTCAAAATCTTAATTGCAAAAATAATATAAAAATGAGATAAGTTAATTATTGATATTCCCAAAATTGTAAAATTTGTTCAGCAATTTTTTTTTAATTTTTACTATCAATTATTTAATAAAAGTTAAAAAAGTAGTAAAGAAAAAAAACTGAAAAACTTTTATTGATTGTAATGACAGTAGAAGGGAGGGGAGTTAGGTGGAGAAGAAGAAAAATCTATATGTGATGAAGGATTTGCTAGAAGAAATCTGTGGAGAAAAGAAAAAGTCAAAAAGAAGGAGAGAAAAAGGGGAAAGAGAGAAAAGAAAAAAATATAAAGAAAAAAAAGACTAAAAATAAAAAATATACATATTTAATAAAGTTAACACGTGTCAAATAATAATTGGTGCGTGATTAACACTTATATTTTGAAAATTATGATTCATCCGAAAATGATGTAATAGTATCAGTTTGAAATTGTTTAGTGGGGTAATAGGACTGCCGTAAAGTTTAGGTGTCTACTTTCAAATGTCAACCAACTTTAGGGTGGGCTTGATGCATTTTCTCTTTTCTTAATTATTAAATAACTCTAACCTTGTCTGTTTGTCAACATCCGATCTGCCATAAAATGATTAAATAACGTTTTCGAATTAGACACATAAATTAAGAAATTTACTTATTTCTAAACATTAAGAGGGATCTTGATTAAAATTTAATTATGATTTTTTTCCTTCTTTCTAGATTGATATTGTTATTATTTAATTTGTACATTGAATTAGAAATGTGTCAACGATAATAAATTTGAGAAAAAAAACAAATCTTCTCAATTTGGTGAGACATCAATTATTTAGGATAAACTTTCAAATACTAAACCATCAACTATTCTAACTAATAAATTACTCCCTCCGTTTCAAATTGATTGATCTATTTTGACTTAGCACGGAGTTTAAGAAAATAAAGAAGACTTGAATCTTGTGGTCATAAATTAAAGATATGTGAAATGTACCAAAATACCCTTTGATCTTGTGGTCATAAACATGCCATGTGAAAAGTTGAAATTTAAAAGTTACTAAAAAGGAAAAGGGTCATTCTTTTTTAAATGGATTAAAATAGAAAGTAGGTCAAACAAGTTAAAACGAAGGGAGTACTGTTAATAGAGTGGATGGAGATGGGAGAGGCCGAGATGGGCAATGGGTCCCACAGTCTGTGGGCCACAGATAGGGCATTATATGCACCATTGTTTTGCTGAAACCAACAAGTGAAAAATACTCTCAAGAGGAAGAGAGGAACACCCAGCCTTAGCTTCCTAAGGCTAAAAGATGGTCTCTTTTGAATTTTGAGGTATTTCTTATTAACCAAAATCTATCTTTATTTACTAATGTTGGTGTTTGATTTGGTGATCTTTTTGATGTGTGTGTGTGTGTGTGTGTTTTTAAGAGAATTGTTACATCCAACTCTATTGTTTGATGTGTTTATTATGGAAAAGAAGAACATATGAAGCATGTGGTCTAGGGATAAACTTTAGAAACAAATTTTCACTTCTCATAAACCAGAAAGTTTTCTTATACATCCAAATAAATCTTACATTTTAGATGCAGGTATTAATATTGCAGGTACTTGTGCAATGTATGGCTTTGCTCTGGCACACGAGCTGGCTTGGCTTGTATGCATCTATGGGATGACCTTGTTGCACTACGCTCACTCTTCATTGCTACATTGTGATTCATCCGATTTGGATTGGCTAAGAGGAGCTCAAGCTACTGCAAATATAAACTATCCAATGGAGGCAACCAAAATGGATCAAGCCATTACTAGGAGAATACTATCAATTTGATCTAGTTCTTAATGCAAGTTGGAGGGATTCAGACGAGTGCATCTATGAGGAGAAAGATCGATAAAGGATCTTAAGACAAAGGTGTTTCTTTAGTATAAAAACAAGCTCTCAAAGGTGAATACTACCAAAACCTATTTACTTGGGATATGTTATATGTTCTAGCATGAGTCGTGGTAAGTATTTTCAGTTGAGGTTTGAACATTTAACGTCTAAAGTTTAAACTCCAATTCAAAATATTTACCACGAATCGGACTGGACATTTAACCTATTCCAAGTAAGTAATTTTTGGTATTCATCTTTCAGAGCTTGTTTTTATATCAGAAAACACCTTTATCTTGAGATTCTTTATCGATCTTTCTCCACATAGGATCTTTCTCCACATAGATGCACTCATTTGTATCCCTCCACTATGTTGTAACGAACTCCTATAGTTCATAATGCAAGTTGGAGGGATTCAAATGAGTGCATCTATGAGGAGAAAGATCGATAAAGGATCTTAAGACAAAGGTGTTTTTTGGTATAAAAATAAGCTCTCTCAAAGGTGAATACTACCAAAAACTATTTTCTTGGGATATGTTATATGTTCTAGCATGAGTCGTGGTAGGTTTGAACATTTAATGTTTAAAGCTTAAACTCCAATTCAAAATACTTACCACGAATCGGGCTGGACATTTAACCTATTCCAAGTAAGTAATTTTTGGTATTCATCTTTCAGAGCTTGTTTTTATACCAAAAAACACCTTTATCTTGAAATTCTTTATTGATCTTTCTCCAAATAGATGCACTCATTTGTAACCCTCCAATATGTTGTAAGGAACTCCTATAGTTCATAATGCAAGTTGGAGGGATTCAAATGAGTGCATCTATGAGGAGAAAGATCGATAAAGGATCTTAAGACAAAGGTGTTTCTTTGGTATAAAAACAAGCTCTCAAAGGTGAATACCACCAAAACCTATTTACTTGGGATATGTTATATGTTCTAGCATGAGTCGTGGTAAGTATTTTCAGTTGAGGTTTGAACATTTAACATTTAAAGATTAAACTCCAATTCAAAATACTTACCACGACTCGAGCTGGACATTTAACCTATTCCAAGTAAGCAATTTTTGGTATTCATCTTTCAGAGCTTGTTTTTATACCAGAAAACACTTTTATTTTGAGATTCTTTATCGATCTTTCTCCACATAGATGCACTCGTTTGTATCCCTCCAATATGTAACCCTTTTGTAACGAACCTCCTAGTCTTGATATATGATTCTATTATCTCGAAATTAAATTTAATTATATATATATATATATTATAAAAACATGAATATAAATGTTGGTTGACCAAAATATCCTTTAAATATTGAACGATTTTTATACCTTTAATGAGAAACTTAATCATATGGGTATAAATGCAATTTCTTATTAGGACTAAACAAAACCTTTTTCTATTGTGACTAATTCTTGACAAGAAAATAGAATGTTGGATAAAATTGTAATATTTAGGGTCTAAAATAAAAAAGTTTAAAACCAACTCAAGACAATAATCAGATAAAATTAACGGTTACTCCCTAAAATAATGGAGTTTGAAACCAACTCAAATAAATAATAAAAGGGAGAATAGCCGTATTATGCCTAAAATATAGGACTTCCTATGACAGAATACTCTTTACATTAACTATATTCTACTTATTAGAATATTCTGGTAAATAGACAATAAAACTAAATCTATTCCTATTCAAATTGACTCAAGGAATTTTATTAACTGAATCGATATTAGAATACTCTTTACATTATTAACTATGCATATATTAACTAACATAGCAGTGCATCTCCAATTATGTTTGCTGATTCGAAGCTTCTTTCATTTTTTAAGTCTTCTATTATTCCACATTCTTCCTTATAAACTTTTTAAGGAGTATTACTGTATTAGTTTTAAGCTACAGATTGAAACTAATAGAATTCAACAATTTTTTTGAAATATATTAGTTCTTGAAAGATATCGTACTCCTTCTATTTCAGTTTATGTGACAACATTATTATTTGTGGAGTCTATGTGTATTGACTTTCAAATTTAAATGATTGTTATATTTTTTTCATGTAAATTTCTTAGCATCAATACTTTCTCTGTGTATATAAAATTTTCTTTTAAATTGAATTTGTTATTTCTTCCTAACAATAATTAACTCAATATCTACATGTCATTATTAACGTGCAACACACGTTTGTAGAAACTAGTATATATATATATATATATATAGTATATATATTATATATATATATATATATAATATATTATATAAAAGAATTCGCATGGGGTCTTTGTAACAATGAGTTCGCAACATAAAAGCTCATAAAAATGAAAAATATTTAACTTATTTAGTTATTTATGACTTTGTATTCTTTCTGATATTTCGCTATGAAAAGTACAATCAGTTAATTCCAGCAAAACATTTTGAACTGGCAAATTCTAATCGGTGTGGTTATTTATCGAGAGAAATTGTTGTGAAACATGCAAAGACTGACTTAACTTCAGTCTTTCCACGTTGAACCCTCGGGCACGTGAGACGTATGGCCGGGCATATTTCGGTTCAAATCAAAAAAATTGAACGAATTGATTTTTTTTTAACTTCGGTTTCGATTTGTTCGGTGGATTTTGATTTTAAATTTTAAAATTTTCAGTTATTCGGTTCGATTTCAATTTTTAAATAAATTATTTCGATTAACTGAAAAATCAAAATTTAGTGTATACTAGTATATACAATATACATTTGTCCTCCTCCTCCTTCCTCTTCTCCTTCTTTTTCTTCTTCTTCTCCTCCTCCTCTTTCTCCTTCTGCTCCTTCTTCTACTCCTTCTTCTGCTTCTTTTTCTTCTTCTTCTCCTCCTCCTCCTTCTCCTTCTCCTCCTCCTCATCCTCCTCTTCCTTCTTCTACTTCTCCTTCTTCTCCTTCTCTTCCTCCTCCTTCTCATTCTTCTCCTTCTTCTCCTCCTTCTGCTTCTCCTTCTTCTTCTTCTTCTTCTTCTTCTTCCTCCTCTCCTCCTCCTCCTTCTCCTCCTCCTCCTCCTACAATCCTCCTCCTCCTCTTTCTCCTTCTCCTTCTTCTCCTTCTCTTTCTTCTCCTCCTTCTCCTTCTCCTTTTGCTGCTTCTCCTTCTTCTGCTTGTGCTTCTACTTCTGCTCCTCCTTCTGCTTCTCCTCCTTCTATTTCTTCCTCTTCTTCTCCTCCTCCTTCTCCTTCTCCTCCTTCTCCTTCTTCTCCTCCTCCTTCTTCTTCTCCTCCTTCTCCTCATCCCCTTCTTCTTCTTCTTCTTCTCCTTCTTCTCCTTCTTCTCCTCCTCCTCCTTCTCCTTCTCCTCCTCCTCCTCCTCCTCCTCCTTCTTCTTCTCCTCCTTCTCCTCATCCCCTTCTTCTTCTTCTTCTTCTCCTTCTTCTCCTCCTCCTCCTTCTCCTTCTCCTCCTCCTCCTCCTCCTCCTCCTTCTCCTTCCTCTCCTTCTCCTTCTCCTCCTCCTCCTCCTCCTCCTCCTCCTTCTCCTTCGTCTCCTTCTCCTTCTCCTTCTCCTTCTCCTTCTCCTTCTCCTTCTCCTCCTTCTTCTGCTTCTCCTCTTTCTTTTGCTTTTTGTTCTTTTGCTGCTTCTTCTGCTGCTGCTTCTTCTTCTTCGTCGTCTATTTTTTTTTTCGTTTTTGCTTTTCCTTTTTTAAAAAAATATTGATGTACCATAAACGTGAATAGTTTTAAGTGAATTATATACCAAAAACTCGAAACATCGAGATCTAGGAGCTCATATCTAAAATTTGAGACTGTTTAGAAGAGATTTTGAGTTGGCCGAAATTGAAAGAACTTGTTTGGAGAGGCTTTATTTATGGTTGAAAGCTTTGTTGTTTATTATGCTTTCATTTAAAGACTTAATGACTGGAAAAAAAAGATCGATACACTAATTATACACACTATTTATACAATATCGAACACGTTTTGACACAATTTATATAATATTGATACACATTTGTGCACTATATATACAATGTTAATACACGTTTATACAATTTTAATACATTACATAACTTTTATATAATATCGATACACGTTTATACATTATTTATACAATTTTAATACGTTACATAATTTTTATACACTATCGATACATTACATCTACATGCGGCTATTTTTTTGTGGCTAGTTCATTTTTGGGTTTTTTTTTGTAAAGAAAACTTGGCTAAACTTGGTTATATTTATACACTATAGCAAAACTGCTATGGCGGAAGGTCATCCGCTATAGCGGAATAACGAGAGGAAGAAGCCTCAGAATGAGTTTTTAATAAAAGATCTCTCCTCTTCAATTAAGAAACATACGAGGGTTTCTAAAAAAAAAACTCCTATGCTGCTCCAAGACTTGGGAACTATGAGGAGGAAGGGTTATGGCTGAAGGGACGCGGAAAAGCAGATTCCAGGACCATCGTTCAGTCGAAAAATGCCTTCACGGAGCTGGAAACATATCCTTGTAGCTGCTTGGCGCCCAGGTAGGTTAGGTTTTCACTTGAGTAGATAGAACTATTTATATTCATACTATGATATAGTTGAAAAAGGGAATCTATGATTAGGCCTCCGGGCACGGAGTCTGGCTGATTCAGTGTTGGTTATGTGTGAACTAGGAATTGGTTGGTCTAAATGGTGGGTTGCTAATATGTATTTATTGGTTGTACATGTTGTCTTGATCTGGGAAATGATAGTATTTGGGGACTGGGATGTCGAAAAGGTTCGGGAAACCAGAAAATGCTTGGGGCAACTAAATGGGTAAATCACCAAGGTTAAGAGGTGGTTTTCCCCACGTTGTAATTGACTTGAAAGGGTTTGGAATCAATGTAGTTATTAAGGTGTGTTAATAAAAGGGGAAACAAGACTTAGTCTTCGGACGGGTTAGAAATTGGGTTACGTACCTGGGAATAAGGGTAGGTGATAGTTTGTTTTCTGTATGCTTTGTGTATTTAAGTACTCTTATCTAAGTATTTTTATGAGATGCATTGCTTAGGGAATGATTAGAAATGTCTAATAGTCCTGTTAGCAGTCTGGTAAATTGAACGTTGTAGTGTGCTTGTTGGTTTACAAGTTGATTGGTCATTTTTGTGATTGTGGATTGTTTGACTTTGGTTGGCTCTGGTACCATGCCTGGTACGAAATATACTAAAGGTTGTCTCGGGTACCACGCCTGATACTTGTTTACTTTCTTGTATTTTTGCATCTTTATTTAATGATTCCTTGAGTGGACCGGGTTGTGAACTTGAATTGTGGTTGTGTATTTTGGTCCTTGAGAGGCCGGGTTGTTACATTGTTTTACGAGTTGGTCTTGGTGTAGATCGGGTTGTTTGTTTGACACTTAGGTGTTGTCTAGAGGGGATACAGGGTGGGTCTGAGATATGAAATGAGGTATAATGATTGTTTGTTGTGGATTGTTGTTTTTATTTGTGAAGTGGTCTACATGTTGTTGACACCCAATCTTTACCTTTCACATTATGAATTAATCTTGAGCCTTTTGAATTTTAAACAATTTTTGAAATAATTATTTTGTAAGGGATAAAATATTTTTCAAATAAGCTTTATAATAGTTCTGAGTAATAATTTATATCTTTCATGTTTAATTACGTGGAATTTATATAAGTTTACTTAAAAGACTATTTTAAAGTTTAATTTCATAAGAAAATCCTTTTAACAATTAAACGCTTGATTTTCCTCCAAATTAATTCAAAATGAGGGATTGATTCAGAAATTAATTTTTCATAAGTATTAAGTGAGGTAATTATATGTTTAATACAATAATTATTTTAAATTATTTTAATATATTAAAGCTAGAGGTTAATTTTAATTAATTCGTCTCTATTCCTATTTTAGCCGAATTTCCCTAAATCCTTTTCAATTTGGCTATCCCTTAAATAGAAAGTGGCCACATTTGCATATTAAGCTATCCTTATAATCCCCTCATCATCCATCTATTGGGCTCCCAACTACACACTCATTTTACTCCCAGCCCACTCCAATTTCCACGACCCAGCCCAAATCCCTCCTTATACTCTATCAGCTTAACACTCATATACCCATACCCACTTAATACATACACACCGCTTATATTTTTTTCTTCCAACACTCGTGCACCTCACGCCCTCCCTATTTCCCAAAAAAGGACGCGGTGTACCAAGGCGAAGCGCCTCGTACACACTACCTCACACTCATGTACCTCTTCTTCTCCATCGTCCTTTCCCTCTCTTTCTCAAACCCTAACGCCGCTACTCCGTAACAGTAGCAAACAACAACAGCTTTACAAATCAGCGCCCAAACCTTAACGTTCCCAAACGCCGTCCAATTCCCCATCGTCTCCATCAAAATCGAGCTGGCAAAGAACCAAGAAGGTTCTAGAAGTGGATAGCTGGCTCCTCTCAATGTTTCTATCCAAAATCGTGGCGAAATCTCCTCAAATTCGTACTACTACAGTACATACGTGGCTCAATCTTGCTAGAGCAAGCTGAGGAATTTGAAATTCCTCAAGCTAAATTCCCAAAAAACCCATCTGTTTCCCCCCCCCCCCCATTTCACCCAAAAATCTCCTATATAAACCCCATCTTTCATTGAGGTGAGTAGATGATTTTTGGGGAAAAACTTGGGGATTTTGGTGGAGCATTCCACTAATCTCGCGTAATCAAAATTCATAAGGAAATACACTTAAAAAGAGAGTGTTCTCGTCGATTTCGATAAGCTCAGTTCAATTTCGGCGGTGGTAAGGTGATTCCGACGAAGCTCGTGCACCCGGTTCACTGCTCAAGAACAGATAATAATGTTATGTTTTTTGGAGATTTTGGAGAGAGATGCAAACAATAAAATAGAAAATATGAATGAAAACTTTCTCATATTAATTTCATTAATAATAAGCCTTTATATAGGCACATAAACAAAGTAGTAGACTCCTCCTATATCTAAAGTACTAAACTCTTATTAAAACTAATAAACTGAATATTCAACTAAATCAATAATTAGACTCCTCAAATAACTAAACAACTAATTATTCTAGAAACTATGTAGCAGTAACAGATGCAATATCCAACACTCCTCCTTGCTTCTGTTGCTGCAATCTAGTAAAGTTCGTCCTCCTGAGTTTCTTCTTCCATTAGTAGTGCTTGTGAGTTGTTTTGATCTTTGAACTTGCACACTTTTGTAACATGACCTGTTTGTTTGCAATTTCCACATATTGCGTCAGATCTCCACCAACAAAATTTTTCTAAGTGTGTTTTCTTCTTGCAATATTTGCAAGGAGGATAATCAATTTTTTCTTTTTGGTGTTTTACATAAAAAATACTTTCATCAACTTTATCTTGTCTGAAAGCTCTTCTTTGCTTTTGTGCTTGAAGAGCACTTATTAATTCTGCAAGAGATATGGTAGAGAGATCTTTAGACTCTTCTAGCGCAGAGATTTTCGACTCAAATCTCTCTGGAATAGTCACAAGAATTTTTTCAACTATTCTGTTATCTTTAAAATCCTCGCCAAGCAACCTGATTCTATTGACAATCAAAGAGATCTTGTCAGAATACTTAGTGATGGTCTCACCCTCTTGCATTCTAAGAGATTCAAAATCCCTTTTCAAATTCAAGATCTGATTTTGTCTGCCTCGTTCACTTCCTTGATACTCCTTTTCGAGTTTGTCCCAAGCTTCTTTCGCTGTCTCACATGCAATTATTTTAGAGAAGATAGAATCTCCAACTGAATTTTGAATCACAATTTTGGCTTTGCATCTTCTGGTTTTCTCTTCTGAAAGAGTTTTGATTTGGGCAGAAGTAGAATTTTCAGGGAGTGGTTGTAAAGGTGATCCTTCCGTTACAACTTCCCACAAATCATAAGCTTCAAGATAAGACTTCATCTTCACTGCCCAAATTTGATAATTTTCACCAGTGAAAATTTGTGGAGCAGTCAAAGAAAGACCATTGCTTGCCATGGTTGATGAAAAATAGGTTAAAAGTGGTATGGATTAAAATTGGTTAAAATTGATATTGGTTGAAAATAGCCCTGAGCGTTAAAAGTAAGCACGGGTTAAAATAAGTTGAAAATGAGTATGGATTAAAAATAGTTGAAAGTTTTTTTTCCTCAACAAAGGCACAAGATCATGAAGGCGCTGATACCACTGTTATGTTTTTTGGAGATTTTGGAGAGAGATGCAAACAATAAAATAGAAAATATGAATGAAAACTTTCTCATATTAATTTCATTAATAATAAGCCTTTATATAGGCACATAAACAAAGTAGTAGACTCCTCCTATATCTAAAGTACTAAACTCTTATTAAAACTAATAAACTGAATATTCAACTAAATCAATAATTAGACTCCTCAAATAACTAAACAACTAATTATTCTAGAAACTATGTAGCAGTAACAGATGCAATATCCAACAAATAACTCACTACATTTCCCTCTGTTTCATTTATCTTTTTCTGTTGGAAATAGTAAGATGTTGGTTGGTTTCAAACTGGTCTTGTTTGAGATTTTCATGCTGTTGTGGTGTGAGATTTTATTTCTATTACGAATTTCGTGATTTGTTTGGGTCAGTCTCATATGAAAATATGTGTTTGATATCGATAAAGATTTGCGAATCAATATAGATTATTGTTGGCTTGGGTTGAATTTGTTTTCCAGCATGTAGTGATTTTCAAAGTTCTTCATTGTGCTTACTGTCATACGGCTATTGTGTGTCTATATGAGCGCTCTCTTTTGCTTAAAGCCATTTAATTACGTGTTTGTAGCAGTTGAAACTGGTCGTATTGTTCCAAATAGTGTGATTTGAATTTATTACTGAGCTAAGGATTCCCCAAGGATTCTTCTTGACTCATGACACCTATAACCCGTCAAAGAGGGGATGAAGCTATTATCTAGCTATCTACTTGAAAATCAGGGCGAAGAGGTGAAATGGGGCTTTATAATAGCTTCTTCTTGTACCAAACTTTGACCTCTAAATGAACATAGTTGTGATTGTTTAAGCTTATTTGGTCTGGGAATCTACTTTGTTTCAAGCCTTTTTTTTTTTTTGCTAAATGATTAATCAAGATCTGGATCATGTGTAGATCATCCATGTTCTTTCATCGCATCAATAAAATGTCTTAAACTCACCCTCTTCTGCTAGTTTGTTCAGTTCCTTTAGAAGTAAACTAATGCATTTATTCAGCTGTTCGTATTTGATTCAACCTTGATTTGCTTTACTTTAAAATACATATGATCCAAGTGAGGTAGCTTTAAACTGGTTTGAGAGACTAGCCGATGAAAATGAATCAAATACGAATTGGGTTGGTCTTGTTTTCTTTGTTTACCGATTTAGTTCGTTGAACCCAATCCCATTCCCAGTAACCCAATCCAAGTGTGCTATGTGTGCTTAATAATCAATGATTCTTTGAAGTTTATTTCTCTATCTTTGTTATATGATAATTGTATCGACTCGTTGATCCTTATCTTTTCTTTGTTTACATGAATTGCTCGTGTCCGCGAGGACTCATCCTTGATCGCATATTCTTGCTGGGTTTTTGACCCAACAAAGTCTTCCGAGTCGACCTTGTCAAGCGAAGGCTGATATACAAGACAGAAGGCGGGCCAAAGCCTATAACAGTCGCATTGCAGCAGCAAAAGGAAAACAGTCCAAAAATGGACTTGATTTGATAAAAACGGACCAACAACAATCAGCCCAAAATGAGCAAGAAACAACAACAATTGGACTAAAGTCCAGTGGCAACAATAGTCCCAAATGGACTAAATGTGAAGGAAAAAGTGGGCCAAAAGCCCAAAGAGATATTAGAATAGGACAGGTTTATGGACTAAAAGTCCAAATTAATTAAGCCGAAGAGCTTAATCTCTTCTCTTTAACTCTTTAACTTGTTTAGCATAGAATTACCTTGTATTATTTGAATTCTAACTAAACTTAGTTGAGTTACCCCAAACGAGTAAACATTTCTTGTTTAAAAATTCTTTAAATCGTTTGTTGTCTCCTTCGTGTGAAACAAATTATGCTTTAAAGAATTATCTCAAAAAGAACATGTTTCTTTAAATCAATCTCGTATATTTTTACTTAAAAATGTTTCCATCACCTTTAGATAAGTTATATTTATTGTGTTCAAAACAAGATATTTTCTTATCACAATTTCCTCTAATCAAGTCCCATTTACAACATTTTCTCTAAACAAATTAAAACAAGATGTTTTAATACAAGATAATTTTTTTTTTCAAGCTAAGCAAATCAAGACCTTTTCAAAAGTTAGTCAAAATAAGTTATTTTCAAACAAGTTTGGATAATCGAGAGTTAGCGGATATCCCGAGTGCCTTCAAAATCTTCTTGGGATATTAGTTTGAACCCTTGCCCTTAATCTCTTTAATTTTCCTTTAATTAATTAAGTGGCGACTCTTGCTTTTAATTGAAAGCGTTTTGGAAACTTTAAATTGAATTTTCGAAATTATTTTCAACACCCAAAGTCATTTTCCCGTAAAACAGAAATGACGACTCTGCTGGGGATAATTCAACTAGGTTATAACTTTATTGTTTGCAACTAACCTATTTGACTACTATTCGGATTGTAATAATTACTAATCTTTATTGCTTTCCTTACTATTTTCTCGCAAAATATATTGACAATGCATATCATAGAATATTCCGCCATATGGCATACAAATTTATTTATGTTTAGGGAGGTTCATGTTCCCATGGACTCCCGCCACAAATAACACTTTCTCGAGAATGCGATAGTTTACGGGTACATCATGCGTCCAATGGCTATCGTATTCTCAACCCAAGTTGTCCACTTGGGACCCGGTCTATTTTGAAACAAATCCACTCTAGACACCTAGCGTAGAGCTAAACCAAAATCCATTTTAGGCATTGACCTAGAACGACCCAATACCTAAGAGGTATTGAGCCTATTAGAAAAGACCACCTTGCGTCTATTGGCCACGAGTCAATAAAAGACGATCATTCCTTATTTGTTTAATTGAAGGATGTGATGTCGGATTGTATGAACCATTGTTCCTCGGGGTTGGGAATTATTTAGGTGGTTTCTCTCATCGCAAACAAAGAAGATCTTCATTCGAAAGGCGTTCGGGATTTGCAAGAAGTTCTAGAATGAAGAATTCACGGAGGTCTAGTTTAGGAATGTACCCCTGCGTGGGACTGGTATTCATTTATACTTCCCTTCCCCTTATTTTGTATCCCCGTTTAATGGAACCAATTTGTATATATTATATTTTTTGGGGCAATGGAACGTTTACAAACGACACACATATCCTTCAATTCGTTAGGTCTACCTTTGGCATAAAAAGGTCACATATCTGTATAGGACGCACTATGAACTGTTATGTGATATAACTGTCTTACGTGCTTACGTGTGTTGCTCGAATCAAGGATAAATTGGTCCACTCTCAATAAATTTTTAGAACACCATATGCAGAAATATAAGCCCACTACATAAAGTCCGACCAAAATCACTCTTGGAGTTCTTCAAATCCAAAGACTTATTAAAACCCTTTTAAGTCTTGTTCAGAAAATGAACTTACAATATTCAAACTATATCTTCTTTTTTTTAGGGCCCCGGCCCCTATCCTTAAGAAATTTCCATTTCCCCACTATTGACGGAGATGCCAAAAATTCAGAAAAACACATCAGGAGCTACAGGTCAAAGTCTAGAAAACAAAGACTCTACAAGTCAACTTTCCTGATAAAACCTACTTATCCGAAATCAATGGGAAAATTCCTGTCCATCGAACCCTCGAGCCAATAATTATCCGTGGATCAATTTTCCTTGACGAAAAGCAACTTTATGTGTTTAGTGCAGTTCTTATGTGTTTATTTTCTATCAGATATCTTATATTGATTATCACTAACAAGATCTAACATATCGGCCTTTGAGTTATTTTGCTTCAATAGGTAAAGAAACTGATATGTGTTGAGAAAAGATGGCAGAATCCTCTTACATTACAAAATCAAGAGAAAGCAAGATTTCCTCCCCTGATCGTAACTTAGGTAAAGCAATAATGACTGAGGATACTGAGAACATCGCTTTAACTAGGATGACTACTCTCTTATCTAAGCAAAGTGAGTTAATTGCGCTACTGGCGCAAGAAGTTGGTAAGATGAGAAATGAAATGAGAGAGACAAAAAATCTGATTAATTTGATCATCCATGCAAAATTACCCACCCCAAGTGAAGGAAGGTCTCTACTTCATGTCCCTCCCTTGAATACGGCAGCACCTGAACACTCTTCCAACAATACATGGAGTACGGAAAAGTCTCTCAAATACGGCTCAATAAAGCTTTCGCCACCAAAAGTCTACCCTTTAATCTCACAAAATTCATATCCCATCTTTTATGCCCGAACTAAATATCAAACTCCATCCCCAAAGTACCAAGCTGCACCTCCAAAATATCAACCGCCTCCACAAACATATCAAAACTTTCAAGCACCAATTTCTTTCTCTTCAAATCCACAAACATACCACAAAGTAGCTACCCCGACATACCAAAATAAAAAATCTCCTCCAAATCATAAGAAAATACCTCCCTGAGTCTTTACTCCATTAGCTGAAAGTTGAACTCTACTCTTTGAGAGACTGAAAGCAGTTGTACTAATTCAGCCTATCGAACCAAAGCCTGCTAACCCAGCGTCTAAATTCTTCAAACCCAATCGACATTGCGTATATCATTCAGGAAGTGTTGGACATACCACTGAAGATTGCATCAATCTGAAACACGAAATTCAGAACCTAATCGATCAAATAGTCATCATTCTCCAAACAACCTCTCTTGGTAGCAATCCTTCACCAAAACATGGAGGGGTGACCATCATTATAGACGAAACTGATGACGAATGGTATGCAAGAACTATTCTTAATAAAGAGGATGATCAAGAATTGCTAAGGCCTTTGACTCATCTATCCCAGTCTTTCCCTACAAGTGACGATCTAGGGGATTGAATAGGAGACCTATTCAAAGAATGTGATGCCATACTATCCAAAATCGTGGCAAAATCTCCTCAAATTTGTACTACTACCGTACATACGTGGCTCAATCTTGCTAGAGCAAGCTGAGGAATTTCCAAGCTAAATTCCCAAAAACCCCATCTGTATTCCCCCCCATTTCACCCGAAAATCTCCTATATAAACCCCCTCTTTCATTGAGGTGAGTAGCTGATTTTTGGTGGAAATCTTGGGGATTTTGGTGGAGCATTCCACTAATCTCACGTAACCAAAATTCAGAAGGAAATACACTTAAAAAGAGAGTGTTCTCGTCGATTTTGATAAGCTTAGTTCAATTTCGGCGGCGGTAAGGTGATTCCGACGAAGCTCGTGCACCCGGTTCACTACTCAAGAACAGATAATAACTCACTACATTTCCCTCTGTTTCATTTATCTTTTTCTGTTGGAAATAGTAAGATGTTGGTTGGTTTCAAACTGGTCTTGTTTGAGATTTTCATACTGTTGTGGTGTGAGATTTTATTTCTATTACGAATTTCGTGATTTGTTTGGGTCAGTCTCATATGAAAATATGTGTTTGATATCGATAAAGATTTGCGAATCAATATAGATTGTTGTTGGCTTGGGTTGAATTTGTTTTCCAGCATGTAGTGATTTTCGAAGTTCTTCATTGTGCTTACTGTCATACGGCTATTGTGTGTC